>JAJEKV010000019.1:7528685-8113345 GCA_021234155.1 Isoetes taiwanensis
ACAAAATTTCGAGATACCACATCACGGAGTTTTACAATTACAAGAATTGAATGGCACTCCATTTCCTACATTAGTCAATGGATTTCGACTCAAAAGAAATTTCAAACCCCTGCGACATCCTTAGCTCAAGAACAAAATTTACAACAAGATACCACTTGTACAAATTTATGAGAAACACTTTTCTATTATGTACAAAATTGCCGAAGGCTACAATTATTTGTGGGATTTTTCACCCGAACAGTCCTAAACTAAACAAAATTGGGAAAACCCTATCATCTTTGCTACTTCGCCCTTTACTGCGGGGGCACTCCACTTTCGGAGGATCACGGAAGCCCCGGTGCGACCACTCGGTGAGCGATCACCTCGGCGTCGAGTTTATCTCGGGTTGGCGGCGGTGCCTCCAACCAAGGATCCATAGGGATCCGGCGATTCCACGAGCATACCGGTCGGCGTCGTCCATCTTGCATGTAATCCGGTCGCGGAAGCTCACCGGGGATTTGTTATCGAGTTCTCCATCTTCGCGAATTTTGGTTCTTCTCGGCGAACCCAACTTCCAATTTATGGCGAATACCAACCCTAGCATTTGTTCACGAAGGTCACCTCCACAGATATTCGTAATCATTCCCCCGATATTTTTGTACGCAAACTTTTCGACTCCTCTTTTTAATATTACGACAAGCGCCGGTGATTAATACCGTCCGCCATTAAAGTTTTATTCTCCGCCCGGGGAACTCTCCGCATCTTTGAGTGCGAAGGCTGTCTCTTGAGATTCTCAATCGTCCGCGATCTTTCGACCGCGTGTCTCCCCGACAAAAAAAAAAAAAAAAAAAAAAAAAAAAAAACCCTTCCCAACCGTCACTTCCCTCCTCACTTTTCACTCATACTCCACTCCGTCCTTCCAGGCTTAGGTACTCCGTGACCTCGACCTTCAAGATGGCTTCTACCTCCAAGAACTCAACACTCAGCATTTGCACCAATGGATCAGCGCAATTCGAAAATATCAAGTTAGTTTCTTCATACGCACCGGCTCCCACATCGGCATCACCTATAACCTCTGGTGAGTTCGGATTGTTTCATTTTCTGCAGCGGGAACTCCGGCTCCCCAACAAGAACAAATTACAGCAATTTGTGGCTAACACAGTGTGAAGGCGGAAGATGGATATGCCTCCCAAGTCGATGGAAACCCTATACTCCTAAACCCTCAAACCATAGCCTCTGCCTTTTCTCTACCCAATCCGCCCAATGCCTTGTCTTACCTTGACATTGGTAAATATGATATTTTCAAATTACGCTCTATTCCTTATAATCTTTGCACAAACCAAAGCTGTCCACCTTTCCAAAGCAACATGATGCCTTTACCAAGTTTCTTTGGAGGAAATTTTTAGGTTACTCCATGAAGAATACCTCTATTAGCGATGTTTTCTACCATCGTACTATATCCTCACCAACACCCCGAAACAATCAATTGGACTCAACTCTGTATCGGAGATTTCAGCGGGGAACTTGCGGGTTCGAGAAAAATCCTAACTCTTCCTCGGTTTGCCCCATGGGAGCCCACTTCGGGCTTTCATTAATCATCGGACCCCCGGCGCCATCATGCCCCCTTCTCCACCAAGCCAACATCGACCTTATTGATGCTTTGAAAGGTCTTCAACCAAACTCTCCTCCTTCGGCACCGTCAATCTCGTCGACCAACTCAGACGAAATATTTCACAACCACCGTCTCCACCTCACGTAAATTCCAATTCTCTAAAACCTATTCTTACATTTGATAACCAACCACCGGAACAACCACCGGTTAACCTTGTGCAACAATTCCACTTTTCGGACTCAACAACACCAGCAAAAACAACGGCGGCGGCACAACAAAACTCCCATTGATCTCCACGAGTACTCACAAGGACACTCACGGCAATGACCAAGGATCTATAAACAAGGGTGACCGGATCAAAGCCATCCCATCCACCTCCTCACACCGTGGATACCTCTGATGTTTTGTCCTCGGTACCTTGATGCCCTCAGTGATCATCACCCGAACTTCATAGCGACCACCGGGCCGCGACCGCGAGTCCGTGGACCAACTCAAGCGAAGTCATCCTGCGAAGGCGATTTGGTATTTGTGAGGCGAGAAGAAGCCTTGCACAATCAATTCATGATCCATCGAGAAACCCTTCATCAATCCAGCAAATTGTCAAGGAACTCAAGGAGTCCCTCAAACAAAAGCGACACCAAATTACTGCGATCTTGAGACCGCGCTACAACAATGCGGTGCGTCACGAATAATGCTACTCGGCCAGAAACGACACGCCGTGCAGACCAACTTGATACTTGAGTCCAAGGTCGACTTTCGAAACCACCTTGCGGAATAAGGATGCTCACATAGCATCTCTCCAAGGCAAGTTAGACCAGCTCCGCGGCAACACCGCGCTGCGGATGCTCTTGAAATATTTTGCACTCAAAAGCGGACTTGCAAGCCACTCGGGCTTCAAGCTCCTCGATTCCCAACTTCTCCGAACAAAGTCGGACACCTCTGCATAAAAGTCGCGGGGCTGCCGAGACCCGGTCTCTCCAGAGCAACAAGATATCATTGCGATTACAAGATACGCTTTCAGATAGGCTGGCGGGCGGCGGATGATCGAGAAGAAAAAGCGAGAACAAACCTATCGGCTTTGCTTCGCTATTCCTGGACTATCAAAGCCCCCGCCAGTTACCATGACTATGTGCAAGCAGGAAAAACACTTTTCTTTTATTACAGGTGAGAAACAAGGGTGATACCACAAGTCCACGGTAGGCGATATCGAGCGACAATGGCCCTTCATAATACGTCCATGAGCGAGGCACACTTTGTGCTCGTCAATTTTGATATCCCTCGGGTTGCGGATCTCGACCATTTAGGCTCTCGGCACCATAGCCCCCGGCTTATGTCATGCGACTTCTACGGCACATGTTACTTTCGAGGCTCATCACGGATAAGCGCCGAGAACTTTAAAGGAGATACCGTGGCCGGGTTCTTTTTGACCAAGAAGAACAAGTACCTCCAAGACACAAAATTTTGCAAACTGTTACCTCGAGAATACATGCCTCTTTCTGAGAAAGAAGTGGAGCTATGGCTAGGCTGAACTTGGCGCGCTCGCCGGACACTATACAACTCACGAACAAGAACTTGACCTTGCAGTTGTTCTTACAACATTATGCTTCCTTGCCGCGATGCACACCGGGCTGAAAGCGAGCGTCCTCCACGATGAGTGGGACCCGCACTGTGGCGGCACATGTACATTCGAGTGCATGGGAGGCGATTACCAAAGCGACTACGAGAAGATATTATTGGAATTCCAAGAGCGGATGCGGGGATGACCGGCACCAACCCCCAAACAAGCAGAGTACACTAGCAAGCTTTGGATGCCCACCTCGATCAAGGTCAATTCCCGGCATGGAGACAAAAATTACGGACTCTTGAAGTCAAAGAACATGCAGATTGGACACCCCGGCAATTGCGGCGAGACAAGCGTTGGGACCACGCTTCATCATGGGCATAAATGGCGTGAGGATGAAACTTTGGACAACACCAACAGCTGGATATACATGCCCAATCGTGTTTGGTGGAAGGCGCCCGAATGCAATTTACGGTCTTGTAACCTTCCTTGCCAAGGCCAAAACTTCAGCTGATCCATCGTATTTGGCAAAGCGAGAATTAAATGCGGCACTCATGACCATACTCGAGTATCGAGCGAAGCATAAGTGCGGATCCATTTTGCAACCCCAATGCAAATCTTTGGAAAGTTCGGGTTGGACCTTGTCTTATACATGGAGATCACAAATCTTCCATCGAGATCCCGCCGCATTTGGAGAACATGATTTCGAAGGCTTTCTCATAGGAGCGGCCGAATGTTTGGCATCGGGACTCAAGCAAATCTGGAAAAGAGGCGAACAACTTTCGGTGAATCTGATGGTGAGCCTCCCTCATCTCTATGTTCAAGATCGGAAAGAGGAGCGAGGATTCCCACCCAGGAATTCATGCCCCTTTTCTAGCCAATAAGTGTAGTTTGGTAGGGGAGTGTTAGCCACGTGCACTGCGGAACCTACAGTCTATACTTGCTGCATGAGGCGAGGCCCCCAGCCCACGGTGTCAAGAAGAGGGATCTACAAAGCCCGCAGGGTCAAAGCTCCTCAAGCGAAGACCCAAAGGTAGGACCACGGCGGGCCACTACTTGTCTGCATTAGCACTGGCCAGGGACGGCTGGGATTCTGTTCGAGTGCCCAAGTAGTGGAGCAGCGTTGTCATGATGAGGATCAGATTAGGGCCGTAGGCCACTCAGGTGTTCCTATATATTGTAGCATTTTTGCTCCTTCAAAAAAAGGGTTGAGTGTTCTTTTGTGTCACTCTGAAGCGGACATCTTTGATTGCTTTGTTAATGCGCTCTTTTGAGCCTTCATTGTACACTTGTTTTGATCAATGGATTGCGTGTTCTCCACAAGTGTCTTGTGTGTTTCATTGTGTATTGCAATTCTTTGTTTTATCCGAGTTTTTCTTGTTCTTTCCTACATTAGCAAAAATCCGGCGTGACAAAGAGTGTCTCGGAGTTGCCTGCCCGGACTTCAAGGATCTCACGAGAGATGTCCCTCAAAGCGATCGAGGCCGGACCCCAAACATCAGCCTCTTATGGTACTTCATAACAAAATTCTGAAGTGCTTAGTATAATTGTATTCTCATTGACAAATTTCGTTCTCTTTGCGGGATTTGCAATCAGCATTACGTGAGAATTCTTTGTCATGAATTTTCTCTGACATGGGTACAAGCCTTAGGTGTGAGTAGGGAGGATCAAAAGCAACTTCAAGCTCTTTGAGGCACTTACAGGTGAGCACTTATAGGTAGCTTAGTTTACATGCTAAGGGGCGATGTAGGGGACGGATGCCAATTAGGATTAGTGGACTTCCTAGTCTGTTTGATGTGTCTAATTTGCCCCTAGGATGAGGTGGCTCACTCATTTTAGGTGGCTTAATTAGATACATCATCAAAGCTTCAAAAGAGAGTAAGCCTGGCTTAGTCTCCTTAGTTTTTCTGTTTGAGGTATCTAATTTGCCCCTAGGATGACATCGGCTCACTCGGGTGGCGAATTAGATACATCAGCGAGAAAACTTCGAAAAGGGAGTAAAGCGGGCATAAAACAAGATCCTGGCTGGCTTAGTCTCATTTGCTTCTCTGTTTTTGTGTATCTAAAGTGCCCCACAGGATTCTTTGAATCGGATTGTGAATGAATCGATCACCAATACCATCTTCCATGTGCGCTTTCGGCCTCTTGAGGTACTTCATAACAAAATTCACTGAAGTGCTTAGTATAATTGTATTCTCATTGACAAATTTTATGTTCACTTTGCGAGGATTTGTAATCAACTTTGCATTGAGAATTCTTTGTCATGAATTTTCTACAAACATGGGTACAAGCCTTAGGTGTGAGTAGGGAGGATCAAAAGCAACTTCAAGCGGTGAGGCACTTACAAGTGAGCACTTATAGGTAGCTTAGTTTACATGCTAAGGGCGATGTAAGGGGACGGATGCCAATTAGGATTAGTGGACTTCCTAATCTTTCACCACGGCTTAGTCTCTTTCGTTTGTCTGTTTGATGTGTCTAATTTGCCCCTAGGATGAGGTCGGCTCACTCATTTTAGGTGGCGAATTAGATACATCAGCGAAGAAACTTCGAAAAGAGAGTAAGCCTGGCTTAGTCTCCTTCGTTTTACGTTTTGCGGTATCTAATTTGCCCCTAGGATGACGCCGCTCACTCGGTGGCGAATTAGATACATCAAG
The DNA here is from genome assembly GCA_021234155.1 of Isoetes taiwanensis. Taxonomy (NCBI): domain Eukaryota; kingdom Viridiplantae; phylum Streptophyta; class Lycopodiopsida; order Isoetales; family Isoetaceae; genus Isoetes; species Isoetes taiwanensis. The sequence goes on from JAJEKV010000019.1 coordinate 7,534,492, forward strand.
CGAGAAACTTCGAAAGGGGAGTAAGCCCAACATAAAACAAGATCTGGCTGGCTTAGTCTCTTTTTGCTTCTCTCTGTTTTGTGTATCTAAAGTGCCAAGTCAAGTCAAGCTCGATGGGTGCTCCAAGCTGGACAACAATCTGCGGATCAGCGAGATGCATTAAGTCATGCTCCACACCAATCGCCAAATCGGCCGGATGCATCGGATTATGATCTGAACAAATCGTTTGGTGAATGTAAGTCACAAGGTAACTTCCAACCTTTTGTGCTGTCTTCTTTTAATTTGACCCATATAGTTACCAAATCACATTTAAATTTTTGCAATTTGGAAGTGTCGGAGAAAAAGCAAAAGCGAGAATTCAAGCAAAAGACACCTCAAGACATTAAAGAAGGCTATATGTGTCTTGCTATATGTGTCTTTGTAAAGCATGTTGTGGGCTGCGATGTCTGAGACTTGGACATACTATCCCAATGCAAGGTGAGTTCGTAGAATTTGAAGGTATTACTCATCCAATGTGAGGCCTGATATGTTTTTGTTGCGGGGTGTACCAATTTCTAGTTGCGGTTTGTTGGACCGCGAGAATGATGATTGATGTTGTGAAGCCACGATTCTTTGTAGTAATGAAGGTGAGGTTGATGAGATCAATAGATCTTTACTTGTAATCACATGTTTGTATTATTGTAACCAAAGAGGTTATTCTTGTAACCTATTCTTTCATTGACACTCTAATGTACATTGTTGTATACTATTGTATACAATAGACTTTTCTGGCTGACCAGAGCAACACTCTGGTGGAGTTCAAATCTCCAGAAGAAATTGATGTATTCAAAGATTCATGACAATGTGGTGTTACATGTCGTGATAGATGTGGTGATGCAAATGGTGCATGTGGTGAATCATGTGGTGCGTTTGGTGAACCATGTGGTGAATCATGTGGTGAATCATAGGTGGCATGATGGAGCTTACGTGGCATGTTGGAGCCTAGGTGGCATGTTTGAGCCACCTTGGCATGTTTGAGCCTAGGTGGCATATTTGAGCCACCTTGGCATGCTTGAGCCTTTACATGACCTTTGTTACATGTTTGACTTTCATTGACCAACATGTTTGGTGATGCAAATGGTGCATGTGGTGAATCATGTGGTGCATTTGGTGAATCATGTGGTGAATCATAGGTGGCATGTTGGAGCTTACGTGGCATGTTGGAGCCTAGGTGGCATGTTTGAGCCACCTTGGCATGTTGGAGCCTAGGGACATCAAAATACAATTGAGCATAGAATTGAGTTTCTTATATTATTCCCAAACAAGGCAAGACACAACAACATATTCAAAATTTCTGAATCATTTCCTAACCTGTAAGAATGTGTTCAGCTATTCTTCATCAGACATGCTATCTTCATCAGATAAAACCTCGGGCAAGTTTTCTAGAATCTTTTCCTCATCCACTGGTCTAGCACGTATCTTGATTCGAGCACCTTTCTTGATCTGCTTTGCATGGGAACTCGAATAGCACAAATTTGAGTAGAGAATACAAGTGACTTTGGCTCGTTTGTCAACAACTCATACATCACCTTTGACCGAGGCTTCTTTCTATAGTAAATGCCCTCCACAACGGTTTCACCTCTCATAAACAAGTTTCCGTTACGCTTGAAGTCATTTTCAACTTCAAATTTTGGCTTGGTGCATAGCAACATCAAAATCTGAGAATCCTCCTCGTTCCCTTTAGGTGCGGCAACTGCAAATTTCATCTCTCCTTCTCTAAGTGCTTACGCAAGTACATTTGCCAAGGTTGAGTATAGTGGCTGGTAGACTGCGGGTCTCTTCCACATCCATGAACATTGGAGGATGGTTCAACGACTACAAGGTCCCATTCATCTACATACAATTCGTTCTCACACATGTCCCATTTTCCATCCAAACAATTCTTTGCAAAAACATGATAGCTTTACGGTATGTAGGCGTGTGTTGGATTTCTCCGTCTTTGAATCCATGAATTTGAATGAATTTGCACGGTTTACGGAATTGTCTCTCGCACCCCAAGCCTTTTTCCTGTTGATATCCTCGGGTTTTATTTCCCAGTATCTCAGAACTTTTCTTCCATTTTCAGTCCACTTTCGGATGTACCACATTGAAATTGTTTTCTGCAATTTTCACCACATCATGGGCATTATCTAGTTTAATGTCGGGATGTTTAATTTATGAACCTCGTATTCATCTTTTCAATTCTGCTTTGCCTTCCCATCATGTTCACCTTTTCCATGGTTTGATCCAAAAAGTTCCACATCATGTTGACCTCTGTATCACAAGCTGTACCTTCCAACAAAATAAAATGATCGTTTGCTTTGAATTGTGATGCGCACCATCATCGAAAATACATAGTCTTTGTTTGGGGACATTGCCTTTACGCTTTAAGTACTCAAAATGTTTCATAAAACAATGTTGAACAAAAAGTGTGTCATGTTCCCTATCATCAGGCACATAGTAGTGTGTTTCCTTCTCAATGGTGTCAATGCGTGGATCAACCTGATAGGTTATTTGAACAAATATAGTTATCTATGGTTGTTGACCCAGCGCATGGACTGAACTTCATTCTGCTCCTTAAAAGTATAATTCTCTGCGAAGTCAACCACGGATAGGTAAGCATCTCCAGGCAAGTTATCAAGGAGTTCTTTGTCTTGGCACACTTTTGCCACTTATATCCGAAGTTGTGTAAAGGAAAATTTGGAAGCTTCTCCAACATTTTGTTCACGGTGGAAGACTTGCGGTTTCATTGTGTTGGTGAGCGAGCTTAGACTTCTTGCTGCCATCTCTGAATACTGATTTTTTTCATAGTCTAGGTATTCCCACTTCACCATGCCACTATCACTAGATTGTTCATGTGGGCAGATAGGGAACTTCTTAATCCCACACTCTTTACACTCACCCAGAATGCATTCCCTCTTATGGTAAGGTTGGAAGCTAGTTTTCTCACAAAAAATTCCACGCCCACGGACTTCTTGTGCTACTTATTTTGTATTAGGGCGCTCTCTGCATTCACCATATATGTCGACTGCACGCAAAGGCGACAAGTCGCATTTGCGGCTTTTTGGGTGCTTAGTTCTCATACTATTGAAGCCATCTATTAGCATCTGCATTCTAACATGGTATATCTGGTTGACAACTATTGAAGTCCTTTAATTTTACAACAAACCATGGTTTTGACTTTTCAAACATCCTCCGTTTGATCATAACACTAGGATGTTAGTCTTGAATTTTCTGAACAATTGCAAGCGCAAGGAAGATAACAAGGTGATCGACATATTTATTGCACACTACATTTTCCACCACACTAGGCACCACATAGCATATATTATGGACATTCATCTTACACCTCCTTATTCACCACACTAGGCACCACAACGCATATATTACATAATTTATTGTACACCATATTTTTCACCACACTAGGCACCACATAGCATATATTACAGACATTCATCTTACACCTCGTTATTCACCACACTAGGCACCACATAGAATATATTACAGCATTCATTTTACACCATATTTTTCACCACACTAGGCACCACACTAGGCACCACTTTGGCACCACACTAGGCACCACACTAGACACCACACTAGGCACCACACCATGTTATTCACCACACTAGGGACCACATAGCATATATTACAAACATTTATTTTTACACCATGTTATTCACCACACTAGGCACCACATAGCATATATTACAGCATGTATTTTACACCATGTTATTCACCACACTAGGCACCACAAAGCATATATTGACAGCATTTATTTCACACCACGTGCCTCACCACAGCAACCACATATCACAAGCAATCACTAACCACATACCACATACCACATTAACAATAAAAATGTGGTGAAGATGAAGAAATGAAATAACACGTGATTCTTCGGATAGTGAGTGGCATGATCCTCTCTTACATTTCGTTCCAATCTTGAACTTAACATCCTTTGCATTTGGAGAGACCCTCTTTTGTTTTCGGTCCAAAATTGCGTTGCACAAGTTCTATGACAGAATTGGGAATTGCATCTGCTCTTCTAACTCTTTTGTACAAAACCCATTTCCCCCCTTTGCAATCTATCTCTTCCCTCTTCAATTTTGCTTTGGTAAGATTCCTAGGATGAACACCCAGCAGTTTACCAAAACCCCGAGCACTGACAGGATTAGCACTTTCGGTATTAATGCTTCCTCTTACGGCCATAGCAAGGCAACTACTCTTGGCTGCTAAACTGTCATTGCTGTTAGACTTCTTCACAAGTTGAATGGAAGCCCTGAGGTTGCTGACCACAATGCTCTTGGCTTGCAAATCTTTCAGCTCTTCGCCAAGTACGCTGTCCATTGTGTCATCCTGCAGATAATCTAGTAAAACCTCTTTCTTATCGCTGTTAGACAAGCCTTTAGTGGTGCTATGAAATGAAGATAACAATTTTAATACCATCCGACGCCTAGTAGAGGCCGTTCTGGTGGATCCTCCCCCTCTTTGATGCAATTTTTGCTAATTCTTCTTTAGCTTCCCTTTGTCTTTTCCTTTGGCGTCTTTTATGATCCCATTCTTGTTCTGGAGTGGCAGATTTGCTTCCAAATTAAACGATTGAAGGTATGAACCGGATTGATCCACAACCGGATTAAGCGCCATAGCCGTGTGCTTCAGGAAAGGCGCGGGTGGGTCGTGGGTTTAGAAATCGGTTCGGTGGAGATTGGAATGGGACGGGTGGCGTAGGAAATTGGAATGGGACGGGTGGCGTAGGAATTGGGTTGTTGCAGTTCAAGAAATGATTGAATCCGGGCAGTACATGCACTAGGCGCCAAACAAACATTTAAAATCGCACCACAAATTTGATATCTCCCACCACATTTTTAGGGGGGACAGGGGGGACACCCAGGGTGTTCCACTACAACATGCTTTCACCCAGGTATATAGCCAATTATTAGAGTAGAGAATTGACAAAGAAAAAAAAGAGCAAAAGGACCCACAGAAGAAGAATAGAGCAAAAGGGCAACAATCACTGATGTTCTTGATGCATAGCGAAAGTGGAAGAAGGCGAAAGCAAGCGCCTGAAGAGCTTTGTCAATGGCTGCCGAAACATGGTAATTTAACAAGATGCAAAGTTATTTACTTGATCATCAACAGCGAGACAGCGGGATCAACAGCGAGTCAGCAAAAAACAGTCGGATCTATCGAATCTGGCAGTATTCAAGAACAGGGCACGCAGGTTTCTTCCCAAATCTGGCTACACACATGTCTTTCAAAGCTTTGGATTGCGGCGTAGAACCACGAAAATAAGAAAAAAGAAAAAAGAAAAATGTGAAACACAATTACATATGTTTTAGGTTTTTTGGTTGCTACAAGAGTGGCATATTTGCTCTCCTTTCCCCTCTCTCCCCTTAAGCTGCTCCCTTCTAGTGCCCTTTCTCTCTAGGGATCTGCTCCCTTGCCCTTTTTCTATCTAGGGTTTCTGCCCCATGGCCCTCCCTTTCTTGATGTGGATCGTAGTTCCTTTTTGACATTTAGAATTAAATTCTAAACACAAATTTTGCCCTACGAGCCATCTGCTATACTTAGCTACGTTCAGCTCATTGTGATTTAATTTAAGTAATATTGGAATGCTATTGCTTTCTTATTTGAATCACATCTTCATTCTTTTTTTTCTTTTTTCTTTTTTTGAAGGCAAGGTTAGTGGGACTTGCATCCACCCACGTCTCCCACCCGATGGTAGTGGGGGTCACCCCAACCCAAGGCTTTACCACTAAACCACCACCGCGATGGATATATCTTCATTCTGAGCTTATATTTGTTGTATTTGGATCAGATGATCAGGCCAGCTAAAAGTGATATTGAAGTGGCATTGCTTGAATCATTTGAAGAAATCTGGGCAATTGGAATATTGCACTAGAGATGGGAAAACAAGCTCAAAAGCAACAAAATGCCGAGAAAAAAAAGAAGATTGGTTGTCTTTTGAAGCCTCGAGGGCAATGCAATATATCACGGATGGTGGATAGTGTGGTCTTGCGCCATTGAAGCCCCGACCAGTTATGAGACTGGCCTTGTGCCTCATCATATAGATCGTTTATATATTGTATACGTCATGTGATGATGATATATATCCATGGTAGGTTAAACACAGGGACCTATAGATCTCTATATTTAAAATTTGGTTCTCAATTTGGAGGTTCTTTGGCTAATCCCAGTTGATGGAGTACACGAACCAGAAGCTAGTCTAGAGAGAAATGTAGACAATCTGTTTCATGATTACATGCCTAACCTGCCCAATAACCCGTCATAATTAGGCTTAGTAGCTTTGGGGGGCGCTTTTTGCTCAAGCCTACAGGTTTAGAAATGGATTAATTTGGGAATGACTTGAAGGATCCTTAAGTGTTCCCAGCAAGCCATTAATGCCCTCTGTCTGAGAAGTTACCATGTTTATTAAAAAATCCATTTGAAGCAATCACATTGTGAACTTGCTGACCATTATCCTTTATTTTCTCATGAGCCAACCTTTTCTTTATAGTATTCTTTTAAAATTGCCATTAACTCTAGCCCAAGCGAAATGCTCACCCTCTGAAGGTTTTAAAATATAGAGTATTCATTACTCCTATATTCAACCTTCCTATTATTATAACCATTAATAACTCACATTGTCCAAAATCCGTGTCCTTCCCTACACTAGCTTCTTGTCGATTTTTTTTTTTTTTACAGTCCAAGATCTAAAAATCTGAGCTCGAAGGAGTTGTTATTGGTTTCTTTTTCAAACAACCAGCATGCCAAAAATATGTATGAAAGAATTTTTGGCATTGAGGAGATAATCTAGACCATCTGAGGGATAAAAGTGAGTCTTTTACAAAGGCATCTTCGAAAGGAATTGAAAGAGGAATTTCTTTGGACACATATCAAGTTGGACTAAAGGTCTTAGTGATCCAGAAGGGGAATATTTTGTTGAATTATAGGTACCAATTGAGTTGAATACAACTCAAAAGCATTCCTCTTTCCAGTAAATAGGATTTAATGCATGCAGAGAGGTGGAAGTAATACAAAGGTTATTCATTTTTTCTTGTCCAGTTTAGGTGCCACTTCAAAAAGGTGAATTGAAAAGTCTCAAAGGTAAGAGCTCCATGATTAAGGAAAAAATTTGCAGACCTTGAGCTTTCATATTCGAGCATAGTATAAGGGAAGTTAGGCCAATATGAGGATTTAGGAAAAAGGCCCAGAGTCTATCAAGCTTAGTACTTTGTTAATTTTAACAACATCAGCAGAATGAGACAAAACTTTAATCTTTGAATGAACAATAGACAAAATCGAATAAATAGCATTATAAAGTTCCATCTTTCGACTTCAAAAGTAAGATTTTGCCTCAACATAGCATCCAAAGCCTCGTCCATATGAATTTCTTCAATTGGCTGAGGGACTCCATAAAGCACATGGATTTTTGTAACAGGATCCAAAGCATGATGATAACCAAAGTAGTTCGGATCAACAAAAAGATTGTCCCAAATAGGAACTTGGTAAGTAACGCCATTCACAACTTGTTTTGCACAAAGACAACTGGTGAAATTAATGATCGTGTCTTTCGGATTTTCTTGAACGGAATAAAGCTGTTGCAAGAGGCTGTTGCAATAGCTAAGATCGATCAAGAGGCGAAAAATCAGCAAAGGCATGAAACATGGGCAGGTTTTTCGGGTTTAAAGTAATTTTGGAGTCCATAAGGTAAAGATCGAGGAGAAACAACAAATCATATGCGAAAAGGCAATAAATTTGAATGGAGAAGGAAGGAAGGAAGAAAGGTATTTTTATCGTCCACGGAGACCAATCGGTCTATGGGACCCAATACAAAAAGCGCAGCGACTGAAGCTGATACTACGGATTAAGAAACCCCCCAGAAGGGTTTTCGAGGAAAAACCCGTGGCGACAATCGGCCTGGCCGACAAAGCTGTTCCAATATCTGAGAAATGCAAAAACACGAAATATATACACTCATGCACCGCGACCAGTAGTGCCCGATCATTGGGGTGAACAAAGGGGCAAAGGTGAGCTTCATGAGATCGGTACCTCGAATGTACAACCCCGAACGCGTCTTGGCGGTGTGTTCATCGGCAAATGTAGGGGCAAGTCCGGCCCGTACTAAGGGGAGGCGTGTCGAGCCGGATCGGCCGAATCTTTGAGCAACTCTGGAAAGTGTGAGACTCATCCTCAATGGCACCCGTTTGACAGCACTGATAGAGCCTGTCCTGGCGGGGCTCCCCAATCCACCTACCCGTCTCAATGCGAAGATGGTGGGCACCTGTGCAAATGGAGGCAATGAGTGCGCGCTTTTTCGAGGCGGTAGGAACGTAGTAGGCTGGGGGCCCGAGGCTAACACCGGGGTTGATGTGCTCCTTGTAATGGGCGTTTTGACTTGCTCTAGAGCCGGGGTCCCAGAGCTTGCCAAGGAAGCAAGCGTCCAGGTACTCCCGCAGGCTGTCATGATCGGCCTCTGTGTCCACCTGCACGCACCTGTGCTCCTGCACGTTCCATCTGGCGAACCATTGATCTCTCTTACCCCTCCAACGGGCCACGAGCGGTGCGGCCCATTGCCACGGCGTAAACCAAGTGCGAGGCCCGAGCATCACCAATATTAACCACTTTACGAAAATAGGCGATGTGTACATCAAGGGGTGCCGCCGTGGCGACAAGAATCCGGTTTCTGCGGCGAGAATCGATGGGGGCTGAAGGTTTCACCCCAAGTGCCCGTGCCAAAATGCCTTACGCACTGCTCCAAGTCATTCAGTCGCCAAAGAGGCGGCGGGCCCCAAACCTCGACCGCGTCTGAAGGGCGGGCTCGACCCGGTGCGAAAAAACGGATGTGACCGATGGCCCCAATCATAGAGCTCCGCCTGGTGATTTGTTGTTACGCATGGCATAAAGCGCTTTCGGCCTATTTGTCACCGGCAAAGTGGATGGGCGCCTCCCCAGCAGAGGCGAGAGGGGAACTCCATCCCTAGATACTTGTAGGTGGGCATGACCTCCTGGTACATCCCCAATATGTGAGTCGGGAGGCGTGGGGTGGCGTGAAGAGGATATGAGAACCACTCTAGTCTTGGCGATTCACGCATGTACGTAGCAGCGGCGAGAATGTGTCTACTAGGGCATCCGGATGAGGCTGCATAGCACGGGTGTGGGCGAAGGTCAACATCATCCGCATAGATGGTGGCGGATGACACAGAAAGTCGTATGCCACCCCCATGCTCAACAAGCCGGGGCTCTAAGCGATCAATGTAGAGGCTAAAAGTGTTGGTGAAAGGGGGCCTGCCACGGACCGATACTACTAGTGAATGCTTGGCCCGTCGGTACGCATCACGCCAAAACAAATCTCATACACCAGTATATGGCATTACGCACGGCCAGGCGATTATTGCTTGATCATCCTAGCCCATTACTTTTCAGGGGGACCGTATCAAAAGCCTTCGCGAAGTCCACAAAGCGGCAATACAAGTCTGCCGATGGTTCCTTGTCTTCAATCGATTACTGCGGTGTAAAGATATGGTCAATCGTTGAGTGGCGGGGTCTAAAGCACGCTTGTGTGAGGGCTTTCGCACATCTGCTGCCTACGCCCGGCGGGTCAAGCGGTGCTTTCGAGAATGCCGACCAACGGTTTGGCAAATCTTGACCTGACCATGATCGTCAGATAATTGGCCGGACGGTGTGGGTCGCCATGCCTTTGTGAATGGGGACAACCACGCTTGTCGGGAAACCTTCTGCAATGCTCGTTGAAGGGGTAGTGAGGATCGACACCGGCGGTTGCCACCGCCCATTTGAGTAACTTCGGCACGCATACCATCGAGGTGTTTGCCTTCCCATTAGCCGGTAGTTGCAAGCCCTCCACAACATCCTCCTCGCGAGAATCAATGGGGGGCCATCACGTGGGGTTATGGGCGACGCGTCCCCGGTGGGTCATAGAACTGCTTACAAATCTTTGTTCCCTCCCTTTGCCGGGGTGTGATGTCCCCAAGAGGGCTGGGCGGCCTTGAAGCACTCTGCGCCAGAAGTGGAAAATCAGGGGAAAGAAAAGATCAATTTCCATCCCAATAACCTTCATGAACCAGAGAGCTTACAATGTTGTGAATTCGAATTAAGCTGAATATAATTTAGACTGTAAATTTTTTCCTCTAACCAATCACTATGAAGTCTTAAAATTGTTGTTGCTGGCATGTTCTCATTTCCCACAAATTCTTTTAATCAAGAATCTGAGATTTTTGTTTCAAATTCAGCAAATTTGGAGCAGAGGAGTATTTTGTTAGATTCGTGCATAAAACCACCAGTGAATCTCGATCCTTGCTTCAAAATTGCAAAATGTTTTGTATTTTGAAGGCCAATACATGGAGAATCAATAGAAGGCTAATCCTCTATAGGGCCAACAGGCAATTTGGAAGAAGAGCCTTTTAGAACAAGCAAAAATTGTTGGAATTGGAGAAATGGATTTAAACTTGAAGAAAGCGCTTTTCCAAGAAAAAAGGCATTCGACATATTTTGGGCATTGAATAAATTCATATCACTATTTGCACAATCACGCAACTGTATTGTTTCAAAGATAAGATAACGGCATCATTGTCAAAGAGCTAAAAGAAGGAAAAAAACATTTGTGTTGTGTGAGGTGGCAAAAAAAGCCACCTTAGCGTCTTATGGGAAAACCTCCATGGATAAAATGTTTGCGTAGAATTATTTTTCAAAAAAGCCTATGTGCACGTGTTGCACAATCATTGGAAGCAATGAAAAAAAAAAAGGCAATGTAAAATTAGGTTACTCCGGTGGAGGTGCTTATTGCTGGGCTGCTGCGAGGTACATACCACAACGATTACACGGTATTGCTTTATGGGCTCCTGTAGGAAATTATTGGTGGAAGGTAAGGAAAACATGGCTTTCTGGACTAACCTATTCAAAGAATATATTCGATGTTGAAGGAAGATTTTGACTCTATTATATTACTCATAAAAATGTGTTTTGTTGAATATGATCAATGTGTTGTTGGGCAGGGTATTTCTGAAGATCAGAGGCGAGCCATGTTTTCATCCTTGACAGATCAAAACAGGAAGATGTTTCCACTTGCAAGAAGAGTGCCGGGTTATGTGCTTCATTTTTTTATCCGGATGGTTCTGGTGCGCAGAATGGGAATTAAATGGGTAGAGCACTGCCGATCCACTCTTCTAGCTCCTGACAGGGAGCATCTGGAGCAAGAAAGCGCAAGGAGTGGCATGCTCAGGTTATGTCTGTTCTCAAGTTCTAACTTCCTATTTTTGCATCACCTTCATTGTAAAATTGGAACTAACATAGCCAAACTTCTGCACTACCATGCTCTAGTTCTTCAATTTTCTAAAATAGGCGATAGTGATCTTATCTAGACTAGGTATAAGACATGGTTTTGATCATGAAATGCCCATTATTGATTGCGAACCTATGAACTCAAGTTCCAAGTCCTTTACCAACTTGATGCAGTCAAATCATATTGTATTTCACAAGAAGAGAAATTTGGACTATCTGCTAGCTGACCAGTTTTAACTATAAACCAGATCCTGGATCCTGTTGGAAACTGACTTGATGAGAAATGTATAAGTTGCTTCAATACACCTTATAAAACTGACCAGAAATAGGTATGTGGCATTCGGTAAGCATTGTCAATACTTACTGATTTATTGACTTGTCCAAAGTGCAGAGATAACATAGAATCCTTGAAGCTGAACAAAGGCCATGGCATGGTGAAAGATTTGAAGCTATTTAATTCGGATTGGGGATTTGAGTTAGAAGACATAGCCAGGGAGTTCAGAGGGAGGCGGATCCACATATGGCAGGGAGACCAGGATGCTTTAGTTCCATTGGGACTCCACCAATGGATCAAAAGTAAGGTGCCAGAAATTGTGCAGCTGCATGAGCTGCAGAATGAGGGACATCTTTCGTGGTTCTGTTACAATGATCTGGCCCATCGTCAAGTGTTTGAAACCTTGTTTCGTGATGAGCAAGCTATGGAAAATCAAGGCAAATTTCTGGACCCACTCTTTAAGAAAATGCTCTCAATTTGTGTCCCACAATTTAGTATAAACTTAGGACTAGGTGGTCCCTTTAACATGGACATTTTGCTCTTTTTCTTGACCAGATTGTTGTTTCATGTAGGCAAATATTCAAACTACTCCTATCATGCAAGATTATAGCTTTTAGGGGCTATTGGACCACTAGAGGATCTTGGTGTCTGGTTGAGTGGATAAGGCTTGAAAGGGGGAATTTCTTTTATGAACCATTTTTACTCGAACATGTAATTCTTAACCTTATATATCGATGGTTTTTTCTACGCCCGTTTTGGGTTGGGCTCCAATGGAAACCTCCCCAACTTTCCCTGGAAACCTCCCCAATTTTCCCTGGAAACCTCCCCAACTTTCCCTGGAAACCTCCCCAATTTTCCCTGGAAACCTCCCCACCTTTCCCGGAAACCTTCCCAACTTTCCATGGAAACCTCCCCAACTTTCTCCATATTAGAAAACGGGGGAGGTTTCCATGAAGCTCCCCACTTTTAAAGGTGGAAACCTCCCGACTTTCTTGGATGACCAGGGGAGGTTTCCAATTAAGAAAAGGGGGGAGGTTTCCCGGAAAGGTGGGAGGTTTCAAAAAAAAAGCTCTCTCAATTTGCGGCGACCAAGACTAGCGCCCGTGCATCTCGGTCGTCGTGCGTTGTAGTCCATCGGTGGTTGCCAACATTAATGACTATTTTTTTTTTTTAAATATTTAATGGAAACCTCCCCAACTTTCCAAAGAAACTAGGGGAGGTTTCCACAAAATGTCTATAAAATTTCAAAGTTGAGCAAATCGTCTATTTGAATTCTTCTTTCATCAAGTGAGCTATTTCTTGAAGCAAAGTGAGCTATTTCTTGAAGCAAATCATCGTTTTGAGTTCTTCTTTCATCAAGTGAGCTATTTCTTGAAGCAAATCGTCTCTTTGAGTGATTCCCATCGAATATTTCATCTTTCGTTCCTTTGATGTTGTGATTTATCTCATGGATTTGGAGGCGTAACGTGTATGAGGAAGTTGAAGTTGATATCTCCAGCGATTCATCCCTATATGATTGAAGCTAAAGCGTAAGTGATTTCGCTTTTGATAATATTGACAATGCAACAGGTTTTGAGGATGTAGATGATGAAGACCATGTAACACCTATACCTTCCATCTATTAGCATGTGGCGGGTGCTTAGTGCTAACGTGTAATGACTTCTAGGGAATATTAGCTTGTAGTGGTTCTTAGCGTAAACATCTATTAGCATGTGGCCGGTTCTTAGTGCTAAAATATAATGACTTCTAGGGAATATTGGTTTGTAGTGGTTCTTAGTGTAAAATATAATGACTTCTAGGGAATATTGGTTTGTAGTGGTTCTTAGTGTAAACATGTCGTAGTTTCTTTTTTGATTAACAAATACAAAATTACCATAAGAAATGGTAATTAAATGAAAAGAACTCCAAGGGTTTGAACCTTCATTAACCATTGTCTTCAGTTTTTCAAATGAATATAAATAGCACAATAACTCTGAATCTTTCCAACAATCATTCAAAAAGCTACTCTATATTACTTTAATCTAGAACTCCAAAATTACTATCAGAAATCTAATTTGCATTTGCTACCAATTCATGAAACTTTGAATACCATAACTTTGCATCTCTTGATCCTGAGTGCTGCAAGTCCAACCAAAATTCAAGTATAGAAAAACAAGAGCAAGATCAAGTACAAACAAGGTGAAACAAAAGATAAAACCTAATGTCAGGAATAATAAATGGAAACGAAAAGTGTAGAAAATCTGCAATGCCTTAGCCCATTTATTGTGAAACTAAATATTGACAGAGATACAAGCAGCTATATATATAAATATATCGAGGGAACTGATAAAGATCATTGCTAACTTGGAAGAAAGAAGTTGGACACAGAAATAAAAGGATCCATATATTTGATTCCAGCATTAGTCTCCATGATTGATTCTACAAATATTATAACTGCTCAGCCAAATGCTATTATGGCTGCTCCGCCAAATGAATCTTATACCAACGAGCTCTTAACACCATAAAAAGTTCTGAAGTTCTGCCAATATATTAACTGTTTCATTATAAAAATATTACTAAAAATTTGCACAAAATAGCGAGTCTATGGCATCAAGTCTTCAATGAAACAAAACAATGTTATTTAGACATTCAGCAATAATGTTCTTGTAATGCATATTCTAATCTACAAGACAGAGTAGATGTTGGAACAAGATGGCTAAGGAGAAAGCCTGGTTCAAGAGAGCTAGATAAAAGGGTAAAGAAAAGTACCACAATGAGCTAGCAGGCAAAATCAACAGCATATGCCGCCTAAGGAATAAAATTTCACATATAAGCTGGAAATGATCTCCACCAAACCGGTTTTTTTTATGGATGATATCTACTGGAGTTGAAGGAGATAGATGCTTAAGCCCTGTGGATCATACAATGCAAGATTAAAGCACATCGATCACCCTTTCCTTGATAAATTACAAAGAGAAAGAAAAATAGAAACGTTCTGTAACCTGCAATATTTATATCATGTGTTCAAGCTCCATCTCCTGATAAGATTAGAGCTTGAGGATAGAGCACCTCGCCATATTTGGAAAAAGGGAAAGCGGAAAAAATAGATGTTCGTTAATAAACAGGGGACATGTTGGGATAAAAAAATAGCAAACCAGTTTGTTAAAGCTCGGCGACCCGTGCTGGATGTGTTGATTCGTAATTATTGAAGAAGAAAAAAAAATTACAGACAGAACTATTTTCCTAAATGGTCATTGACTAAGGCGTGTCGAAAATTTGAGTTACTCCCTATTCCGAGTGCCGGTACATTTTACTCCATGAGCCATGAGGTTACGCAAATGAGGTTCTCTTCAAATGGTCGCATATAAAGATTGAATCTACAAGGACCAAGAAAGAAAACATTTCCAAACCTTGGTTAAATGATGAACAAAAGGTTGCTCGATCTCATCTTTGGAGTACATGCAAGAGGGAGGCACATCATTTGTAATTGCAAAGCTTCAACCGCCATGGCTATGGTGGGAAAGAAACCCCACGTCGGGGCGGGCGGCGCCAAAGGGTCGTAACATTCACGGTTTAAGCCAAACAATGCGGATCGACGGATTTCTACTACGGATCACGTGAATCAATTTGCATTACTGCCGCCAAAGAGGGACACTTTCGCCTGGGGAACTTCGAAGAAAAAGAATGAATCTGAAACAAGGTCTTTGCGCGACGAGGGGTTGCCCTCGGTGGTACGAAAGTGTGTTTTCATGGTTTCTAGATGGTGTTTCGATGCGGGGATAGGTTCAATATCGTATCACGTTTTATCGTATCATTATTTTTTCGTTTGATATCTGACACAAATTTGGCGTTTAATCAAAACGTCAAAAATTCGTCCGAAAAATTTCCGGCGTCGAAAAATTTGATTTAAACCTTCAGCGAAAAAGTTTCAGCGTTTAAAACGAAGGTTTCGCCACGCGAATTTTTTGAATTTCGCTAAAGTTTAAACCGGAAGGTTTAAACGAAAAAAGAAAAATTCAGCGTTTAAAACGGAAGGTTTCGCTTCTGCCGAAATTTTTTTCCCGGGGAGTATAAAATACGTAAAATACGTATTTTTCCCAAAAATACGTATTTTTGGACTTTATACGTCTGAAAAAATAATTTCATACGTACAGAACCTATCCCTGGTTTCGTGTCGGATCTTTTTTGTGTGAACATAGGGTGTCGTTTTCTTAGCCAGGAGTTTTGTTTACGAAGTTGTGCAGGGAATTTATAGAACTGAGGGAAGAAATAATAATACTTCTAACTAATTTACATAAATGATATTGTGCGATTTACAGGTACTTGAGATATTGAACGAGCACAATGAACAAAGTGTTGCGCTATGAGTTTTACATATATAAAAGCAGGTTAAGACAAATTTACATTTCACCTTATATTCTTGAATTTTACTTCACATTCACCAACTTATAAAAGCATTCCACAATACCACATTATACTGCAGCATCCTATCAAAGGCACTACAAGCATTTGACATGCTCAAACATTTGGTGTACAAATGCACCTAACTGTTTGCAATATCAATGCCTTTATCCTCCACAATATTATTCAGGTCAGCATGAGAGAAGCTTCATACAATAGAGAGAAAGACAAGGTACTGTATGGGATGTCTATAGCAGTTAAGTTATTTCAAATTTGATTCTAGCTTTAGCAAGAGTTTCAAAGCAACGAGGAGCACCCTCTTGACAAGGCAGTTTTCAATGAGCTCAGCAACCTATGTATGCCTTCCAAAAATTCTAGGTTTGAATCTTGTACGGATACGAGAGAGCGATGGTGGTGGCGGCAATAGGCTCGTACCAATACGAATGGGCTCCTAACAATAGGAATAGGCCTATCTTATGATTCTTCTCAATTAGGTAATAGGTGGAGAGTGTTTTTTTTTGGAATTGCACTTTCCTGCCTCTTGGATTTTACTTATGCTAAAATGTTCATGATTAATTTATGGCAAAATGCATTCATTAATTGTTCTAATATTTACCCTTGTTGCAGATTTTTTTGCCCATAAACGCAGGAGTCTAGATCCAATCCATAACCCTGACATTCCCTTATGATCACATTCATTTATACAGGAGTCTATGTTCAGCATTTACTTTGTGGGTCTCCAAGAAAGCATTTTGTACAGAATGAGCGGAGTTTTGATTGGTGTAGACCACAATATACAGTGTCGTTTCTCGTGCTGTCACAAAGGCCTGGCAACTCTTCAGCGTCTTTAGCAAAAGACTAGAAATATTTGTTGATTTACTGAAATCGGACTATCTCATGATTCTTCTCGATTGCATAGCACATTGCCTCTTCGATTTTGTTTATGCTAAAATGTGCATGATTAATTTATGACAAAATGCATTCATTAATTGTTCTAATATTTGCCCTTGTTGCAGATTTTTTATGCCCATAAACATAGGAGTCTAGATCCGATCGATAACCCTGATCACATTCACTTACAGGAGTCTATATTAAGCATTTACTTTGTGGGTCTCCAAGTTGAATGAAAATAATGTTCAAGTCATTTTATGAAAAGAAGCATTTTCTATAGAATGAGCGGAGTTTTGATTGGTGTAGACCACAAAGGTCGTTTCTCGTGCCGTCACAAAGGTCTGGCAACTCTTCAGCTTCTTTAGCAGAAGACTTGAAATATTTGTTGATATACAGAAACCTATCTAACCAAAGTTCTGGAGTTAGAAACTTGTGTGAGAGCTGATAGCTAAATTCTCTTATGGCTTCACTATAAATCAAGCCTATTCTACTGTATTTTTCTTCATAAGTCCTCTTGAGGGCCTCCATAAAATGAACTATACTGGATTCCTCTTCTAAAGCTTGTAACAATCAAACAAGCTCCACATAAACAAGTCATAAAAAGGTGCCTAAAATACATACATTAGGCAGATACCAGTCCGAAATCTCAACTCATGTACATAAGCGTGACTTTGTAAAGAATAAAAGCGAACAACAGAAGGGACAAAACTACCATCACCCATATCTGCAGTTACGGTGCCATTCAAACCTCCTGGAAACCCTCCAGGCATTGAGGCTCCCCTTTTGGTGGCAAGATCCCCAGTAGCAACTAGCAAAGAATTGGTGCATTCCTTTGAAGTCCCCAATCTCAACCGAGTATGGCCATGGTTGAAGGTGCAAAAAATGCAACACGAGCATCCCGTCTAGAGACAAGTTCTCTCACATCGCTAGCATCTTCCACATCCCATACTTGAAACCCATTCATGTAGGTAAGCAATAGAACATGGCGGCGCAAGTCTTTGGAGCAATCTCCAACATGTCAAAAGATGCCCATTGCACTCGGACGGACAAAACATCTGAACATAAATACATTTGACTCAACATAGAAATAAATCTAGATTGTAACTCCTTTAGCAAGAAAAATACATAATTTGCATTGACACGAGAGGATAAAATCTCGATTGAGAAGCACATAGAAAGAGGAGGTAGAATATTATCATCATAACGTGTGAAACTATTGGCCTAATACATGATCTTTGACTGTTCACGGTGCTTCTCCTCATCGACCGAGATCTTTGAAGATGCAATAGATGCACTGCTATCCTACGATTCCGCAATATTGCCGAGCTTTCAAGTAGCTAGAAATGGACCGCCAAGTGAATTTCTTTGCCATTCATGTTGCTAACACATCCCGCTTCCACCACGGCCACTCCATGTGCGCAAGCCCATGTCATTCCTCATCCCACTTGTGCTCTTGAAGTTGAGAGTGAATTCTCGTGTGGTACCTACTTACGCCAACGTAAATGCTAATCCCCATATCCAGTCATTCCTCCATTGAACAAATCCATAATGGCGCTTCATGAGAAAGTCTTTGAGATTACGTTCTTTTCTTTTCCTCTGTACAATTTCCCTAACAGTAAATAGATGAGCTTCCAAATGAAATACTTACAATGAGCCACAAAATGGCTTTTTCTTTCCCTGAATCGGCAGACCAAAAAAATGCTACAAATTTGTATTTACAGTGAGAAACGAAAATGAAAAGGATCTTGTACAATCACCAGAAATCTAGAGACCATAAATACATATCAAATTTCCTAAAAACTCTCAGTCAGGCAATAGCTTCTATACAAGCATGCAACTTCAATAGTGGCTTTTCAGGAATCCTTGGTTGGGCGAGAAGCATCAGTTGCCCTCTTCTTTAAATCTTCACATACACCAGTTAGGTGGAAAAGTACTTTCCCCGAAAGCACTAAGGTTACCCTTTGGCATGCTCCAAGTTCCTATCTTGTCTGCATTTCTGCAAGGTACCAATAATGCCCTCTATCAGAGACTGCTCAGCCAAGCTGGCCAGATGACCCAGTGCTTTGTACCTATACGCATTTTTATTTAAATTCTTACCTTTGTAGTTCCCTGGACGTCTGTATCAGAATGTGCAGAACACTACCCTGAACTTCATCTTGGACACCGAAAACATGGACGACCTTGAACTTCATCTTGTAAGTTAGAAGAGATGAAGCCATTCTTTTGGGCATTTTGGTTGCAAAAATGTCTATATTCAGCTTGTCTTGCTTGCCCTTAGTATTGTCAGGCTACTTGAAAGCAGTATTATTTCTCTTTATCTACAGCCTCAGGAGGATTGTAATGAAATAATCCTTGAAGAGTCTTTTCCTCTGCAGAGACCTGCTTTGAATGTGGGACACTGGTTTCTTGTGGCATATCCTCAAGGCCCATGAGACGTGCAATCACATTTCACATTGCTTTTTGACACATTATCAGGTACCTTTTCAGAACTAGATTTTTCAAAAGGAGAACATGCATCAACATCCATGATACACTGCAAGCCTCAAAACGTGGTAATATTTATTAATGTTTATGCATCACTAGAGACCTGTTTTATGAAGTTCTACCAGTTCCAATATTGTGGGCCCATTTCAATTTAATGAGAAACTTCTATTAACAGATAGATATTCAAATCCTTAAGTGGGATTCTTTATTATACTCAATGTTTCACTCTGTTCTTTACATCGCTAACTACTATTTGCGCACAATTCTTTCTGAATATATTGATAAACCACAACATTTCTCCACAAATTCAAGCCTCACAAGCTACATTAACTGATTCACTTTAAGGGATCTGTATGCGCTTAGGTTGAACAGAGTTTTTTCTGGTCTAGCATCAAAATTACTACATAGCTCTAGAGCAGATCTTAGAGTACTCCTATTTCAGACTCTCAAAGAAAATAAGGTGGTCGATCCGTGCATCGGTGAATCACCTTCTTGAACACATAGTCTAACATGTCCAAAAATTGAAAGCCTCTTCTCATATCTGGTATCAGAATATTATAGAAAGATAATAAACTAGAAATTCACCCAATTTGAAAATGTTGTCTGATAAACATCTCTCTATTAAATGGGCATCTCTTGTCCAATACGTCCCTATCGTAGCTCTCACATTTCAGCAGGATTATAAATCAAAGTCTTATTTTAAATTGTCCTTTGCAGCTTGATCAAACAAGTAAAAGAACTCATTACCCATAGCATACCTTCAGTAGCTTTTTGTAAAGTTTTGAATCAAAGACCATTCTTCCAGAAACAATTTCTAGCCGTGATGAGATGAGTTAAGGACATTGGATCAACAGCTCCAAAACCATGTCCATTTGCCAGAGCGCCATAGCAGAATCACTCCTTCGTACAAAGCACCCATTTTCAAATAGTATTGACTCTAATTAACTTGAAGTGAAGAAAACATTATCTTGCTTTTTAGTGCAATCTCGGAGGAGGTAATATGCATTGTCTCTAGATAAAGGAATATTTTGCATCTCCAGTATTTCAAGAGCATCATCTAATCGTCCCTCTTTACACATACTATCCAAAGCCCTGAAGCCAGATGAGAGTTTTAAGCCACAATAACGACAAACAACAAACAAGGCTAAAACATGATGAACAACAATTAAGCCAAAACAAGTACCTGGAAATCTTTTCCAACTGTGTAAGCTGGTTTTGAAATACAGAGCATTCAGAAAGAAAGAAGAGCAAGAGATAAAAGAAGCTGCTACTTCTCTTACAGGTAAGCCTGGCAAATCCGGCAATGCTGGCCGGACCATGTCTCCAAACTGTTGATCAACGTCGATAAATAATAGCTATGGCTCCATCCGGTTAACCGGTTTGCATAACCACTGCCCAATAACACTCGCGACCGCCAATTTACAGCCAACAACAAGTTTTTAAACAAGTTTTTAGCAGTTTCCTGCATATTCTAAGTATATTCTAGTATATACTTAGAATATGCCAAAAACCCACAAAACAAGGGTTTGCCCCCCTAGGGGCAACCCAAAAAAGGAATTAAATTTAGCCGTGAAAATTAATTTTAGGTTCATTTATGAATAGCAGCTACGACGTAGATCAAGAAAAATAATATATTTTGGGATTTTGCGGAAACCTCCCTAAGTTATTCCCCATGGAAACCTCCCCAAGTTAACAATAGTGGAAACCTCCCCAGGCTTCCCCTGAAAGATGGGGAGGTTTCCAGAAGAGGAAAATTGGGAAGGTTTCCATTCTTGGGACTCTAACCCAATTCGGGCGTATATAATTTGATCGCTTATATATTGTTACTTATGAAATTACCTTCTAAGTATACTTATTGAACAATGTAAATACCCTTCATATGTATCCCCCAACAACAAAAAGCTTAGATTGGTTTAGGTATAACTAGTAACAGGTGCCTGACGTTGCCGAGCATAAGGTTTTATGTGGCAACCATAAACTTGTAGACAAATTATAGTGCATGTCTATACTTGAGATAGGTTTTATGATAAACTTGTAGACAAATTATAGTGTCTATCTATAGTTGAGATGGAACGAAGAAAAAAAAAAGGAGACGGGAAATGAGCATTTCCTAAATGGCAATTTAAAAAGTAACTGGCATGGTGTCTGGTTTTTGTTGGGATTTTATAGCCATATTTTACTTCTACGACCATATTTTGTGCTGCAATATAGTGTCTATCTACTAAGTCTCAATAGAAGGCATGACTGGCCTAGTGCCTAGGTGAGCTCAAGCTAGTTCTTTTAGACATTGAACAATCGAATCAACACCATCCACAATAGTTAGCGATTTAGGGCACTAATCAGAACCTAGCATTTTAGATAATGAATCACGTTTACTTTTTTTTAGATGGAATTAATTTGCTTTATATTATCATTAGAGTGATCTCAGGGACCTGTTTGGGTTCATCAACCTGTATGGATCCCTCAATCCCTTCTCTATATTAGGGACTAATTCTCTATGATACTTATGAGGTTTTAAATATGAACACCTAAATTGTAAGATTAACTCGAAGTTATACCACCATGTCCACCATAAATTTTTTCACAAGTTTAGCACAATCACACCTTGAAATACACTTAATTCGATGCTTTCAATGATATAACATGATCTCATGGCCACTTAACATAGAATACTATTTTCAAGATAACAATAATTTCTATGAACGTAGCTTACAAATGCTACTCATTTTTCAAATTTCACGTGATTTCATAAAAATTTGATGTATCAATGAGCAAATCATATCAGTCCTTGAGAGACCCAGTCAGGTCCCTAAAGAATTTCTAAAAAACAGATATCCAGGAACCATTTCACATCCATGATATTCGAAATAGAATAAGAATGTAAAGGTACTATTATTTTTCATTGGAAATAGATACTAAGTACTATTCGTCTTGCTAAATGCATTTCATTTTTTCAAAAAGTGTAGTACTATGGATTTTCAAAATTTTAACTCGTGGGGGACCCAACTGGGTCCACAAAAGACTTCTAAACTTCAAAATTTTAAGAATTATTTCTTGAAAATTCCACCATAGGCTGATTTCTCATGTTGCGGTTTACAAGATGGAAAAATTAGAATTCCGAGGAAAATCATATTTGCAAAATAGTGTGAAAAATGTTAAAGACTTTGAGACAAACTTGACCCCTTTGCATTTGGCTCTACATTATGCTTGGTAATAGAAGCTTTCTCTATTTTGCATAAATTGTTCATTATATGTACACTCATAGAGGACAACATATTATGAGTATGTAGACAAATTCTTCATCTTGGAGCTATAATAGAAATTCAAAAAAGTGTATAAACAAATAAGGATAGGATAATCTCTTTAACATGCATATGATAAGGATATCCTACTGGCAGTTTTTTGAATAATCTGAGATAAATAATTGGACCTTTGAATGAACTTAGCTAGCATATGTCATTATCATGATTCCAAACTATTCTAATATTGCAGATTCTTATGGTCTTGCCATCCTTCACAATTTATCAGATTTGATATAGACAAGGAATCGGAGTTCGAGTTTCCAGTTGCAAATACATTTGAGACAGATTCATGTCCCAATCTTTCATAAGGACTTATCGGTTCAAATCTAGAACTACTATTCAACCTATAAAGTTTAAAGGTTGTAGATTCACTAATGTTAGTCAATTCAGTGTATAACTTGGCTTAAGTAGGGGTCCTAGCATCATATCTCCATGAGATGCTAGACACGGAACAGTTGTGACCTTCATATGTTAGCATGCATAAATGTGCAATTTATCAGCAAGCTTATTACTGCTAAGTCTTTTCCCTCGGTCTTGTTAAATTTTAGCCTTGCATTTGATTTCCTTCACCATCTCACTTTTATATAAGTAAGTGGACAATAAATTTGTACTTAGAAAAATCAGAAGATGAAATGGTAGTTCAAGTGTTCTAATTCCAAGTTCACTGCAATTAAAGTTTATAATCATAACTCCGTGCTAGAAGATTACCCTCCAACAATGTACAAAAGTATTAGCAATATTGTATTGCCAGTAATTTACTAGGTCACAGGCAAAAAGAATATCGTGTTTATGGAAAGAAACCTAAAAATGCATAAATGTAAGGACAATTTGTCCCAACACCCCATAGTCCATGTCCAAATTATATAATCCATGTTTCGAGGTTCAGATGCTCCTACTATGAGCAAAAAAGATGAGTTTCAAGTAAGGATTTTGAAGTTATGTTGAAATCCTTGAACCACAAAAAGTTAGTCACACAAGATTCTTTCTAGGAGCCATAAATTCAAGATTCAAGGAGAGGGAGATTCCGGCGAAATCTCCTGTGACGCTCCCTGAATATATACGACCCCCGTCCGTATACATACGGGGACTTTCCCCTCCCATGGCGACCATCTTGCCATGAGCAGGGCCCTCCGTCTGACCCGGGCTATCTACATAGAGATGCTCGGGTGAAGGGCACGGAGGTGTCATTCGGCCCACGCCTTCGATGGGCTCCTACGTCGCGGAAGCATGAATACAAGGGTTAGCACACAGCATAAATCATATAGATATATATATATATAACCACCACGAGGGGTGGCACATCCATCCAAATACCAACGGCAAAGAATGTACATCTAAAACTAAGAAAAACACCCCACCCCCGGGTTCTACCCGGCTCGGACTCGGTGAGGATCGGTGGCGGGTACGGGCCTCAAGAATCGGAGGCCAGGAGTCTTGGCATGGCGTTGGTGGCATAGAACATCGGCTGGGGTTGTCCACTCCATCCGCCCCTCACATTGCACCACAGATGGGTCGATTCACGCTATGGCTTTGCTATAGCCTTCGAAACGCGGACTCAAGGTATCACCCTTTTGAGTCTACTCCAGGGTTCATGACGCCCGGTCCGATGAGGCAGGTCGGGGAAGCGTCCCCTTCCGGGATCGCAGTGGTTCCATGGGTGAGCTAGAGAACACGTGCGCATCGGTGACCCCGCATCCGTACATTAACTTACTCACCCTAAATCTACTCAAAGTGCAAGATGCTCCATACGGATCACACCTCTACACCCGGGGTGTGTCGGACCCATACCGGCCCCTCATTGATCGGCTATCGGGCCTAGCCTTGTAGGAGTCTCGGGGAGCCTTTTATGTTAGGTGCAAGACCCCACCCCACTTCACCTTTGTGTCCCTTATGCGGTGCTAAGCCGGACCATAAATTCTGACCCGGTGGTCTCTTGTACCGCGAGGCCGCAATTAATGGGAATATTACAGGGCTCGTCTAGGAGCATACTATCATATATATGAGCTTAGAGGTCTCTACCCCTTTAACCCCTGTTTAATGGAAACTCTTGAACTACTCCATAGATTCATCCATCACTTTGTATGAGCACCATTCATAATTGAAATATAATCCCTATTTACCGGAGAAGGGTTAATCTCAACAAAGACAAACGTAAAAGAGTCTTGGAGTACTATCCTACAATTCACAAGCTAAACTACTACTAACCGGTGTTTTTCTTTGGAACCGTTATTATGGAGGTGCTTCCATGGTGACGATGCGGAGGGTGGAACTTGACTAAAAGGGTATTTGGCGAAGTGGGGACGATCAGCAACGATTACGGGGTGCTCGGTTGCTTGGCGCTCTGCTGGGTCGAATTGTGGGGAAGAAGAGGGTGGCGCTAGCCTTTGGTGGCTTAATTTAGCAACCCCCATGCTGACCACTCGGGTTTTGCCAAGTGGCACCTTCCCAACCCATTAGTTGACTTGATACATATGTTTTATAATTATCCTCTATAATTAGATTAACATAGCTAATTAAATCCTTTTTGGTCAACCCCTAGGTTCACAGGTGCCCCATGGTGGCGTACGTTCACTGGGTGACATGTCAATGTATTTATACATATACCGTATTAATACTTGGAACGTCACATTCTCCCCTCCTTAGAATTAATGCTGTCCTCAGCATTAGGGTTAGATACACTTATAAGAAATATATATATTAAAACTTTAAAGTTGAACATAGTTTAGGCACCAAGGTGCATTTGACATGATTATCATAATGAAAAAGTTCAAGGACCTAAGTCCAATATCAACATGAGAGTAATAACAAAACAGGACGTGTAGATAACAGAAAACTGAAATGTTCGGACCATCAGCAACCCTCAAACATGGGCAGGTCACATACTGCTCACTGGCCTGCACATGTCAGTATATCAGTATATCTTATTAGATTGTGGTTGAAGGGACCACCCCCTTAAATAAATAAAAGAAAACTCTATCTATCAGGGAATCTATCATCTTGGCACTCAAGCTTCCAAGCTTCTGCCAGCGTCGTCGAGTTGATTCTTTATCGTTGATGGTGCGGCCTTGAGATTCCATGAAGTCCGGATAATGCTTGTCAAGGTCTATCTTCATCACCCAAGTAGCATCCTCAAGCGGTAAGTGCTTCCACTTGACCAAGTATTGCAACATTTGAGTCCTACGGTTTGTTTATAAGCTCGATCAAGAAGAGCTTCGGGCACTATCTCCACTGCTCCTCTCGTCATCTCGAGGAGGGTTGGTGTATCAAAACCTCCTACGGATCGGGGGGTGTGTTGTTTTAGAAGACTCCACGTGAAAGACCTTGTGGATCTTCAAGCGGGGTGGCAAATCAAAAGCGATATGCTGCTCTCCAACACGTTCGGTAATTTTGAGCGGTCCAGCCCATCGGGTGCCAACTTCTTCGCGTTGTCAATCTTAAGCTTGGCTTGTTTTACTTTAATCTTAAGCCAAACTGATTCACCCACCTAAAAACGCGTGGGGTTTGTGTTTATCGGCTACACTTTTACGGCGATTTGCGTGCACTAACAAGTAACCACGAACTTCTTCGACTAGAGCTTGCATCTCCGGAGGAGTTGTTGAGAAACCTCCACTTTAGAGGCGGGGGTTATGCCATGTATCTGGAGTAAGACATTGATAACCATAGTTTATCATAAAGGAGACATTGGAAGATTCCGTTTTTCATCTTTGTTGTAGGCAAACTCGACCCGGATAAATATAGTACGCCCATTGTGATTGCTTACTCCCACATAACCTCGCAAACAT
This sequence comes from Isoetes taiwanensis, assembly GCA_021234155.1. NCBI lineage: Eukaryota > Viridiplantae > Streptophyta > Lycopodiopsida > Isoetales > Isoetaceae > Isoetes > Isoetes taiwanensis. The sequence goes on from JAJEKV010000019.1 coordinate 7,560,921, forward strand.
ATCCTCTATAATGCGATTAGTGCGTTTGTCGACCATCCGTTTGAGGATGATATGCCGTACTCATAGCAAGCTTGGTTTGGATGGTGGTAAAGAAATCTTTCCAGAATACACTTACAAATTTGGGATCCCTGTCGGAAATAATAACCCGTGGCATTCCGTGTAATCGAAGATCTCCTTCGCGAAATAAGCAGAGCGGTGTCGTGCTGTATCCGTGGTCCACATGGCAAAAATGAGCCATTTTGGATAATTTGTCGACCACTACCATTAGCATCATATACCGAGAGTCGTGGAAGGCCCACAATGAAATCCATGGTTATGACTTCCCACTTGGCGTTGGGCACATCCAGAGGTTGCAACTCCGCTGGAATCCTTAAGCGTTCAGCTTTCGTTTAACGACACACTTGACCTTTGCTTAATGTACTGGCAATGTCCTTTTTCATAGAAGGCCGAGAAATAATTTGGATCGAATCTTAAAGTAGGTCTTCAAAAAACTGCGTGCCCAGACTATAGGACTATTGTGTGTATCATGGAGAATGAGCTTTACGTACTCCCGAAGTCTCGGTACACACAACTTATCCTTGTAATATAACAAGTTGCCTTCTTTCTTATCACTAACTAAAGCTTCACGCCTTATCTGTTCGAGCTTCCTTAGTCAAGCTATCCCAAACTTCACGAGAACTTCGGGATCGTGGCCAAGGTCTGTTGTGTCATTTTCCAAACTCTTTGGTGAGTGTAGAAATTGCATTACAATGGGTTCGGGTGACCAAGGGATGGCGTGACAAGCGCATCCATAACCACATTATGCTTGCGAGGTTTATACATAATCTCAAAATCATATTCCTCGAGAAATTCCATCCATCTTCTCGGAGATTGAGATTTGGCTGGGTGGATAAATACTTGGAGGCTTTGATGATCGGTATCCAACTGGAATCTTCTACCAAGAAGGTAGTGTCTCCATATCCGCCCGAGGACGCGGACAACGGCTAACAATTCCTGGTCATGGGTAGGGTATCGCTGCTACTGTCTCGTTCATTTTACGTGAATCATAGGCAATAACCCCCTCGTATTAGGACTCCACCGGTGGCAATCTTGCGGCATCAGGTTGCCACTAGTTTATCCTTCTCGGGATCGGGCAATGTGAGAGCTGGTGCTGGCGTTAAAGGCATCCTTAAGCTGGGCCGGAAACTTCCCCAACCGCCGGCTTTCCGGTGTTCCATCCAATCCTTCACCTTCTCATGCTTTGTAAGATTTGTAAGAGGTCTTTGCAATCTTTGCAAAATCCTTTACAAATTTTAGATAATATCCCGCTAATCCTAAGAAACTTGCACTCCTGGAAACATTTCTCGAATAGGCCATTCCCTTACGGCCTCTATCTTTCTTTGGATCGGTAGCAATTCCCTCTGCCGAAATGACATGACCTAAATAATCGAATCTTTGGGGTGGCAAACTTGCACTTAGAGAACTTGGCGAAGAGCTGATGGCGTCTTAGCTTTGGCGGGGGCCAATCTAAGATGTTTCTCATATCCTTTAGGGTCTTACTATAGATGAGAATGTCATCAAAGAAAATAACAACAAAATCATCCAAGTATTGTCGGGAAGACATCATTCATCATCGCATAAAAGTTCTTTGGGGCATTGGTTAATCAAAAGGCATATCAGTAAACTCATAATGGCCATATCTAGTCTTAAAAGCGGATTTATGGATGTCCTCCTCCTTAATCCTTATCGATGATATCCGGGCGTAGATCAATCTTTTGAAATATTTAGCCCCTTGCAACCTGATCCATAAGATCATCACGCTCTAGGCAAAGCATAACGGTTCTTGATGGTATGCTTGTTGAGTTCGATAATCAATGCACATCCTCAAGGAGCCGTCCTTTTCTTAACAAAAGAATAGGAATAAAAGGCGAAACACTAGGTCAAATGAAACCTAGGTTTAGTAACTCCGAAGTTGCTTCTTAAGCTCTGTCAACCGGTGGACTCATACGATCAGGGGCCTTCTTTGGTAGGCTTAGTACTGGCTCCAAGGCTATCTCACATTCTACCCCTCTAAAGGAGAAAAGCCGGATCTCATCCGGAAAAAGATCACCAAATTCGGAGAAGATCAGCAATCCCCTCTGGCAAAGTGTCGATTACTTGCTTCTGCTTAGCATCTGACTCAATGGAGGCAAGTCGAATGACGCAGAGGAGCTTTCCCTTGCGTAGAGTTTTATCTAACTGCCTGATGGACATAGACTGCACAATAGGATTGAATGGTTCACCTTTTATAGTTACGCGGACTCCATTAGCTGCGTTGAAGGTAACTTCCCGTTTCTCGCAGTCTATGTTGGCTTTTGTAGATGCCAAGAATTCCATACCAACGATGAGGTCGTATTTACCAATATCCATTAACTCGGCACCCAAGGCAACTGGTGCACCTGGCAACTGCATCTTAAGATTGATGCGACGGCCATGAGTATGTCTAATCCTACCACTGGCTAGAGTGACAGGCCTCGGTCGGGACCTCAATGTTTCAAGCTGCAATACCTGGGCCATTCTAGGAGAAGCAAAATTATGTGTACTTCTCGTATCCATAAGAATTACAAAAGGCTTACTGTCTACTTGACCTATGGTGGAAATGACAGGTCGACTTTCAAAGATTCCGGTTTCTATAGCCCAAGGATATGAGGCCTTAAGTGAATATACTCGGGAGCCTCCTCCTCGACAAGTAGTGTTGATTCAAGATCGTCCCAATCGAGGTCGGCCATGGCCATGGCGGTAGGCGTCTGGTGACATAAGGACAATTTTGCATAAAGTGTTACGGCATACACACTTGTAACATGCCTTTTTCGGGCGGAGCTGTTCTCGGGCCTCTTTAGGAATAGGCGTAAGAGGTTTGAACTTCCTTACGACATTGTTATTTTATCCGGCGGGTCGAAGGTGACTTTCTTTTGGCGGCTATAAGAGTTAGCTTTGAGAGGGCCCGGACTTGGCGGCGGGGTTTGTAAAGGCGTGGATGGGCGTGGGGTGCGAAAGTAAGGGCTTGAGGGCCAGCGGATCTTTGGGTCCTTGGTGTCTCCTCTTGAGGCTCAATGCTTTAGCCTCGGCCTCATGGCCCGATTTCGGATCTATGGCCTTAACCATTCGTTTAATTGGCCGGGACCAAACCTTCAATGTAACCCTCCGCGCCCTCTTTTCATTCATACCTGGTACATCTGACCTCGGGCACATAAATTCATCGGTGTAAGCTGAGAACCGTCATGCTTATACTCGCTCTAACACGTAAAAGGTCTGAATTTGCGGCATTTGAAGACGAGGCACATAATGCGACTTAAAAGCTTTAGCAAACTTTTGAACTTGCATCCGCTTCTATCGGATGCTTGGCTCTAGCATAGCCTTTCCACCCGGATACACGGGCAGCTCCTGTAAAGATTTGTGGTGGCAACCTTTCCTGTATCCTTTTAGTCATGCCATAGGACTTCCCAAACTCCTTCATTTCGCCCAACCGGGACTGCAGATTGAGCCCTCCGGATTTCCCATCAAACCGGGCGGGTTCCTATTCTTCCATATACTAGTTATGGCTGTATCAACCATCTTACGGTATTCCTTATCCCGGCGCTTTGCATGGTCACCAGCTGATACCGATGACTCAGAAGACACAGAAGTGGTTGAGTGTGAGGAGGTGACGCTATCCCTAGAGGAACTCCGGAGGCGGTTTAGAAACGAGGTCCCTAAATGCGGAATCTGGGGATTTGGTTCCGTGGGAGATGGCATTTGTGGAGGTGGACTTGGCGGTGGCGGAGGTAACTCTGCTAGTCACATGCCTCCCGGGTACCCGTGACTATTCATCACATCTGACGGACCAGGTCAAGAACAAGGATCCACGGTCGACCACGGGTCAGCCATCAAAGGCTCGTGAAGACTAGACCAAATAGACCACTTGATCAAAGCCCTGCGTCCGTCACAAGGCCGCTTCGGACAAGGATTTGACCCGTCAAGGCTGTCCGTCGGCATGTGATTCTAGGCACTTCAAGAGGCACCGCCAATATTCACCTGCCTCGGGCCTCCTTCCGTGAGTCGGCACCGAGAGATCGGATCGAGTGTCTATATTGGGCCAAAGGCCATTGTACTATATATATGAGTAGAGCTAGCACATGAGTTTTAGATGAGTTTTGAGTCTTGTCTCTCTTAGGTCTTCTCTCGATTGCGAGAGCTCATGTATGTTCATCATTGATATCAAAGGAAGCTTATCATTTTTCCTCTCATTGTTCTCTTTGGTTACGTTTTTCTTCTTCTTGTTCTTTTTTCTTGCAAATCCGGCGTGACATAGTCCCCGGATTCTCTGTTAGATCAAAGGGTCCTCACGAGGGTCTTCGAGGAGTTCGAACCGGACCCCAAACAACATGGCATTGCGGAGTGCGATTCGATTTTCTTTTCTTCGCCGCCGTATGCAGAAACTTCCGCGGAAGAACTGCTTTCCCCGGCGTCTGGCTTGGGCGCCATCATCCGAAGAAGGCATTTCGTGACATGTATGGATCTGCTTATGACATTGAGGGAGGCCACATTCGGTCTAGGGCTCGATTTAAAAGCCACCCACCCTCGTGTCATGTCGTCCAAATTCTCGCCTCAAGCGTGCAAACATTGCTCTGACCTCGGTCTCCTCATCACTATGTCGGGGAGCCATATCCGGCTCAACCTACTCAACCTTACTTTCATACCCCGAACATGCCTTCATCCATCCGGTCTTTCGGCCATACGCCTCTGCCTTCACAACCATCATCTCCCTACGGGTAGGCGAGGGATATCCACATATCTCTTTTGCTCCTCCCGTGAATTTCCCTTCCCTACCTTTCCCACCGCTCTTCCTGTTTACAATCTTACAGACCTCAAACCCAATGATCAGGCACCCCTTCACCTCCACCTCAGCCACCCCTTCAGCAGGGTCTTTCCAGCACCATACCACCTCCAACTCCACCTCAATATCCTCACTATCATGTTCCTGTCCAGCCCAGCACTTTTACCTCTACCTTTCAGACCCTTAAGCTGACTTATCCCACCTTTGGCAACACGAAAGGCAAACCCTTAGACCAAAGTGCTCAAGCCCACATGGAAGAATTTGAGGCTCTGGCTGTCCTGAATGGTCATGCGCAACCTCAACTGAAATTTCACATCTTTTCCACAACGCTGCGTGGTTCCCCTCATCAATGGCTCATGTCCAACAAAAGCCACTGGAAACAAGATTGGTCAGAAATGAGAACTGCTTTTCTTTCTCACTATGGGACCACGGATGATGATCGACTTCATCTCAAAGCAACTCAATGACCTTCAACAAGAGCCCGCTGAGTCTGCGGGGATTTTGCGATCGCCTTCACATTCGCTTTCGGCCAAACTCAAGGAGTACTCCACACGAAGCTAGATCTTGGTGCGGTTTCTCCAAGGACTTCCTCCCATTATCCGACTCATGATGAATACTGCGCCTACCAAGACTTTGGAGCGGGCTATCGATCTTGTCAATCACTCGATCAATGTTTCCTCTCCGCGGGCGTGGCTCTTGAGGAGCTCCCTTTCATTCCGCCCGTCATGGTTCCCAGTGATCAGCTTTCAACCTCAACACACCAATCATAGCGCGGTAGTGATCGGATCGGTGCCATATACGCAAATATCAAGGCTACTTGGCGAATGAGTGCAACTCCACCAATGGCCGCCTCATTGTAAAAGATGCAACATGTGCAATCATGCCCGCGGAAGAGTGCACTCGCACTCATCCTACACCTTCCGCAACAAAATGGTTTATCAAGTGCAAACCACACCTCAAGACCAATCGCAATATCGGCCACCCTTTGCGGCGCAACCCAATCAACTCTATCGAAGCGGGGAGCAACAACGGGGGACCCAACACACGTCCTCCTTTTGATCCTTCAAAGCCTCGATGTTATCACCGTCAAGAATGGGGTCATACCACCGCGGCGTGTCCTCAACTTCCACAAGTTCGGTCAAAACTTCACGCACAAATCAGACCACATCGGTCCGCCTCACGGCTTACCAACTCGGATTGCTAATGGCAAACAAGGCGCGTCTGTTCTTGGAAGCCACCTCGCGGCGCCTCGGCAATCACGCTATCAACCAGCTCCCGCCAATCAACCTCGAGATGGATCAACAAGCACGGAAGAAATTTTTCGGGCTCTTAATCCTCGAATCCGACCATCAAATTGGGTTGGTTTGGTTTCACGCCCGGAACCTGTCACGTCCCTTAACCATTATTCCTAATGGCACGCGAACTTTGCCTTTCTTTATCGACACCATTCCTCATGCGAGAAGCAAAAAGGTTCACTTTGCACCCGACTTGGAGAAACTCATGCCGCATGTTATGCCTAAAGTTCGCCAAAGCATTTTGAACCTCATGCAAGCTGCGGAAGGCGACGTTGGCTAATGTTCATGCCACCACTAGAGCTCAACAAAGACAAGAAGCACCTTCCATGTCTCAACCTCCACGCTCTCAGCCATATCCAAATATATTTCTTTGAGGTAGACCTACTCAAAAAGTTGCCGCTTCCTTACCACGCACTCCGGCTTTTTGTGGATCCCGCAGATCCTTTTTCTCATGTGCCTCTCGGAACTCCAAGAAGAGCGGCAAAAATCAAAATTCCTCTAAGTCTTGCCCACGATTTTGAAACTCGTCACGCTCTCAAGGACCGATTACCCCTCCCGAATTGTTATGGTTGGGGCTGTTGCTACCTCTACACCCGGTACATGCCACGGTGGGCAATCAACAAGTCAATCATGTTCAAATTGCCGGAGGTAGCGGTCAATCTCATCACGGACAAACTCGCAAACAAATGGGCATCAAACAACTCTATCGTGCCCCCCATATGACATCAAATTGGCCAATGGCCATATCCGCGACCTCAAGGCCACGCCTCTTCTTCACATCAACATTGGTGATCTCGATTCCCCTTGGAATTTGGTGTTTGGAAGGTGGCGAAGATCCGGAGATTATGAAATGTTGGTGCAGACCTTTTCTCCGCCAGGGCCAAGAGTATCCATTATTGGGCCACGGATGGAGTTAGTCATCACGGATGGTCACCTCAATGCCACCATGGATTTGGAAACAAGGGCAAAATCATTTCCGTCGACAATGCTGAACCCTCTCTCTCAATAATCGATTCGGGGACACCCGGAATATCTATCAAGTTCAGGCTCCACCAATAGTGCGCCTATCATCCCCCGAATATGTTGATCCTTGGGCGAAATGACTCTTGATCAGGACCAGGCCGTGGCTGCTTTGTTTGACCCTTACCGCTCCTTGCAATCGAATCCAACGTGTTGATCACTTTTCACATGCTGAACCTCCCCGCGCCACCTCAGATGTACACGTATTTATGAAGCAACCTGCGCTGATGAAACTCAAGACCCTCTCTTTTTCACCACGCAGAGTGCCAATGATCCTATTATGCTTCAACCTCCTGCTCATATTGTCCGTGATTTCACGGTTATCCCCATATTCGGGACTCGGAAAGTCGATTGTGGACGTAGGGCAACAATCACCGTCCAATTGTCGCCAAATCTTCCGACACCCTATCGTATCATCAGGCCGCCACGCTCTTCAAAAGTTCAAACACATTTTTGCCGGAGCTACGAGATCTTCTGGGATCGACAAAACCTTGGGGAACTCACCATTCTACAAAAGTCGGATGCACGCCAGCCTAGCAACGGCGATCGGCTCAACCCCAACCGCGTGATCGCGTCAAAGGCGGAAATTGACAAACTCCTTGCTGCGGAGTTTGATCTATGAGGTCAAACATTTTGAATGGGTGAGCCCCATCGTCATTGCACTCAAACACAATGGTAAGATCCGGCGTTTGCGTGGACTCACCGAAAACTCAATCGAGCCCGCGGGCGTGATCATTTTCCACTTCCCTTCACAGACCGGGTTTGGAAGAGGTTCTTCCGGACATGAGATGTACTCCTTCATGGATGGTTTTTACGGCTACAATCGGATCTCAATCAAAGAATCGATCAACTCAAGACTACCTTCACCACCGGTATCACTTTTGCCTACAAAGGTGGTTCCTTTTGGATTATCAAACTCCCATCCACGTTTCAGCGTATCATGCTTTCTTTTTCATGATTTTATGAAGGAAAATCCCTTCTTACAAATTTTTCAAGATGACTTCTCGCCCTCTGAGTTCCATGGCTGACCATTTGGATAAATTGGAACTTCGTCTTTCAGAAATGTGATGAGTCAGGCATTAGTCTCAATCCAGAAATGCACCTTTGCGTCACGCCGGTGTTCTGTTGGGACATGTTGTCACAAAGCGGTATCACCTTGATCCTGCCAAAATCAGTTGTGTGCTCAAGGCTCAAGCACCAGCCAATATCAAGGAAACACGCTCTTTCTTGGGTAAGGTCAATTATTACTCCACTTTCATTCACGGACTAGCGACCATTGCGGATCCCATTCATAAACTCACGGGTGATGAATCCACACAGGCTTGGAATTCCCAGGGCGGATCTTTCCAACGATTAAAAGCTCTTGCTTTTTCGGGCCCGGTTCTTGTTCCTCCTCAATGGGACAAGCCCTTTCATGTTCATGTCGATGTCTCGGCATTTGCTATTGGAGCTGTTCTTTCTCAAGAATATGATCGCTGTGACAAACCAAGCCGTCATGCCGGTAGGAAACTCAGTGCGGCGCAACTACTCTGCCACAGGCGTGAAGCCTTGGGTTTAATCTTACGCGTCCAACGCTTCCGTCACTATCTTTTGGGCGGTCGGATCAAATTCTTTGTTGACCACCGGGCACTTCTTTATTTGATCAACAAATCCCGCCCGGGCCGCATTGCTCGTTGGGTCCTCTTCTGCAAGAATTTGCACCTTTTGAAATTGTTCACAAGGCGGCCAAATCTCATGTTGTCCCGGATTATCTTTCACGCATCCACCACGGATGATCCCTCCTTTGGAGTCTCGAGGCGCCTTTCACGGCGCTCAACTCTTTACGGTCGCGGCAACACCTCATTGGTTCCATGACTTTCAGCGGTACCTCCTCACAAAGCTCTTCCACCACGGAGGACATGGCTCTTTCATGCAAAGCGACAATCCCGTCGTCATCAATTTCTCCGCGTGACTACACCATGGTCGCAGGACATCTTTACAAAAGGGTAAGGATACCATCCAGCCGGCGTTGTTCTACCTCATGAGGTCCCGGATATTGTTCGGAGAAGCCCATGAAGGGCTCGGTGGTGGTCATTTTCATGGTGACACCACGACATAAAATCCTTCTTGCTGGTTATTTTTGGCCCACGCTCTTCAAAGGCGCTCCGCGCGCGCGCCGCGTGTGTGATGCTTGCCGGCGTGTGGGGCGGCCGCGGCCCGTGGCGGCTCTTCCTTGGGCGCCCGATCGCCACGCCACTTCCCTTGACAAATGGGAATGGATTTTGTGGGACCCATCGATCCCTGCGGCACACCGGTGCCGCTACATTCCCGTTCTCACCGACTACGCTACCAAATGGGCGGAAGCTTGCGACTTCCGAGACAACAACTGCGGCCCGGCCGCGCCAAGGTTATCTATCAACAAATCATCCGCTGACCGGCCTGCCTAAAGGAGTTTTGGTGTGATCGTGGTGTCCACTTTATCAATCATACCATCAAGGAGGCGGATTATCTCGATACATCATCACAAGAGCACACCTTACTATCCTCAAGGGAATGGTTTGAAAGCACCAACAAAACTACGGTCACAATTCTCAAGAAAATTTGTGGCGCTTCTACCGACGGCAAACTAAACTTCCTACTATTCTATGGGCTTACAATACTTGTTTCAAAATAGCTCTTGGTCACCTCCTTTCAAATTGGTTTATGGTCAAGAAGCTCTCATGCCTTTTGAGTACATTCTCCCCACTCTCGGGTTTTCAAGTGGCTCGCCCATAATCCCTTCTTTGCACTCAAAGAAAAGGGTTTATCAATTGGAGCAGTTGGATGAACTTAGAAGGGATGCTTATATTCGTGTTCTTCATGGACAGCGGTTGCAAAAATCTCTACATGACAAGCGTATGAAGACAAAAACATTCAAAGAAGGAGATTTGGTTCTTCTTTATGATTCTCGGTACAAAAATTTTCGGGGTAAGCTTAAGTTTTTGATGGTTTGGCCCTTATCAAATAGTTCAAGTGGTTCAACCCGGCGTTTTCCGGTGGTGAGTTAGATGGAACTCCATTACCTACCTTTGGTTAATGGCTTTTCGCCTCAAAACATTTCATACCACGACAAGTGAAAATCAACAAGCGATATGGGTTCAAGGCGCCAAACACAATGGATAGTGACTAAAAGGCGGCATATTATATTATATCGTGGAAATTTTTACAAAATGTAGCGCAGCCCAACTCTTTCCGCTAAAAGGCGCCTTTATATACAAAAAGCAATGCTCGAGCCCTATCTACTAAAAACCTAAGAAGAAAAACCCTCTACTCGGGTTCGGAGGCGGAGGAGGTGATCTTGAGGAGGGGTGGTAGAGGTTACCTTTCGGGGTCCCGTGAGAAGGTGCAGAACCACCTCCATCCGTTGGTCTTCCCGGATCGGGATGTTCGACCATCCCGGACACCTGACCATCCATTCTCGAGGCCCACGATTGTGGCGCACCAGTCGAGACAATCCATCTTGCGGGTAATCCCTCGGCGGTTAGTGGGCATAGTGCGGTTCTCGTTCAAACCAGCGGCTGACCATCTTTGAGTGCCATCGGATGCCTTAAACTTCACTCGGTTCGTCTTATATATGCCCGAGGAACTCCTTGTCGGCGTGGACCAATCACAAAAATCGTAACGTGTTTGCAATGCAAAGGCTGTTTCTAAAATAAGAATCTTTTCTCCGGGCATATCTAGCCATGGTACCTTCGACACATTCCTTTTAATGATATCCCACTTCAAGTTGCCCGGCATTCAATGCAATTCCTTCTTTTCATACCGTCAAACATTAATGTGTGTCCTTTGGCCTGTCGCATCCGATCATTCTCTCCGCCTCATCTCCACCGTTCATTGCTTCTCCCTTTGTTGTTTGGGGACTTAGCCAAATTTTGCCTCTCAATCCCTTCCTTGGCATCTTTCGACACAGCACCATCAGCGGTTCTGATTTAAGCCCTCATCATACCTCTTCGCCTCCATTTTTGCGCCCTAAACCTTTTCGTCTCTGCGCCTTCGTCCCGTCCCGCCGTCCTCTGTTCTCCGCTCTCGCCCCTTGCATCACCGTTCTTTTAAAAGCTCTTTGCCATGGCGCTCCAAAATTTCCTACACTTCAAACTCTTTCCTCGGGGAACCGGCTCTTTTTAAGTCGGTATCTTTCTTGGCGCCCACTTTCCTTTGAAGCCCTTGTTGGCCGAATGCGATGTCGTCATGAGCGTTGAAGCTTAACAATTTTCACAAATGGACCTTAGGCTCCAAATCCCGCAGCCGGTTAGGCGGTTCGCCGCTCACATCGTCAACGGCGAATGGCTACACTTTCTGATGGTCGATGGCACCACCATTTCACTGACCCAACACCTAATTTCTGAGGTATTTCATATCCCCCTTGGACCCTTGTTTATCTTGGATGCGCCATACGGAGATCTAGATGTCGAGTTTGGTGCCCTCGCCTATCAAATGTGCATGGCGACAAATATTGACAAGCCCCATGAAATTTTTGTTAAGTTTTACGTGGCGCAAGTACCTTGGTATTCTATCAAGAACACCCATATCAATAAGCCTTTCTATAATATGGTGATCGCGCTACCGCTCCCCAACACCATTGATTGGCCCGTTGTTGTTCTCGTCTTCTCCAAGAAGTAGGCCGTCTTGGGCTGCCACTTCTACCTCTGAAACTTACGTGGGAGGCCATCTTCAAGCCCTCATCATCATTACTTTCCTCCCACAAACTCTCATTCTCAAAATTCCACTCAGCCAGTCCCTTCCTAAGACTCATCACGTTGGCACTTCACGCCCTTCTTCTTGGTCATGTCAACCTTGGCCACGCATGTCACTTGTCTCCTCCTCCCTCTGAGAAACCAAAGCACTCTAGTCCTCATCATGTGTCCCAAAGCGTCACAAACAAGGCGGCCGGCTCCACCACCACGACACCCTCGTCAATTGTTGTTATCGATGTCGGCAAGGATGCTCAATTTGCTGTTCTAAAGTTACAAGAATCCCAAGAAGCTCTTATGAATGGGGTTCACACGGCCCGACGGCCTCCTCGATGCGGTTCACCGTGACCTTCAATTTACTGTGCACAAGTTCAAACTTTGGAAGCCCAACTTCAAGAAAAGTACCTGGCTCTCTTTACGGCCGCATAGATCTCAAAAGTGCGTAGGATCAGACCAGCCTACTTGCGAGATCAACAGTTCGGCTTCAATCCGAAATTGGGACTTATTGGAGCAAAACAAGTCCAAAGCCACCCTCCTTAGTGACAGGAGAAAGATATTGCTAAGCTCGGCCTTGTACTCGAGCTTTGTGACAATTCAAAGACTCAAGTTCAACACCTTGAGGCGTGGACGCTCAAATTGCCTCTTTGACGACTCGGCTCTCCATGCAGACTTCTCGGCTCACATCCCTCCAAGATCGGCTTACGGAGGTTTGAAAACAGAAACTTCTTGATGGCCCGGAGATTGCTTGCCGACTCAATGCTCTGGGCAATCCTCCTCCTGAGTTAACACTTCGAAGCGGGTCCGTGACGATCCATATTTCTTAGAAAAAGGACCACGACGGATCCAGTGACCTCGGCTTCCGACTCTGAAAGACGCTTATTCCGGTCTGTAGCGATGAGGCTCGAACCAAAGCTGGGCGGCTATATCACAATCGTTAGCAACCCGCTCGGTGATTTCCCATTTCCTTCCTCGCTATCTCGGATTATGTGGTTGCCCGCCGCCACCTCTTTCTTCACGGTGGCATGGGGCTGATGGTCGATGGATGTTCCACTCGCCAAGACCGCTGCATTTTCTTGGATTTGGCGAACTCTCTATTGAAGACAAAGGTGTCTGCTTTGCCCTTTTAGTCTTTGATCTCATTCGCTGCGAAGATCCGGATTTCATCACCTTTGAGTTGTTCAGCCCATGGCTTATTTTTCATGATTTCTATCCGGGTGATACACGGGAGAGATTTCGGGATGGGCCACCGCGTAACTATCCGGGTGACCCCACCCTTCAATGGTTGCTTGGGGATAACAACCCCTACGGGCTGATCATGCTTTCGGACCTGCGCTCTTCATCAAGTACATGCTTGAGCTTGCACATCATTTACCTCTCGGCAAGCGGAAGTCTTTTGCAACAAATAAGGAAGTATGTCGGGACATCTTGAAGATCTTCCCTATGCACAAATTTATATATGCAACACCTCGCGGTTACAATCAATTCACGTGCTCTTACGGATAGCAAGGCGGTCCCCACAGGTTGGGATAGCCCTCTGTCAACTCTCAACTCTCCGCCTCTATGCAGGATCGTTGGTGTAAAGCTCTTGTTCCGCCCTTATAAATTGAATTCGGGGAAGCGAGCTCGGCAACCCATACGGGCATGGTTCCCTCTCCCTATGCTTCCACTGGGTGTTCCTCCACGCCCGGAGTTCACGACTTCGATTGGCGTCTCCCTTTTGGACAAAGGTCATGGATGGCCATCTTTGGATGGACTCCACCTCCCGGATCTCGACGGATCTCGGTGGGATCCCGTTTTATTCGCCCGCTCCCATTGGGAGGAGGTGCCACTCTTGATAACCCTACCTAATTGGATCTATATTGCTAATGGCGTGGTTGGCAATGCCTGTACGATGCGCTCCATGGTCTTGACACCTTCTTGAATCGCCACCTCACGGATCCTTGATCCACCTTCAAGCGAGGTTTTGTGCTGCTCTAAAATGCATCTTGATCAGCTCCTTAAATCGGTCCATTTTTTTTTGCAATCGAATGCGGCGTTAGTGCCGCCGGCCTCGACCTACTGCTCATGGAATGTCGGTTTGTTTCTTAGCGCCCATCGCCCTTGAAGACATGGTGCGATCTTGTTTTCTCATTGATGTTGATCACGCCCTTGGGCTCAACACTCCTCGCTCTTCAAATCCACGGGGATCTCATTGCCACTTACCATAATGGTGCGTCCTCCTCCGTGAGGACCACTTTCAAACTGATGGCTTCCCCTTGAAACACTTCCTCCCTTTTCTTCACGGGAATTGTCGTTTGGTGGAAGTGTTAATCTGTGCCTCTGATGCCAGGGGACTATTCATCACCTCTGACGGACGGGGTCAAGAACAAGGATCCGCAGTCGTACGGGTTGACCATCAAAGGCTGTTGTGAAGATGCAGGCGGCCGGACCACTTGATCAAGCTGCGTCGTCCACAAGAGCGCCCAGCTCGGACAAGTGTTGCGAATCCTTGCTTGGCGTCGGTATCCAGTGATTCTAGGCACTTCAGAGGCACCCGTAATATTCACACCGTCGGGCCTCCTTCAGTCGGCAGAGATCGGTCGAGTGTCTACATATTGGGCAAAAGGCCATTATTACTATATATATGAGTAAGAGCTAGCACATAGTTTTAGATGAGTTTTGAATCTTGTCTCTCTTAAGTCTTCTCTCGATTAAAGGCTCATGTATGTTCATCATTGATATCAAAGGAAGCTTATCATTTTTCTCTCATTGTTCTCTTTGGTTACGTTTTCTTCTTCTTGTTCTTTTCTTGCAAATCCCGTGACATAGTCCCGATTCTCTGTTAGATCCAAGGGTCCTCTGCAGGGTCGCCTTGTGAGTTCTCAACCCACCCCCAAACAACTCGGTCGGGGTCTTCCCTGTATGTTGTGGTGGGTTGGCATGCAATACATAAGCACGCAACTCGCCTAGCCGTCTTTTCATTAACATCGGTTCTCATTGATGTGTCAGCCCATGGCATTTAGCGTCGCAAAAGCGACATTACGGGCACCGCCTATATCAGTATAAAAAATTATGCGAAATTAAAGTAACATAAAATCGATTAGGATGTCATTTCCGATAGTGACAAGAAATGCTTATGCAGTGTAACGAGGGATACCATTCCATTTCATTCAAGTTGAGTACAAAACAAGTTGATAGCCACACAAGTTAATAGTTACACAAGTTGGTACAAAAAAAAACATGATACCTTTGGAAATTTTAAAGTTTCACTTTCGCGACACAAACATAACAAGAAAAACATAACCTGAGAGACCAGGCCTAGAAGTTCGCAAAGGGGTACGGGATCGTGTAGCTAACACTCTCACTCACGTGTAGCCCTAAGCTTTGTAGCGTGCCTGTGCTCCGAATGATAATGGTTGATATTCCCGTTGGGCTGATAATAAGGAGAGATTGAAAAGCCTCCTTAAAGCATAGAAGAGTTGCCCCAATTGTGGTCGGGCGTCCTCCGCTTCTTCGCGGCCTGGACATGCTCCAATAGTCCCATGTACGGCACAGAGTTTGCTTGGTCCTCGGGAAGCTCTCATCCCCGAGGATATTAACTATCTCCATCCCTTTGCCGTTGAGGGGTTCTCCCGTGGCGGGGGTTCATCTCATAACCTCGGCCCCGTCCTCGGGATATTCCCCCCATATCTTTGGCCATAGTCCCGCTCGAGCTGGGCACGGATCATCCTCCCCATCAGTTCAATCCTCTCTTCATATTCCGGAAGTGTCTCTTACGCAAGATAATGGAAATGGAATATGAGCATTGCATAATTTCATTATAATGCTTAAACTCCAATAGTTAAAAAGAACACATCATGGGAAGAACAATTTTCAATTTGTATTCCTCAATACAATAATCACAATCAATCTAAAAGGCATATATCGCTAATATGAAATGGCTAAAATTTTATGCCAAAACCAAAATTCTACAATCATAATAATACAAAAATCGTAGTACAATTATTTAAGAACTAGGTCCTCCCCTTCATTTTGTAGACCTAGGTGGTGGCGGCGGTGTTAGCCGTAAGCGGAGTCACCACGGGTCTCTTCATGGCATTCCGCAATGGATGCAACGTAAAGCGGATAAACCTTGCAGCCAATGGGGGCTGCTGTAAGGGCTTCATGCTCATCAGGTACAATATCTTGCCCTAGAAAATCGAGCAAGATCGTCGCAGTACATAAGTGACGTCACGATGAGGAAGCTTCTTGTGCCGACCAATGTGGAGAAGGCCGCGGAGGTCCACCATGAAGCTTGACCTCCCGGCCCTAAATCTCGAATATAAAGAGAACTTGCCCTGTCGGAGGCTGATAGGAAGCGAGTAAGGTGGTTGCTTCAGCCTTTCCCGCCAGGGGTATCGGACGTGACACCTATCTAAATCCATAGAGACTTCTTCCTGTAAGTTCCTGCTTTGCTCTTCCTTCAAATGAGCGGGATTATGGTCTCAGATCTCTCCCTCTTAAAGCCGAGATCGGAAGGAACCTCAACCCATGTTAATATTTGGGACATGAGGTCCCATAGGCTGTGAGGCAATCCGGTGGAGGCGTTTCACATCACGAGTCCAGGCGTGCCGAAGTCTCCAACCCGGCTCTATGGTGTCTGGTGGAGTAAATTGCTCGGTGGGCTCAATAAACCAGTCGATCGAAATCGTATCCATCACGGGCTCCGCTGGCTCATAAGCACTGGTCCTTCTGTAGGGGCAAATCAGGCCACCATGTGATAAGTCCGGATAATATCATCCGAAGGTATTCTTTGCCGCGGTGATAAATATTTGGAAGACATCTAGCCGACAATGGCACCGCTCGTACGTGTTAGCATCTCCTCGCCAAGCCCCCACTTCCAGCGGCGAAGTCGCCCACTTTATGCTCATCTTCCTCCCTCTTGGAAGATTAAAATTTGCCTTTCTCTTGAGGTAAAGTCTCATCCTCAGCATTGATCCATGAGGATGGCTGAGCGAAACAACTTTAAGATATTTATTTCCCACGATCTTTCATGAAGTGTTTGCTTCCCATCTGGCTTCCCTTTGACCATCATACGCATAGGTGCTTCGCCCATAACATATCTGGGCCAAAATCATCTAGGTATAGCGGGGAGGATGCAAAAGGAGGATGACCCGCAGGAGGAAGCATCTCCTCCGTAAAGAGTCTGGGGCAGGGCATAATCTGGGTGCATGTGGTGATGAGGTCTGGGCAGGGTAGCAAGAGATGTCGAAAGACACTTGCGGATCGATGCTCTCGATCTTCATTACCATGCAAGCAAGTCGGTGCAAAGCCCGGCCATGGCGCTAGAAGTGAGGAGGAAGCAAAACGGATATGATAAGCGAAATGAAACTTTGAAAATCCGTTCCATCCCTTTTTATTATCTTCGTCGACAATTTCGTAATTAACACAAAATAAAAATAAATAATAAAAAAAGTTCTTAATATAAAGCGAAAATTTTTATTAAATCCAAATAAATATTTACAATGTGGGAAACTAAATGTAAGATGCTAAGGATGCTCCCACGAGATCCTGCCGGGCAAGGGCTAAATCCTTAGGCATAAATGAAACCCTCTTTGCGTGGATCGGCGCAAGATTGGCGTCCGCTTCACTAAATATGCCTCATGACCTCTTGGGCGCCAAAATAGCAAATGTTTGGAAGCGGAGGTCGGTCTTGAACTCCTGGGCGATCTCGGGACCCAGCTACGAAGGGGCTTGGTGATTGGTTGACAGAAACTTCGCGAAGGATCTCCGTGTTAGACAGCGATGCCAGTCGATGCAGGTGGGGTTTCCTGCGGCTGGGCGGGGTTTAGGCGGCCCCCTTGGGGTGAGCAGTCTTAGCCCCAGCACCAGCTAGTGGAGTCATCCCACCAGCTGCTTTGCCTCGCCCCAGGCACCACCCGCTTACCGGCGGTCCTTAGCTTTCCTTGTATTGGTACTGGGACTTCGGTGATGGCCTTCTTCCCGGTTGTCTTGTAGATTGGGATTGGGCAGGCCTTTCGGATGCCTCCCGTGTGGGTTTGGCTGGTCTTGCCCACAGGGAGCCTTCTCCACCATTTCTCCAGTTCAATCCCTCTCCTGCTCTTCGGTACTCCCAGGCTTTCCTAAGGTCTTCTTCAACTGAGCATGAGTATTGCTACGCTGCGGCGAAAAGCTTCGAGGATAGTGCCGGTTGGGCGGCAGGCCATGTATCAATCTGGTTATGCGTTAAATAGTCGGTGATGTCGGGGAATGGAGGGCTCACATGAAGCTCTGGGAGCTTCATGCACCATTGTCTGAGGCCTCAATCATCTGTAATGACGCGTCCATCCTCCTAGAAATCCCATTTGCTCACTTCCTCGAACCCCGTGTCGGCTCGCTCTATCTCCATCTGGGTCATCCTCCTGGCCGGGATTTGATCACGATTAAGCCTCATCACTATGTCCCCTCCTCGGTGTGCCCCTCACTCTCGGGAGGATAGAACTTAATCGACATCATGACCATGTCGAGGTTGCTCGGCCATGGTATGGGGGAGCTGAAAAAGCGAAGGTTCGGTAGGATCAAGAATGGCGGCTCAAAGTGAAGAGTGATAAATGGGGTGGGGATCACATCATTGTTGTCAAACTGTTTACTAGCTCGTCTAGAAGTATGTCAATGAGGAATGGGGTCGGGTTGCCATGTCTTGGGCGATCGGGCATAGATCACCGGCTATGGCAAGGGTGGAGGGTCGGGCGCTCTTGGTGTTAGCCATGCTATGGTGCTAAGGTCACAAAAGAAGGTAGGCGGGAAAGTCTTGGTGGCTGGGGAGGCGGTAACCACAGTTGCTAAGGTGGCAGACAAGGCGCAGGCGGATCGGATCTGAGTGGCGATGGCGGGCGTCGATTCCGGCGGGCGGCCCAGCTGAGGCAAGCGAAACAAAACAACAAAAGGCTTTAACCCGATTAACTTTTGAAATTTTAAAATTTTTCTTATTAACTTTTAGTACATTTATTATAAAATAATTATCACGGTAGGAAATATCGCGAGCTTATACGGTCGGGCATGCGGCTGCATTCAGCTCCCACCTTGTTGGGGTCGACAAAAGCAGCGGTTGACTTCGGGCCAGCGTTGTTTCGCGTCGAGAGGGTATGATCGGGCGCCGTACATTTGGTTCCGTCATTGCAAAGGCGGAGTAAAATTCAGCGCGGTTGACTTCGAACCTTCGCCCCAGACATTTCGCGGTAGTCCTAGGGTATTTGGGATGCTGAATCAGTAGGCCGCTTTCTAGTTTTGAGGCTATAAAATTTTATAATTCTTTTAAACTTACAGGCCTCCGGGTCCTTCTTCTTCAAACTACAGAATTTCTTGCTTTAACCTAACACAAGCCAAACATCAAGGACTTACACACTAAAATAGCCTCTTTACTAACGAGCTACGGAATTTGTGTTTGTGATGCTATGATTCGAACAACGAAATGGCTCTGACTCTGTGACTCCACCGGGCGTATATCGACCCCGGTAGTATACATACGAGGGACTTTCCTCCATGCGACCATCTCGCCATGGCGAGAACCCCTCCCGTGACCGGGCTATCTACATGAGATGCTTTCGGGTGAGGCCTGGTGTCATTCGACCCCACGCCTTTGATGGGCGCCATTGGAATCATGAATACAAGGGTTAGCACCACGGCGCCAAATCATATATATAAAAGTGGCAACTTGCGTCTGTGATTCAACATTCCTTGTGCTATATGCAAAATCTTAAAACTCTAAGATTTCATCAGATTCCCTTAGATATTATGATTTCCCTTGGATTCACAACTAGATTTTTAAAGTTCACCGGAAGCTTGTAAATATCTTCCTAGATTCTCTTACAATTTATGAATTTCCGCTTAGATTCCCTTTAATTCTCCACTACCGGATTCCTTTACATTCTAGAATTTCTAAAACATTCTAGAACTTTCTGGAACGATGAAACTTTCGAAATCCACTTTTTAGTGTTTCCCTGTTCCTTACTAGAGTATTTATATTCCATTTTATCTTTAGTGGGATGATGTGCACGCCAGTATATTTGAGCATGAATTATTCATAGAATTAATGGCAGTCTAGTGGTTTAGAATGCATTTGAAGTTGTGACCGGTTTGAGATCCTCTAATAACATAAAAATTTTAAAAGCCTTTGCTTAAAGTTTGTTAGAAAATACCAGGGCAGAGCATCGCAGTAGCAATAGGATCTTGGACCCAAGAGTTATGATCAATCGTTTGCTTGGGATCGTAGCAGGATATCATCTAAAACAAGCATTAGTAGTCGGATCTCGGACAAAGCCGGTCGAGGATCAGGATCAATGTCTGGACCGTGGGACAGCAGTACACATATTATATGTAAACTCCGGGCCCGCCGGGCGTGCGGGATAAATCAAACCCGTGGTAGTGATGGGATCTGGGCAGATGACCCGGATAAGCCAGCGACAAACATAAGAACATATATAGATCGGATATATATATCTACTCTATATATGTTCTTATGTTGCTCCTTGTCCGGCTCCGTCAAATCCGACGGCTGGGCATCCCATCCTCAGCAATAACAGGAAGATGTTTCGTGGGCGCGATCCTCACGGTCCGGTTGATTTTGATAGTGCACATATCTATAGTGCACATGACTTTGGGGATCTATGGCTCGTATTGCGTGGTCTCGACCCTTGATCGGTCAAGATCCTCTGACCCAAGTTGAATGCTCATCCGCCGGAAAGGCTTTTAAAATTTTCATATTTGTGCTAGAGTTCGGGAACCTACAGCTACGCTCGGCCTCACCCCATTCACAACTCTAGACAGCGTGTCTATGAGAATGAGCCTGGTAAATATGCTCAAAATGTTCGATAGATAAATAGACTATAATTGTTCTAGCTAGTCAGAAGGTTTCTGGGAGGGGGATATTGCGGGAGGGCTCTAAGTTTGAGAATCTTCTAGAAAGTTCTGGAACAACTAAAACTAGGGGGATCTAAAGAAAAGTTTTAAATTGTTCTAATAAGTTTTGGAATGTTCTAAAATGCTTGGGGAATCTCACGGGAGATGTAAAATCTAGGGAAACACTTCGAGGAAAGTTCTAGAATATATTAAGTCTTAGAATGTTCGAGGAAAGTCTTAAAATGTTTCTAAAAGTTCTAGAATGTAGCGGAATCCACGGAAGAATCTAATAGAATACTGTAAAAAATCTTATAAAATGTAAGAGAATCTAGGAAAATATTTACAAGTCTAAGGAATCTCTCTTAAAATAAGGGGATCTAAAGGAATCTTCATAAAATCTAAGGGAATCTAAGAAAATGTTGATGAAATCTTAGAAGTATCTGAGGAATCTTTTATAGAATCTCTTTGAATCACATGTAATGTAAGGGAACCTAGGGCAATCTCTTAAAATCTAAATGAATCTAAGAATCTAGGGGATCTTCATAGAATCTTGAAGAATCTAGGAAATCTAATGGAATCTAGAAATCTTATAAAAATTAAGAGAAATGCTCCACGAACCCTCTAAAGAGGAACCTTGGTAGAATCTTAGAGAATCTATGAATTTAACCTATTCTCAAAATTCTTTTACAGAGAACTTGCTTGTAGGAACATGCTAAAACTTCGACATGCACCATAGGACGTATTAAATTTCTTGTATATACCATATATATATATATATAAATTATATATATATATATATATATATATATATATATAATATATATATAAATTATATATATATATATATATAATCATATAATCATAAATTATATATATATATATATATATATAATATATATTATATATATATATATATATATATATATATATATATATATATATATATATATATATATGCAACCACCACGAGGGTGGCACATCCATCAAACTACCAGCGGCAAAGAATGTCCATCAAAACTAAGAAAAACACCCAAACCCGGAGGGTTACTGCCCATTTCGAGACTCCGATTGAGGATCATTGTGGTGGGCCTCAAGAATCGTGATAGAGTCTTGGCATGGCGTTGGGCGCATAGAACATCGGCTAGGGTTGTCCACTCCATCCCAGCCCCTCCTGTGCACTTTGCAGGATGGGTGGGATTCACGCTGTAACTGCTATGTACCCCGAGGCAGCAGAGACTCAGGTATCACCCTTTTTGAATACTCACGGGGTTCAATGCCGGTCCCGGAGTAGGCGGTCGGGGAGCGTCCCTTCCGGGATCACGGTGGTTCCATGGGTGAGCTAGAGCAAATGCGCATGTTTCCATCGTGCCAACTTACTCACCCTAAATCTCAAAGTGCAAAAGATGCTCCATACGGATGCACACCTCTACACCGAGGGAGTGTCGGACCCATGCAGGCCCTCTGCGTGGCCAGAAGCTCTCGGGCCCTAGCCTTGTAGAGTCTGGGGAGCCTTTTATGTTAGTGAGACCCACCCCGCCTACCACTTTGTGTCCCTTGTGGTGCTAAGCCCGAGACCATAAGCTTCGGCGGTGGTCTCTTGCATACCTGAGGCCGCAGTGTGGGAATACGAGGGGCTCGTCTGGGAGCATACTATGTATATATGAGCTCGGAGGTCTCTACCCCCTTGCAACCCCTGTTTAATGGAAACTCTTGAACTACTCCATAGATTCATCATCAACATATGGAGCACCATTCATAATTGAAATATAATCCTATTTACCCGGAGAAGGGTTAATCTCAACAAAGACAAAGCAGAGAGAAAGAAATCTTGGAGTACTATCCTACAATTCACAAGCTAAACTACTACTAACCGGTGTTTACTGCTGGAACCGTTATAAATGAGGTGCTTCCATGGTGACGTCACGGAGGGTGGCCGACAACGGCTAAAGAGGTATTTAGCGGTCGGGGACGTCGACCAGCGATTGCGGGGTGCTTTCATTTGTAGCTGCTCTGCTGGGTCGGGTGGGGGGGAAGAGGGTGGGCGCTAGCCTTTGGTGGCTTAATTTAGCAACCCCATGCGGGGTTTGCCAAGTGGCACCTTCCCAACCCATTAGTTGACTTGATACATATGTTTTATAATTATCCTCTATAATTGAATTAACGCCAGCTAATTAAATCCCTTTTGGTGGAAATTTTCAGATTCTGGTGCCCCATGGTGGCGTCGTTCAGGTGGCGTGTCAATATATTTATATCTGGTAGTAATAGCACAGGAGCGTCACATCTCCCTTGCTAGTACATTAAAGACTTGTAATGGATGCCCGACAAGGTGCGGACCTCCGGATCATAAAACCAATCCTTGCGCATAGTACTGTTTTCCCTCAAGACCATATATTCCAATTACCGCATCATTGCTTAGTATCCTACATTTTGATCCCTCTTCTAACTTGCCGGCATGGTCTTTTAGGCACAAGTTTTCCTCCGAGAAAGGTGAGATTTTACTTCTCTCATTGCTATGTTCAGTTACGTATTGCTAATCTTCACGGACCTCAAACCCAATGTCGAGGCACCTTCACCTCCACCTCAATACACCCTTGGTGAAGTCTTTCGGCCTCCTCCAACTCCACCTCAATATCCTCACTATCATGTTCTGTCAGCCCAGCACTTTTTACCTCTACCTTTTCGGACCCTTAAAAGGCTTATCCCACCTTTGGCAACCACGAAGGCAAACCCTTAGACCAAAGTGCTCAAGCCCACATGGAAGGTGAGAGCTTCTGGCTGTCTGAATGATGCATCGCAACCTCAAGCTGAAATTTCACATCTTTTCCTGGCGGTCCACAACGTTCCCTCATCAATGGCTCATGTCCAACAAAAGCCACCGGAAACAAGATTGGTCGAAATGAGAACCCTTGCTTTTCTTTCTCACTATGGGACCACGGATGATGATCAAGCTTCATCTCAAGCAACTCAATGACCTTCAACAAGAGCCCATAGTGCCGGGGATTTTGCGGTCGCCTTCACATTACCTTCAAACAAACTCAAGGAGTACTCCACCGCGGCTAGATCTTGGTGCGGTTTCTCCGGACTTCCTCGGCTATCCAGACTCATGACCGAATACCACTGGCAAGACTTTGGAGCGGGCTATCGATCTTGTCAATCCACTTTCGATCAATGTTTCCCCCCGTATGGCGTGGCTCTTCAGGAGCTCCCTTTCATTCCGCCTCATGGTGGTTCCCCGGTTGTTTGCTCAACCTCAACACACCAATCATAGCGGTCCGGATCACGGTGCCATATCTGCAAATATCAAGGCTACTTGGCGAATGAGTGCAACTCCACCAATGGCCCGCCTCATTGTAAAAGATGCAACATGTGCAATCATGCCGCGAGGAAGAGGTGCACTGCACTCATCCTACACTTTCCGCAACAAATGGTTTTATCAAGTGCAAACCACACCCGGCACTAATCGCCAATATCGTGCCCACCACCTGAGCGCGAACCTAATCAACTTCTATCGGCAAAAGAGCAACAACGGGGACCCAACACCGTCCTCCTTTTGATCCTTGGCTTCGGTGTTATCAGCGTCAGAATGGGGTCATACCACCCGCGCGTGTCTCAACTTCCACAAGTTCGGTCACGGCTTCAAATTTCATCCGAACCACATCGGTCCGCCTCCGCGGCTTACCAACTTTGGATTGCTAATGGCAAACAAGGCCCGCACTCGTTCTTGAGAAAACTACCACCTGCGTTGCGCCTCGGCAATCACGCTATCCAACCAGCTCACGCCAATCAACCTCGGATGGATCAACAACCGCGGGGAAGAAATTTTTCGGGCTCTTAATCCTCCCGTCCAGCCATCAAATTGGGTTGGTTTGGTTTCCGCCAGAACCGGACAACCGTCCCTTAACCATTATTCCCTAATGGCACGCAACTTTGCCTTTCTTTGCCGACACCATTCCTCATGCAAGAAAAAAAGGTTCACTTTTGCACCTCGACTTGGAGAAACTCATGCGCATGTTATGCCTAAAGTTAAGCCAAAGCATTTTTGAACCTCATGCAAGGCTGCGGAAGGCGCACGTTGGCCCCAATGTTCAATGCCACCACTAGAGCTCAACAAAGACAAAAGCACCTTCCATGTCTCAACCTCCACGCTCGGCCATATCCAAATATCTCATTTTGAGGTAGACCTACTCAAAGAAGTTCTTTGCTTCCCTTACCCGCACTCCGGCACTGCGTGGATCCCGAGATCCTTTTTCTCATGTGCCTCACGGAACTCCAAAGAGCCGTGGCAAAAATCAAAATTCCTCTAAGTCTTGCCACGATTTTGAAACTACGTCACTGCTCTCAAGGACCGATTACCCCTCCCGACGGTTATGGTTGGGGCTGTTGCTACCTCTACACCCACGGTACATGCCACGGTGGGCAATCAACAAGTCAATCATGTTCAAATTGGCGGGAGGTAAGCGCAGTCAATCTCATCACGGACAAACTCCGCAAAACAAATGGGCATCAAACAACTCTATCGTTGCCCCATATGACATCAAATTGGCCAATGGCCATATCCGACCTCAAGCGTCGCGCCTCTTCTTCACATCAACATTGGTGATCTCAGATTCCCCTTGGAATTTGGTGTTTTTGGAAAGGTGGAAGATCCGGTGATTATGAAATGTTGGTTGTGGACCTTTTCTCCGCCCGGGGCAAAAAGAGTATCCATTCTTGGGCCACGCGGATCGGTTAGTCATCGGATGGTCACCTCAATGCCACCATGGACTTGGAAGCAGTAAAATCATTTCGTCGACAAATTTGAACCCTCTCTCTCGAGCCGCCAGGGGTCGGGGACACCCGCATATCTATCAAGTTCGGGGGCTCCACCAAATAGTTCCGCCTCTCATCATCCTACCCTCGAATATGCTGATCCTTGGGGAGAAATGACTCTTGATCCGGGACCCGGTTTGGGCTGCTTTGCTTGACCCTTACGGCTCCTTGCAATCCAATCCAATGTGGTTGATCACTTTTCACATGTTTGAACCTCTGCGCAGGGCCTCAGATGTACCACTTGTTGGAAGCAACCTCCGCTTGATGAAACTCAGCACCCTCTCTCTTTTTCACCCAGAAAGTGCCACGCCCTATTATGCTTCAACCTCCTGCTCATATTGTCGAGGACCCGCGAAGTTATCCCCATATTCGGACTCCTCGAAGTTGAGATTGTGGGCGTAGGCAACAATCAGCTGTCAAATTGCCGCAAATCTTCCGACACCCTATCGTAACAGGGGCGTCACATCTTCAAAAAGTTCAAACACATTTTTGCCCCGGAACTCTGGAGATCTTCGAGGGATCAAACAAAACAGAACTCACCATTCCTACCAAGTCGGATGCGTCGATCTAGCAGCAGCGTCGCAGGCTCAACCCCAATGCAGGTGATGGGTGCTAAGGCGAAATTGACAAACTCCTTTCGCAGGGTTTGATCTATGAGGTCAAACATTTTTGAATGGGTGAGCCCCATCGTCCCATTGCACTCAAACACAATGGTAAGATCCAAGATCCAGCGTTTTAGTGGACTACCAGAAAACTCAATCGAGGCCACGGGCGTGATCATTTTCCACTTCCCTTCACGGACCGGGTTGGAAGGGTTCTTTGGACATGAGATGTACTCCTTCATGGATGGTTTTTTCGCCTACAATCGGATCTCAATCAAAGAATCTGATCAACTCAAGACTACCTTCACCACCAGGTAAAGTGTCTTTTTGCCTACAAGGTGGTTCCTTTTGGATTATCAAACTCCCATCCACGTTTCAGCGTATCATGCTCTCGGTTTTCCATGATTTTATGAAGGAAAATCCCTTCTTACAAATTTTTCAAGATGACTTCTACGCCTCTGAGTTCCATGGCTGACCATTTGGATAAATTGGAACTCGTCTTTCAGAAATGTGATGAGTCCTGCATTAGTCTCAATCAGAAATGCACCTTTTCGCGTCACTTCGGGTGTTACGTTGGGACATGTTGTCGAATAAGCGGTATCTGCCCGATCACTGCCAAAATCGGTTTTGTGTGCTCAAGGCTCAAGCACCGGTAAATATCAAGGGCAACTCTTTCTTGGGTAAGGTCAATTATTACTCCACTTTCATTCCCGGACTGGCGACCATTGCGAGATCCCATTCATAAACTCACGGGTGATGAATCCACGGGCTTGGAATTCCCGGTGGGATCTTTCTCCAACGGTTAAAGCTCTTTGCTTACTTTCGGGCCGGTTCTTGTTCCTCCTCAATGGGACAAGCCCTTTCATGTTCGTATGGATAATACCGGCATTTGCTATTAGAGCTGTTCTTTCTCAAGAATATGATGCGCTGCTTGACAAACCAAACCGAATCGCCCGGTAAAAACTCAATTACTGGCGGCACTACTCTCGCCCGCGAGGCGAGAAGCCTTGGGTTTAATCTTACAAAAACCAACGGCTTCCGTCACTATCTTTTTTGGGCGGTCGGATCAAATTCTTTGTTGACCACGGGCACTTCTTTATTTGATCAACAAATCCACGCCCGCGGGCGCATTGCTCGTTAGGTCCTCATTCCCGCAAAATTTGCACCTTTTGAAATTGTTCACAAGGCCGGCAAATCTCATGTTGTCGGGATTATCTTTCAATGATCCACCGCGATGATCCCTCCAGGGAGTCTCGGGCGCCTTTCACGGCGCTCAACTCTTTTACGGTCACGGCAACACCTCATTGGTTCCATGACTTTCGGCGGTACCTCCTCCACAGGGCACTCTTCCACCCGAGGGACATGGCGGCTCTTTCATGCAAAATGACAATCCCGTAGTCATCAATTTCTCAGTGGGCTACACCATGGTTGCGGGCCATCTTTACAAAAGGGTAAGGATACCATCCTTCCCGGCGTGTTCTACCTCATGAGGTCCCGATATTGTTCGAAGCCCATGAAGGGCTGGGGGTGGTCATTTTCATGGTGACACCACGACGCCGCAAAAATCCTTCTTGTTGGTTATTTTTGGCCCGCACGCTCTTCAAAGGCGGCTCATACGCCCGCCGCGTGTGATGCTTGCCGGCGTGTGGACGGCCCCACGGCCGTGGCGGCTCTTCCCTTGGCGCCGGCCGTTAAGCCACTTCCTTCACCAAATGGGGAATGGATTTTTGTGGGACCCATCGATCCTCTGGCGGCGGCACGCGTGCGCTACGTTCCCTCTTCTCACCGACTTCACGCTACCAAATGGCGGAAGCTTCGCGCTTCGGAAACAACTGCTGGCGGCCCACCGCGTAAAAGTTATCTATCAACAAATCATCAGCGATTAGAGCCCCCAAAGGGCTGGTGGGTGATCGTGGTGTCCACTTTATCAATCATACCATCAAGGAGGCGGCGGATTATCTCGATACATCATCACAAAGAGCACACCTTACTATCCTCAAGGGAATGGTTTGGCGAGAAAGCACCAACAAAACTACGGTCACAATTCTCAAGAAAATTTGTGGCGCTTCATAGCGGCGGCAAACTAAACTTCCCTACTATTCTATGGGCTTACAATACTTGTTTCAAAATAGCTCTTGGTCACACTCCTTTCAAATTGGTTTATGGTCAAAAGCTCTCATGCCTTTTGAGTACATTCTCCCCACTCTCTTTTCAACCAGCTCTTGCCCATAATCCGCTGCTTTGCTCAAAGAAAGGGTTTATCAATTGGAGCAGTTGGATGAACTTAGAAGGGATGCTTATATTAGGTGTTCTTCATGGACAGCGGTTGCAAAAATCTCTACATGACAAGCGTATGAAGACAAAAACATTCAAAGAAGGAGATTTGGTTCTTCTTTATGATTCTCCGGTACAAAAATTTTCGAAGGGTAAGCTTAAGTTTCGATGGCTTGGCCCTTATCAAATAGTTCAAGTGGTTCAACCCGGCGTTTTCCAAATTTTGGTGAGTTAGATGGAACTCCATTACCTACAACGGTTAATGGCTTTTCGCCTCAAAACATTTCATACCACAGCAAGTGAAAATCAACAAAGCGAATCTGGTTCAAGGCACTTAAACACAACCAGATATAGTGACTAAAAAGGCGGCATATTATATTATAGGTGGAAATTTTTACAAAATGTGGGCACAGCCCAGCTCTTTAAAAGCTAAGGAACCTTTGCCCTATATACAAAAAGCAGGCTCGAGCCCTATCTACTAAAACCTAAGAAGAAAAACCCTCTACTCGGGTTGGGCTTGGAGGTGATCTTGAGGAGGTGGTAGAGGGATACGCTTTCGGGGTCCAGCGAAGGTGCAGAACCACCTCCATCCCGTTGGTCTTCGGATCGGGATGTTCAGCCATCCGGCACACCATCCATTCTCGGGCCACGATTGTGGCGGCACCCGAGAAGGTCGGACAATCCATCTTGCGAGGTAATCCACTCGGCGGTTAGTGGGCATAGTGCGGTTCGTTCAAACCCGGCTGCCATCTTTGAGTGCCATCGGATACCTTAAGCTTCACTCCCGGTTAGATGTCTTATATAGCCAAGCGAGGAACTCCTTGTCGGCGTGGACCAATCAAAAATGGCCAACGTGTTTGCAATGCAAGGCTGTTTCTAAAATGAGAATCTTTTCTCCCGCCGCATATCTAGCCATGGTACCTTCTGACACATTCCTTTTAATGATATCCCACTTCAAGTTGCCAGCATTCAATGCCATTCCTTCTTTTCATACCCGTCAAACATTAATGTGTGTCCTTTGGCCACCTGTCGCATCCGATCATTCTCTCACGCCTCATCTCCACCGTTCATTGCTTCTCCCTTTGTTGTTCGGGGACTTAGCCAAATTTTTGCCTCTCAATCCCTTCCTTGGCATCTTTCGACACCTGGCACCATCAACGGTTACAGTTTCGCCCTCATCATACCCCTTCGCCTCCATTTGCGCGCCCTAAACCTTTTCGTCTCTGCGCCCCGTCCTTAGATCCTTAGATCCTCCTGTTCTCGGCTCTCAGCCCTTGCATCCCCGTTCTTTTTAAAGCTCTTTGCCATGGCTGCTCCAAAATTTCCTACACTTCAAACTCTTGCTCGGGGGAACCGGCTCTTTTCGGTCGATATCTTTCTTGGCGCCCACTTTTCCGTGAAGCCCTTGTTGGCGAATCGAATCGCGGTCGCCCGAGCGCCCGAAGAAGCTTCACGAATTTTCACAAAATGGACCTTCCGGCTCCAAATCCGACCGGTTAGGCGGTTCATCGCCGACTCACATCGTCAACAGCCCCGAATGGCTACACTCACGATGGTCGATGGCACCACCATTTCACCGACCCAACACCTAATTTCTGAGGTATTTCATATCCTTTTGCGGACCCTTTGTTTATCTTGGTGCGCCATACGGGATCTAGATGTCAGCGAGTTTGGTGCCCCCGCCTATCACATAAAATGTGCATCGCCTGACAAATATTGACAAGCCCCATGAAATTTTTTGTTAAGTTTTACGTGGCACAAGTACCTTGGGTATTCTATCAAGAACACCCATATCAATAAACCTTTCTATAATATGGTGATCATTGCTATAAGCTCCCAACACCACATTGATTGGCCCGGTTGTTGTTCTACCGTCTTCTCCAAGAAGTAGACCGTCTTGGGGCTGCCACTTCTACCTCTCCGAAACTTCGTGGGAGGCCATCTTCAAGCCCTCATCTGTCATTACTTTCCTCCCACAAACTCTCATTCTCAAAATTCCACTCGGCCCCCTTCCTAAGACTCATCACGTTGGCACTTCACGCCCTTCTTCTTCGGTCATGTCAACCTTGACTGCGCATGTCAGCATCTCCTCCTCCTCCTCTGAAAACCAAGCACTCTAGTCCTCATCATGTGTCCCAAACGTCACAAACAAGGCAACAGCCGGCTCCACCACCACGGCACCCTCGTCGGTTGTTTGTATCGATATCGGCCCGGGATGCTCAAAATGCTGTTCTAAAGTTACAAAAATCCCAAGAAGCTCTTATGAATGGGGTTCACCGCGGCCCGACGGCCCTCGAATCACGGTTCAAGTGACCTTCAAGCTGCAAGCGCACAAGTTCAAACTTTGGAAGCCCAACTTCAAGAAAAGCGCGGGGGCTCTCTTACGGGCCCCCATAGATCTCAAAAGTGCGAGGATCGGACCAGCCTACTTGCGGATCAACGGGCTCGGCTTCAATCCGAAATTCAGGGACTTATTGGAGCAAAACAAGTCCAAAGCCACCCTCCTTAGTGACAAGGAGAAAGATATTGCTAAGCTTCGGCCTTGTACTCCTCGAGCTTTGTGACAATTACGACACTCAAGTTCAACACCTTACCCAGGCGTGGCGCTCAAATTGCCTCTTTGTGACTCGGCTCTCCATGCGGACTTCTCGGCTCACATCCCTCCAAGATCGGCTTACGGAGGTTCCCGAAGCGAAACTTCTTGATGACGCGGAGATTGCCGTGCCGACTCAATGCTCTGGGCAATCCTCCTCACGGGTTAACACTTCTGAAGCGGGTCCGTGACCGATCCATACGTTAGAAAGGACCACCGGATCCGTGACCTCGAACAACTACAACTGACGCTATTGATCTGGCGATGAGGCTCGGAACCAAAGCGGGCGGCTATATCTGTCGTTAGCAACCTGCTTTTGTTGATTTCCCGGTTCCTTCACGCTATCGGATTATGTGGTTGCCGCCGCCACCTCTTTCTTACGAAATGGCATGGGGCTGATGGTCCGATGGATGTTCCATTGCGCCTTTGCAGATTTTCTTGGTTGGCGAACTCTCTATTGAAGACAAAGGTGTCCGCTGTGCCCTTTTTAGTCTTTGATCTCATTCAACTGCGAAGATCCGGTTCATCACCTTGAGTTGTTCAGCCCATGGCTTACATTTTTCATGATTTCTATCCGGGTGATACCGGGAGAGATTTCGGGATGGGCCACCACAAACTATCCGGGTGACCCCCACCCTTCAATGGTTGCTTGGGGATAACAACCCCTACGGCTGATCATGCTTTCGGACACGGCTCTTCATCAAGAGTACATGCTTGAGCTTGCACATCATTTACCTCTCGGCAAGCGGAAGTCTTTGCAACAAATAAGGAAGTATCACAGGGACATCTTGAAGATCTTCCCTATGCACAAATTTATATGCAACACCTGCGCGTTACAATCAATTCGTGCTCTTCCGGATAGCAAGGCGATCCCCTACAGTCTGGGATAGCCCTCCTGTCAACTCTCAACTCTCTGCCTCTATGCGGGATCGTTGGTGTAAAGCTCTTGTTCCGGCCCTTGTCGGTGAATTCCAGGGAGGCGGGCTTCGGCAACCCGCCCACGGGCATGGTTCCCTCCTATGCTTCCACAGGTGTTCCTCCACGCCCCGGGTTCACGACTTCGATTGGCGTCTCCCCTTTTGGACAAAGGTCATGGATGGCCATCTTGGATGGACTCCACCTCAGATCTCGACGGATCTCCGTGGGATCCCGTTTTGTTCGCCGCTCCCATTGGGAGGAGGGTGCCACTCTTGATAACCCCACGGTTGGATCTATATTGCTAATGGCGTGGTTGGCAATGCCCTGGCTGATGCGCTCCATGGTCTTGACACCTTCTTGCGAATGCCGCCACCTCACCCGGATCCTTGATCCACCTTCAAAGCGGGTTTTGTGCTGCTCTAAAATGCATCTTGATCAGCTCCTTAAATCGGCGGCGTCCATTTTTCTTGCAATCCGAATGCCCGCGTTAGTGCCTTCGGCCTCCGGTTTGCGCTCATGGAATGTCGGTTTGTTTCTTAGGCGCCCATCGCCCTTGAAGACATGGTGCGATCTTGTTTTCTCATTGATGTTGATCCACGCCCTTTGGGCTCAACACTCCTCCTGCTCTTCAAATCCACCGGGATCTCATTGCCACTTACCATAATGGTGCCCGTCCTCACTCCCGTGAGGACCACTTTTCGGCCCGATGGCTTCCCCTTGAAACACTTCCTCCTTTTCTTCACCCGGAGTCGTTTGGTGGGGAGTGTTGATCTGTGCCTCTGATACAGGGACTATTCATGCATCTGACGGACCAGGTCAAGAACAAGGATCCACAAATCAGCCACGGGTCAGCCATCAAAGGCTCGCCAGGAAGACCCGCAGCCGAGACCACGCAAATCAAAGCTGCGTCGTCCACAAGAGGCCCGGGCGGACAAGTGATCGCGCCACCGCCCGGCGTCGGCCGGCACAGATTCTAGGCACTTCAAGAGGCACGCCAATATTCCTGCAAATCAGGCCTCCTTCCGTGAGTCGGCACCGATCGGTCCCAGTGTCTATATTGGGCAAAAGGCCATTGTACTATATATATGAGTAGAGCTAGCACATGAGTTTTAGATGAGTTTTGAGTCTTGTCTCTCTTCAGTCTTCTCTCGATTGCGAGAGCTCATGTATGTTCATCATTGATATCAAGGAAGCTTATCATTTTCCTCTCATTGTTCTCTTTGGTTCTGTTTTTCTTCTTCTTGTTCTTTTCTTGCAAATCCCGTGGATATAGTCCCCCGGATTCTCCTGTTAGATCCAAGGGTCCTCACAGAGGGCTGTCTTGCAGGAGTTCCCGAACCCAGACCCCAAACAACTCCGGTCCGTCTTCCTGTGTATGTTGTGGTGGGTTGGCATGCAATACATAAGCCTGCAACTCGCCTAGCTGTCTTTTCATTAACATCAGTTCCTGTTCAGGTGTCAGCTTACTGGCATTTGAAGGCGTCTGCCAGGCAGCATTGCGGGCACCGTCTATATCGAGTATAAAAATTGTAAGCAGAATTACAGTAACATAAAATCTGATTAGGATGTCATTTCCGATAGTGACAAGAAATGCTTATTACAGGTAACAGGGACAGTCATTCCATTTCATTCAAGTTGAGTACAAAACAAGTTGATAGCCACACAAGTTAATAGTTACACAAGTTGGTACAAAAACAAACATGATACACTGGAAATTTTAAAGTTTCACTCGCACACAACATAACAAGAAAAACATAACTGGAGAGACCAGGCCTAGAAGTTCGCAAAGGGGTACAGGATCGCGTAGCGAACACTCTCACGCACAGCCCTAACGAGCTTGTAACGTGCCCAGGCCTGAATGATAACTGGTTGATATTCCCACGTTGGGCTGATAATAAGGAGATTGAAAAGCCTCCTTAAAGCATAGAAGAGTTGCCACAGGTGGTCGTTGGCGTCCTCGAAAGCTTCGTGCCTGGACATGCTCCAATAGTCCCATGTACGGCACAGAGTTTGCTTCAGGTCCTCGAAAGCTCTGTCCCTGAGGATATTAACTATCTCCATCCCTTTTGCTGGGTCAGGGGGTTCTCCTGGTGGCGGGGGTTCCATCTCATAACCTTCGTCCCATTCTGGATATTCCCCATATCTTTGGCCATAGTCCTGTTCAGGCGGGCCTGGATCATCCCTCCTGATCAGGTCTGTAATCCTCTCTTCATATTCCAGAAGTGTCTCTTCTGCAAGATAATGGAAATGAATATAGAGCATTGCATAATTTCATTATACGCTAAACTCCAATAGTTAAAAGAACACATCATGGGAAGAACAATTTTCAATTGTATTCCTCAATACAATAATCACAATCAATCAGAAAAGGGGTATATCATATTATGAAATGGCTAAAGAATTTGCCAAACCAAAATTCTACAATCATACGCAATACAAAAATGCGTAGTACAATTATTTAAGAACTAGGTCCTCCCCCTTCATTTTGTAGACCTAGGAGGTGGTGGCGGCAGTCGGTGTCGTAGCAGAGTCACCCCTGGGTCTACTGTGGCAGCCGCAATGGATGCAACATCTGGCGGATAGGCAACAGCCAATGGGGCTGCTGTAAGGAGCTTCATGCTCATCCAGGGTGCAATATCTTGCCCTAGGGCCGTCAAGGCAAGATCCCGTCGCACGAGTACATAAGTGAACGTACGATAGGGAAGCTTCTTGTGCCCGGCCAATGTGGAGAGAGCACGGAGGGTCCACCATGAAGCTTCAGCCTCCGGCCCTAAATCTCGGGCTATAAAGAGAACTTGCCCCTGTCGGAAAGCTGATAGGAAGAACGAGTAAGGTGGTTGCCCAATACTTTCCCTTGCGGGGTATCGGACGTGGCCACCTCCTTATCTAAATCCATAGAGACTTCTTCCTCCTTAAGTTCCTGCTGCTCTTCCTTCAAATGAGCAGGATTATGGTATAGATCCTCTCCCTCTTCATCCGAATCGGAAGGAACCTCAACCATGTTAATATTTGGGACATGAGGTCCCATAGCTGTGAAGGCATCCGGTGAGGGCTGAGAGGCCGGTTCCTGCATCACCAGGTCCCGAAGCCGTAGCAAAGTCTCAACCGGCTCTATGGTGTCCTGGCGGAACTGGAGTAGCTGCTGCACCTCCGGTGGAAGCTCAATAAGAGCGAAGTCGATGAAATCATCCATACAGTACTCCGCTAGCTCATAAAGCACATGGTCCTTACGCCGGCGCTTAAATCCGGCCACCATGTGATAAGTCCAGATAATATCATCCAAGAGAAGATATTCTTGCCCTTGGTGATAAATAACTGGAAGGGCATCTAGCCCTGACAAGCGTCGCGGCCTTTGCTCCCCGCGTGGTGGCATCTCCCATCGCTAATCGCTTCAACGCTAAGTCAGCCCATACCTATATGCTCATCTTCTCCCTCTTCGGAAGATTCAGGGAGTTTGCCTTTCTCTGCAGGTAAAGTCTCATCCTCAACGTATTGATCCATGAGGATGGCTAAGGCAAAGGCAACTTCAAGATGTTGTTTCCCCTGATGCTGCACAACGGGCAAGTGTTTGCCCCATCTAAGCTTCCCTTTCAGCACATCATACGCATGGGTGTCGCCCCATAACATATCTCTGACCACGTCCCGCTCTAGGTATAACTGGGGAGGATCCCCAAGAGGGATACACAGAGGAAGCATCTCCTCCATGTAAAAGTCTAAGAACCCGCATAATCTGGTGCCACCGCATATTGGTGATGAGGTCTAGACAGCCGCATAGCAAGGGGCGAAGAGATCGAAGGCACTTATGATCCCGTTATCTCGCACTCAGTACCATGCAAGCAAGTCGGTGGCGGCCATGGCGCTAGAAGTGAGGAGGAAGCAAGAAGAACAGATATGATAACTGAAATGAAACTTTGAAAATCCGTTCCATCCCTTTTTATTATGCTGACGTCAGCAATTTCGTAGTTAACACAAAATAAAAATAAATAATAAAAAAAAAGTTCTTAATATAAAACGAGAAATTTTTATTAAATCCAAATAAATATTTACAATGTGGAAACTTCAAAGAAAAGATGCTAAGGATGCTCCCCGAATCCTCGCGGGCAAGGGCTAAATCCTTAGGCATAATGGTGACCCTCTTTATGTGGATCACGCCAAAGATTGGCGTCACCAAAAGCCCACTAAATATGCCTCCGCTCCCTCTTTGGAGCGCCAAAATAGCAAATGTTTGGAAGCGGAGGTCGGTCTTGAACTCCCTTGCGCATCTCCTGACCAACCTCCGAAGGGGAGCTTCCGTGACGGAAGTTGGGTTGACTTCTGAAACTTACGGATCTCCCCGTAAAGGCAACAAAGCCAGTGCGGTCGGTGGGGGTTTCCTCGTGGGGCAGGGTTTAGAGGCCCCCTTTGAGGTGAATGGTCTTTGGCCCCAACAACTAGTCGAGTCATCCACCCATTCTTCCCGCCTCCGGCCGGCTTCGCATTCTTGCCAAAAGCACCGACAGTCCTTAGCTTTTCCTTGTATTGACTGCCGGACTTCCAGGCTGATGGCCTTCTTCCGGTGCTTAACGGTCACATGCGCCGTTGGGATTGGGCCCGGCCCACTCCCAGATGCCCCTTCCCCGTGTGGGTTTGGCTGGTCTTGCCGAGCCTTCTCCTGTTTCTCCCGTTCAATCCTCTCCTGCTCTTCCCGGTACTCCCGAGCTTTCCTAAGGTCTTCTTCAACCTGAGCATAGTGTTCTGCTACACTGCGGCGAAGAAGCTCAGAGTGGTACCGGTTAGGCCGCTGGGCCATATCAATCTGGATTGTCGTTAAATAGTCCAGACTGATATCAGGAATCGGGGCTCCCCACATGAAGCTCTGGGAAGCTTCATGCCATTGGTACGGGGGAGCCTCAATCGCCCTGCCATCTATGACGGCAAGTCCATCTCCTAAGTACCGGTACTCCCTTCCTCGAGCCGCCGTATCAGCTCGCTCTATCTCCATACGGTCATCCTCCCTGGCCAAGTTTCTGATGCGGTCAGCCTCATCCCTTATGTCCCCCTCCTCGGTGTGCCCCTCACTCTCAGGAGGATAGAACTTAATCAGCATCATGACCATGTCAGGTTGCTCGGCCATGGTGTAAAGGGAGTTGGCGAAGGTTCAAATTTGATCAAGAATGGCTCAGAAGTGGTAAATGGGGTAGGGGATCCTGTCATTGTTGTCAAACCTGTTTACTAGCTCGTCTAGAAGTATGTCAATGAGAGCCGGGTCAGTTGCCATATGCCGGGCGATCAGGGCATAGATCTCGGCTATGGCAAGGGTGGAGGGGTCCGGAGCGCTCTTGGTGTTGGCCATGCTATGGTGCTAAGGTCAAAGAAGGTAGGCGGGAAAGTGCTGGTGGCTAGGGAAGCGGTAACATTCTTTTGCTAGGGTAGCGAGGAACAAAGGCGCCCGGCGGGGATCCCGATTCACGGTGGCGATGGCGGGCGTCGGTTCAAGCCGCTGAAAGGCAAAGGCGAAAACAAAACAACAAAAAGAAACTTTAACGGCCAGTTAACTTTTGAAATTTTAAAATTTTTCTTATTAACTTTTTAATTTTGTTATTATAAAATAATTATACGGCGGAAATATCACGAGAGCATACGATCGGCGCCGGCTGCATTCTCACGCTCCCACCGCGGCCGAAGTCGACAAAAAGCCGGGCGGGGATTGACTTTCGGGCCCGCGTTATTCAGCGTCGGTGTGATCGGTATTTGCATTTTTGGTTCTCCACGTCGTACGCAAAGGCGATAAAATTCAGCGGCGGGAGGTTGACTTCGGGCCTTCCTTTGAACATTTTTCGCCACCGGCCGGGTCCTAGGGTTATTTGGGAGTAAAAGATCCAATAAAACCACTTTCTCCTTAATTTAAGTGCCTATAAAATTTATAATTCTTTTAAACTTGGGGCCTCGATTAAAGCCCTAACTTCTTTTTAAACCTACAATTTCTTACTTTAACCTAACACAAAGCCAAACATCAAAGAGG
This sequence comes from Isoetes taiwanensis, assembly GCA_021234155.1. Taxonomy (NCBI): domain Eukaryota; kingdom Viridiplantae; phylum Streptophyta; class Lycopodiopsida; order Isoetales; family Isoetaceae; genus Isoetes; species Isoetes taiwanensis. Next base: position 7,598,832 of record JAJEKV010000019.1, read on the forward strand.
ACTTCCACACACTAAAATAGCCTCTTCCTACTAACGAACTACGAGTTAGTGTTTGGCGATGCTATGATTTCGAGCAACGGAAATCCGGGCTCTGACTACCTTTGTGGCGCTCCACTGAATATATCGACCCCGTGGTATACATGCGAGGACTTTCCCCTCCATGGCGACCATCTGCGCCATGGCGAGAACCCTCCCGTCGACCCGGGCTATCTACATAGAGATGCTTTCGGGTGAAGGGCACCGGGTGTGTCATTAAAATACGCCTTTGATGGGCTCCTACGTCGCGGAATCATGAATACAAGGGTTAGCACACAGCATAAATCATATATATATACAAGAAATTTAACACGTCCTGTGTTCAACATTCTATGTACTATATGCAAAATCTTAAAAAAACTCTAAGATTTCATCAAGATTTTCTTAGATTCCCTTAGATATTATGAAGATTCCCTTGGATTCAACTAGATTTTAAGAGATTCCCTTAGACTTGTAAATATCTTCCTAGATTCTCTTACAATTTATGAGATTTCCTTAGATTCCCTTTAATTCTCCTGGATTCCTTTACATTCTAGAAATTTCTAAAACATTCTAGAACTTTCTGGAACATTCTGAAACTTTCAAAACGTCCCTTTTTGGAAGTATTTCCCTATTTCCTTACTAGAATGTTATATTCCATTTTATCTTAATTAGGATATTACCCTTAAGTATATTTGAAACATGAATTATTCATAGAATTAATGCTTGGTCTAGTGGTTAGAATGGGGGGCTGGGGGGTTAATGACCAGGGTTCGAATCCTCCCAATAACATAAAAAATTTTAAAAGCCTTTGCTTAAAGTTTGTTGAAAATACCAAGGCCCGAGCATGCAATGTGAGCCGTAGGATCTTGGACCAAGGATTATGATCAATCTCGGGACCAGGATCGATCATGTAGGATATATCTAAAAACAACGTGGCCCGAGTGGGATCTCGGACCGACGGTCAGGATCGAATCAATGCGGACCGTAGGACCCATTTTTATATTATATGTAAACTCGGGCCATCGGGCGTAGGATCGTCCCAAACCCATGGCCGTGGATCTCGAGCGACGGGCGGATAAAGCGACAAACATAAGAACATATATAGATCGATATATATATCTACTCTATATATGTTCTTATGTTTGTCGCTTTATCCGACCGGGTCTGCTCAAGATCCGGCGGCTCCGTGGCTTTGGGGATCGTATCCTATGGCCCAGATGGCTTGGGAGTTTATATATAATTCGTATAGACGCGATCCTACGGTCCAGATTGATTTGATCCTATAGTGCACATATCCTATAGTGCACATGACTTTGGGATCCTATGGCTCATGTTGCGTGAGATCTCGACCCTTGATCGAGTCCAAGATCCTACGGCCCAAGTTGAATGCTCATCCCTTAGGAAAAGGCTTTTAAAATTTTTATGTTGTGTGGGGGATTCGAACCCTGGCCATTGACCCCTCACACCCCCATTCTAACCACTAGACCAAGCATTAATTCTATGAATAATTTATATTTCAAATATACTTAAGGGTAATGTTCCCATTAAGATAAAATAGACTATAACATTCTAGCTAGTTCAAGAAGGTTCTAGAATGTTCTGGAAGGCTCTAGAAAGTTTCAGAATCTTCTAGAAAGTTCTAGAACATAAGAGAATCTAGGGGGGATCTAAGAAAAAGTTTCAAATTGTTCTAATAAGTTTTGGAATGTTCTAAAATGTAGGGGAATCTACGGGAATGTAAGGAAATCTAGGGAAATACTTCCAGAAAGTTCTAGAATATATTGAAAGTCTTAGAATGTTCTAGAAAGTCTTAGAATGTTCTAAAAAGTTCTAGAATGTAAAGGAATCTAGAAGATTCTAATAGAATGTAAGAAAATCTTATAAAATGTAAGAGAACCTAGGAAAATATTTACAAGTCTAAGAGAATCTCTTAAAATCTGGGGGATCTAAAGGAATCTTCATAAAATCTAAGGGAATCTAAGAAAATGTTGATGAAATCTTAGAGTATCTAAGGGAAACTTTATAGAATCTCTTTGAATCACATGTAATGTAAGGGAACCTAGGGCAATCTCATAAAATCTAAATGAATCTAAGAGAATCTAAGGGGATCTTCATAGAATCTTGAAGAATCTAGGGAAATCTAATGGAATCTAGAGGAAATCTTATAAAATTTAGAGAAATGCTCACGAACCCTCTAAGAGAACCTTGGTAGAATCTTAGAGAATCTATGAATTTAGAGTATTCTCAAGAGATTCTTTTACAAGAACTTGCACGTAGGAACATGCTAAAACTCGAACATGCACCATAGGACGTATTAAATTTCTTGTATATATATATATATATATATATATATATATATATATATATATATATATATATATATATAATCATATAATCATAAATTATATATATATATATATAATCATATAATCATAAATTATATATATATATATATATATATATATATATATATATATATATATATATATATATATATATATATATATATATATATATATATATATATATATATATATATCCAAATACCAACGGCACAAAAATACCAACGAATGTACATCTAAAACTAAGAAAAACACCCCAAACCCCGGGTTCTACCCCCCTCGGACTCGATTGAGGATCGACCGCCTACCGGGCCTCAAGAGATCGAGGCCAGGAGTCTTGGCATGGCGCTATCGGCATAGAACATCGGCTAGGGTTGTCCACTCCATCCGCCCCTCCCTGCGTGCACACTTTGCGGATGGGGTCGATTCACGCTATGGCTTTGCTATAGCCTTCCTGGAGACGCCTTGACTCAAGGTATCACCCTTTGAGTCTACTCGGGGTTCATGATGCCGGTCCCCGATGAGGCGGTCGAGGCGTCCCCCTTCGGGGATCCAACTGATGGTTCCATGGGTGAGCTAGAGAACCGCGTGCGCATCGCGGCGACCCCGCATCCGCACCCAACTTACTCACCCTAAATCTACTCAAAGTGCAAGATGCTCCATCACGGATCACACCTCTACACCCGGGGAGTGTCGGACCCATACAGGCCCTCTCTATTGTAGGCTATCGGGCCCTGCCCATGGAGGGAGCCCCGGCCTTTTATGTTAGTGCAAGACCCACCCCCACTTCACCACCGTTGTCCCTTATGCGGTGCTAAGCCGGACCATAGCTCCCTGACCGGTGGTCTCTTTGTACCGCAGGCCGCGCACTAATGGGAATATTACGGGGGCTCGCACTAGGAGCATACTATCATATATATGAGCTCGGAGGTCTCTACCCCCCCCTTTTAACCCTGTTTAATGGAAACTCTTGAACTACTCCATAGATTCATCCATCACTTTGTAGCGAGCACCATTCATAATTGAAATATAATCCTATTTACCGAGGAGAAGGGTTAATCTCAACAAAGACAAAAGCGAAAAGAAAACTCTGAGTACTATCCTACAATTCACAAAGCTAAACTACTACTAACCGGTGTTTCTGGACCCGTTATCGTGAGGTGCTTCCCATGGTGACGTCACGGAGGGTGGCGGGCAAGCGGCTAAAGGGTATTTGGCGAGTGGGGGCGATCAACAACAGATTACGGGGTGCTCAAATGCTTCTTGGCTCTGGCATTGGCCAATTGTGGGGAAGAAGAGGGTGGCGCCTTTGGTGGCTTAATTTAGCAACCCCATGCCGACCACTTTCGAGGGTTTTGCCAAGTGGCACCTTCCCAACCCATTAGTTGACTTGATACATATGTTTTTATAATTATCCTCTATAATTAGATTAACATAGCTAATTAAATCCCTTTTTGGTCGACCCCCTAGGTTACCGTGCCCCATGGTGGCGTACGTTCACTGGGTGACGTGTCAATGTATTTATACATATACCGTATTAATACTTGGAACGTCACATCTCCAACCTTAGTACATTAAAGACTTAGCAATGGATGCCAACAAGGTCTGGACCTCCAGATCACTTAAGACAATCACTTGCGCAAATGCTCATTGTTTTCCCTCAAGACCATATTCAGTGCCTGCAGCTGCTGTTTAGTATCCTACAATTCTGCATCCCTCTTCTCGAACTTGTCGGCATGGTCTTTTAGGCACAAGTTTTCCTCCGAAAGAGTGAGATTTTGACTTCTCTCATTCTCTAATTGAGCTCGACATATGCTATCTTCTATATCCTTAACCCTCTTGCTACTGCAACTGCCACTTTCTTGCCTCCAATTCTCTGCTGATATAGTTCACAGGTTCACCTTTTGCAAGCTCATAATACATCTGTTGCGTAAACATCTTGCTCAACTCACTGTTGTGAAGCAATTGTTCCAGCATTTGAACATATAGCTCCAGTGTTTTTGCGTGCACTGCAGCAACCTTGCATTTACTGGCTCTAAGCTTACTTCTCCTATTGGGCCAGTCCCTCTCAAACTCCTTTTTGTCCAAAATTGCAGTCACAGTCTCGAAGTCGGCTCCTTGCGGACAACAACCTGGTCCATTGTGCTGCCAGTTTCCATGCACCTCTGTGATTGTGCAACTTTCCTTCTTAGATGTGTTTGTTATTGCTTGCAAACTTATTGACTCTCTTTAACACATCTCCTTAGCTCTAGCGTGTTTCGTTTCTCTCTCCACTTGCACTAGGAGGCCTTGAATTCTTGCTCGTGGGTATAGATGTGTGTTTGCCCTTTGCTGCAAAAAAGCTTTCGGTCAATATGATATTAGGATTTTTGAATCCTTCCAAATTTATGAAGAGCTTCTGTAATAACCCTAGGATAATCATGGAAAATGGCATAACACCCTAGGATAATTGCTAGAAAAGGCATGTCTATTCCATTGCCATCTTCGCAGTCCTGTCACACTCCTACACAGAAACACAGGCCCTGCAGAGCAAAGGCCAAAGGGGGCAAAATAGTCAAGGTTGGATTGACGGAATAGCCATATATATGGCCATCTTAGGAGCCTTCTGCTACTGGATTGATTAGTATAAATCCTCGAACCAGGGCGATAATGCCCAAACCCTTAGGCGTTACCTCAAAAAAAAAGGGGAGGGGGACCATGGCCAAAATGGTTTGGACGTGCGCCTGACCCTTGGGGGTAAGAAAATTTTCGGGCCATGGTCAAAATGGTTGGGATGTGTTGTGCACACATTCGCCATTGGTCATGGCCCTCAAAGTTTTTCTCGATAACACCCTCGATCCAGGGCATTATCTACACATTATCACACCAAGGGTGCCCTGCAGTAAAAAAATTCCAGGAACTGACTTCAAATTTTTGGCCGAGATATAACTCTTGACCAAGGGTTCAAAATCCTTAGGCACAGTATAGGGTTATGCCACGTCGAAGAAGCCATCGAAGAATTCGAGATTAGAGTTCAAAAAGCATGTATTCGATTGATCTTCATTGAATCATGTCTATTTGTGGTCGATTAATGCAGTTTTTCACCGAATCTACTGCGATGAGCATCTCCCTTATCTAATAGTTTCATCTTTCACTAAATTTGATGAATGAATCGGATTTTTCTTGCTCCAAACAGGCCCTAGACAAAATCAAATTCGCAGTTTTTTACGTGAAGCAACACTCAGATGCAATCCATCTCGAATCTGGTAGTCATTCTTGAGATTTGAAGAATCCTAATCTGCCATTGCCTTGCTAGATTGCTATGAATTTATGATCTGGCTGCGATTCAAATTTCTTGGGCGGATACCTCTTGGGCATCTCCATCCCCTGTCGAAGACGAAAAAAATCGCGCCTTGGATAGCCTCTAGTATGATTTTAGCCTAAGCCACATATTTTGTAGCATATACTAAATCCTCAACCTCCATCTCTAGTGTCCAAGTCACATATTCTATAGCATATCCTATCAGTAGGGTATGCCATTTGGAGCAACCAAAAAGAGAAAAAAATGTTAACACTTTGTTGTGTAAGGTGAGCCATCTTGCGAACACATCTAGAGTGAGATATATTTACCTTGGTTTTGGGGATTCCGGAGGTGGAAATTCCGTCCTCTGGAATCCCGAGCCATTCTTGAATGGGATCCATTCGCGGACCCCCGTTTTGGGTACTGACATCGGCAACTACCATCAGGCTGATCTTGGCGGTCGAACCCTTCATGAAATCTTAGCCGTCTGCGAGAGATCCCATCCCCTGGGATCAGAGTTGGTTATCCCCCCCTCCCTGAAGCCTAGCTGTTTTGGTGATCCCCACCTCCAGGATCACGTCCGCGGCACGATTGTGATCCCTGCCTCCGGGATCCCTCCCCGTGACGACGCAGTTATCCACCATCGAGGCTAGTGATTCCCGTCTCTAGGATCTCGGTCAACGGAATGGTTGTGATTACCTCCTCCATGATCCCACCCCGGATGACTCCGTTATCCGCCACTGTGATCTCCATCTCCGCGATCCCAATCAGGGGGATTGCATGATGCCGCCACGCCGAGATCGGCCTACGTGATGACTTTGTCAATATGCTATGCCATCGATTCTTGCATGATCCGTCCTCCGGGATCCCACATTAAGTAGGCTGACTGGCCGACATGCCCGCGCCATCGACCCACGATTAATACGCGACGACCGACATGCCATACCATCAGCTCCGGTGTTCCTGCGTGATCCCACCCTTCGGGATCCCACATCCATAATTACCCTGGAAGACACACGATGCCATGGTATTCCTGCGTGATCCAGGCACTCAAGATCCATGTATCACATGGCCGGCTGGACCACATGCCACGCCGCCGACTCATGGTGTTCCTTTGTGATCCCCCCCTCCGAGATTCCATCTCCCTAGCTGACACAGGTGATGCTAATCTAAGCCCTCGGGATCCTCGGCTACATTGGATCTGTGGGCCAAATCTCACCCGTCGGTTATCTCTACGGTTATCCCGCCTCCGAAATCACCTCCTCATAACTCTCTACTGTGTAGCAGCATCAAAGTGGGCCTTTCAAATTTAAGGCTGACGGATGAGTTATTACCGCCCTTACCCCCTACCCCCTCGGCAAATGGCATCTTTGCCATGCAAACAAAGGGATTAGAGTAGGAAATTCCCTCTTTGTCGGAGTGTAACCTTCGGATTATGTAGCACCCGAAGCTATCTTCTCTGCCCTTAATTGCCCATTTTCTCTACGAGAGGGAAAGGCGATTCGGTGTACCTTTAAGGGCAGCTTTGCCTTATCCGAAGGTACCAAGGTAACTTTGTCATGTTTAAGGTAAAAACTCCATTTGAATAGATCTCGGTTTATTGTTTTTTAACCTTTGTTCTATTTTTTAATATTTTCTAACTATTGCCACATTTGCGCTTGGGCTTGGCGATGGAGAATCTACTAAAAGCGGAGGTTAGCTTGAACACGCCCATAAATGAGAACAGTCGATCGGTTTTGCAAACTCCTTCAAGTTACCAGAATATCTCCAAAAAGTAGCCGGGTTTGAATCAGAGGAGGCAGAGAAGCAATCTCCTACCATTCAGAAGAAAAGGTGGAGTCCCCCAAAAAAAGTAGTGGAATCCCCTCCAGTTGGAAATCCTATTTTGGTTCAAGCTCATTGGCAGCAGAATAATGTTCAAGGGGCTCAAGTGGATGGCGAGGTTGCTCAGGAGACTCCCAACTATTCCGCTCCCGAGGAAAACATGGAGTACCCACAGCATGAGCTCCCAGACTACTGTTATGATCATTTAGCCCGCAGATGGAGGTGCCAAGTAGACAATTGCATGAAAAGTTACAACAAAAATGTAGAATTGAAGAATCATAGGTTCAGAGTACACCAAATTTATAAGAATTTTAGGCTCCCAGATGCTCCAAGGGGTTGAATTCCTCGCAATAAGGGCAGCAAGGATGAGTCCAATAAAGAGAACACAAAAGACATAATTTGTCTGAAGTATGCATTATAACACACAAATAGATATACAGTCATGTCCTTAAGTTAAAAGGATGCTTATCAAATATCCTACGTGAACGTCTATATGAGCAGTAAGAGCATTGATATTACATAATAGAAGGGCAAGTCCACTTGCAGAGATTTGAAGAGATAGCCTTCTCTTTTACATTCATGTCTACTTGCATTAAATCAAACATTAAATGAATATACTTTCCAAATCTTACAAGTTTGGCAACAATCAACATTGTCTTATTTTGTGGCAAGGTACAAAATTAAGTTGACCTCGAGGAAATCACTACCAGAAATATTGAGTGAGAATATTAATAAAGAAAAGAAGATTGGCAGCTAACCCTAAGAACATAGAACGTATACGTGTCAAGATCGAGGATAAGAAGATCCATGTGACAAGACTACCAAGTTCACCCTCCTGGCAACTTGGAATTTATCAAAACTTATCTTCCTTTTGCACAGTTGAAATTACATACTCCAAACTCAATAGGAAATACTTATGAATTCAATGCAATCATGTAAAATTGACATCCAAAGAGTTCACTATTCTCAACAAATATAACATCTAACTGTGAACAACTCAACCCAGAAACTTCGTTCAACCACGATCCTCGACATCATCCCCATTGCCTTGCTTATTCACTGCACATGCACTTACTAGGGTTAGACCTCGTGACTAAGTGGGGATCCCTGGCTGCCACTGCATGCATAGAAACACGCTGGAACTTTGGAAAATAAGAACATAAGCACAAGCAAAGACAAAAGATCCTATGTGAGTAAAGTGCTAGACAATGCAATGTAATCAAAAGAAATCTAAAATATGAGCATCAGAAGCAGAGAACATAGCAAATTACCAAACCGTCATGACGTATAACTCCAGGACAATGGGAAGCTCAGCCAGCCTACAAGCCGGCCCCGTTAGCAGAAAAATGCCCCGTTAGCTTACATTCCAAGCCCTGTAATGGGAATGATGGGGTGAACATCGTATGCACATACCCTTTCACAACCCATGTCTGGCGCCGAAGGACCTCTTGCCATGGGTTCACACGAGTTGATGTGCATCCTCTTCCCTCGGATGCCACGCCCAGTGCATGGCCCAGTGTCACAAAGCAGAAGAACATATCAAAGAAACACAGATGACATGAATAATGTCAGAACAATCCAGGCCACTGAACCTGGATTAACTTCTACTTAGGTTCCTTAGTAGCCAAACAATGTCACAAACCATAGCCATGTCCTGGAAGCCCCTATAAGCTTCCTATGGCTTTCTTGGCCCAACTTCTTTTGATATCCAAGTTTCTACCATTTTAATATCTTAACCAATATTTAGCTAAGGTTTTAATATTTCAATAGAAACCCACATTGCTTAGCTGCAATTTAAATGACACTACTATTTGGCTTCATTGAAATCACGTCTTCCTGTTTATGATTTCCATCACTCCACGATCGTAAAACATCAACCAACTGGTCCCTGGGCTAGGCGTGATCCCCAGGAGCCAAGAAATACCAATTTTCAAGAGGTTCTAGACTTTTTAGTCTTAAATCTATTTTTTAAATTTGGTTTCTTTGATATGCCGAAAACTTTTTGGCTTTTTTCTAGATTGGTTTGCCTATGGTTTGGGGTTTTATGGCCGAAAAAGTTTTTCGATCAACCAAAAATGAAAAAACAAAAGATAGGGGTTCGATGGGGGTATGATTTTGAAGGACATTTCTTTTTTTCGATCAGATCGCTGAGATGGATAGATCTTCTTCACTTGTCGGGAGATCGATAGAGATGGTGGCAAGCTGCACCTGCCTGCAACTGGTATGGAAGATGGGGCTACAAATTCGGACATGGAAATGGTTTTTGTTTGCGCTAAATTGGTCAGAATCAGATGGGTTATTTACATGTATTGACGTCGCCCAGATGATTTAGGTCTTATTTTGCTTACATGGGGCATATAGTTTGGCAGGTGCATGTGCATTAGCATCAAAGCGTAGCAGCTCTGGTGGTTTTGACATTCCAGCGTTTGGAGTTTGGAGATATACATAATATTTTTTCTTGCTTCTAGCTTGCCCTTCTCCGGAAGGTTCATAAAAATTGTTCAATCCAGGTATTTCTTTGCTCTTTTCATCGAGATACTTTATTGTGATGATGCAGATGCTGACATGATTGATGGCACAGGTCTTTAAGGACACACCTCAGCTCGCGCTTATTGAACAAATTCGAAATCCTGCCTTTTCAAAATATATGTGCATCATCGGTGGCTAGCGATGGCTTGGTTTTTATTCTAAACTCAAAGGATTTACCAGGTGGGCTATAGAAATACGTGCTATGATTCAGTTGTTTGTTGGCATTGACAATTGTATGCAGGTCTAAGGGGGAAGAATGGTGAATGTTGGCACTGGGTTGAGCGCTTCCCCTACCTTGGAAGACGTGCGCAACCTGAGGCTCGATGGATGAGTCCCTTCTAGAGGATGTTATCCAGAGCCTTGGATTTTCCCGAATCCCAGAGAATGATGTGACAGTGGCAGTCATGAATGCTTTAACTAGCTTAGCTTATAATTGCAATTCTAGGGTAGGCTTCAACAGATCGTCAATAGGAAGTCACTTTCTGGTGTTGTGCTTCGATAGAGTTGGATCTTTGAGAATCTCGACCCACAATAAAGGATTTTTGGCGTTGGGAAACTGGTTCTCCAGAAATCTATTTGCGTGTTTCTTAAGATTTTGGGGTTGAGCCACTATTTCGGTGGGCACTTTTCTTTGATTTGCACCTCAGGAAACCCTCTCGAACCTGGACATTTTGGCGTGGCGATTTGCAAGTGCAAATTAGCATTTGTGCTGCAAGCATGGCAGAAAAAGGAAAGAAGTTGGCTTCAGCAGGGCCATCTAGACTTCTTGAAGGGGAGCAAAAAAGAATAGACGAAGAAGAATGGTCATTGGTCTTTCTACTGGATGACCAGAAGGATCCCGCTTGGATGATACGCCACGCCATCAAACACGGTGTTCCTGCGTAATCCCCCACTTCGAGATCCCGCGTCCGTAGCTGATCTGGAAGACATGTGACGCCATCATCCACGGTGTTCCTATGTGATCTCGCCCATCAAGATCCCGGGTCTGTAGCTGATCTGGACCACACGCAATGCCATCAGCCATGTTGTTCCTGTGTGATCCCACCAATCCCACCCTCCAGGATCCTCGAACTGTTGGATCTATGGCTCGGCAAATCTCACCTGTTGGTTGTCTCCACGGTTATCCCACCCACCGGAATCACCTCCTCATAACTCTCTACCGTGTGGCGGCATCAATGCGGGCCTTTCAAATTTAAGCCTGACGGATGAGTTATTACTGCCCCGTATGCCCCTAGGCTAGCGAATGGCATACCGCCATACAAATAAGGGATTCCGGAGGAAATTCCCTCTTCGTCGGAGTGTAATTTTTGAATTATTCAGCACCCGAAGCTATCTTATCTGTCCTTGGCTATCCATTTTTTGAGAGGGAAGGGCCCAATTCCGGTGGCGTTGTAGCCGCTGTCTCGATCCGAAGGCACCAGGGTAATTTTGTCATGTTTAAGGTAAAAAATCCATTTGAATAGATCTCGGTTTATTGTTTTTTAACCTTTGCTCTATTTTTTTAACGTTTTCCAATTATTTCCCTGTTGCCTGCCAGGCTTGGCAGATGGAGGAATCTATTAAACTGGAGGTTAGCTTGAACACATCCATAAATGAGAATTGGGGGTCGATCAGGTTGCAAACTCCTTTAAGTTACCAGAATATCTCCAGAAAGTAGCCGGGTTTGAATCAGAGGAGGCAAAGGTGCAATCTCCTACCATTCAGAAGGAAAGGGCTGACCCAAAAAAAGTGGTGGAGTCCCCACAAAAAAGTGGTGGAGTCCCCTCTAGTTGAAAATCCTATCTTGGTTCAAGCTCATTGGCAGCAGGATGATGTTCAGGGGGGCTCAAGAGGATGGCGAGGTTGCTCAGGAGACTTCCAAGTGTTCTGCTCCAGAGGAAAACATGGAGTACCCACAGCATGCAGGGATAGGTTCAATATCTTTGTCACGTTTTATCACGAGAGATCGCGGTATGAATTGTATGATCTGACACAAATTTGCGTATAAAAAGCAAAAAAAATACGGCAAAAACAATTCGGCGTCGGAAGATTTTTGTCTGTGAAAACAACTATATCAGCGTCTGTGAAAAAATTTCAGCGTCGCAGCGAAAATCTTGAAACCGCATTATCACCCGAAACCAAAATTTTGGCGTCTGTAAACAACGCCATCCACGGCGATAGCGGACTTTTTCGCGTCTGCAGCGATTTAGTTGTTTTTAAATACTGTAAATCTTAAACAGCCGGGAATTGTTTTTCTTAGGTATTTTTTGCCGTGTATTTTTTTAACACGTATTTGCTTTTCGGCGTCAGCGAAAATGAGCCCGGATAAGCGTCGCCGAAAAATTTTCGCGTCGCTATCCGCGAAACTTTCGGCGTCTGTGAATGTCGAACTGCCCTTCGGCGCCCAGCGATTCTTTCTATTTCGTCTGGCGAAAAAATTTTCGGCGTATGCTTTCCGCGAAGGTTTCGTCTGCGCCGATTTTTTTTCCGGCGGTGAGGTATTTATCGTTAAATACGTATTTTATTAAAAAATACGTATTTTTTAACTTTATACGTCAGAAATTTTAATTTTGTACGTATAGAACCTATCCCTGACAGCATGAGCTCCCAGACTACTGTTATGATCATTTAGCCCGCAGATGGAGGTGCCAAGTAGATGACTGCATGAAAAGTTACAACAAAATGGTAGAATTGAAACCAAATTTATAAGAATTCTAGGCTCCAGATGCTCCAAGGGGTCAGATTCCTCGCAACAAGGGCGGAAAGGGTGAGTCCAATAAAGAGAACACAAAAGATATAATTTGTCTGAAGTATGCATCAAAACACACAAATAGATATACAGTCATATCCTCTTAAGTTAAAAGGATGCTCGTCAAATATCCTACGTGGATGTCTATATGAGAATAAGAGCATTGACATTACACAATAAAAGGGCAAATCCACTTGCAGAGATTTGAAGGGATAGCTTTCTCTTTTACATTCATGTCTACTTGCATTAAATTAAACATTAAATGAATATACTTTCTAAACCTTACAAGTTTGGCAACAATCAACATTGTCTTATTTTGTGGCAAGGTACAAAATTAAGCTGACCTGGAGGAAATCACTACTTATGAATTCAATGCAATCATGTAAAATTGACATCCAAAGAGTTCACTATTCTCAACAGATATAACATCTAACTGTGAACAACTCAACCCAGAAACTTCGTTCAACCACGATCCTCAGCTTACTGCTTCCATTGCCTTGCTTATTCACTGTACATGCACTTACTAGGGTTAGACCTCGTGACTAAGTGGGGATCCCTGGCTGCCACTGCATGCATGGAAACACACTGGAACTTTGGAAAATAAGAACATAAGCACAAGCAAAGACAAAAGATCCTATGTGAGTAAAGTGCTAGACAATGCAATGTAATGAAAAGAAATCTAACATATGAGCATCAGAAGCAGAGAACATAGCAAATTACCAAACTGTCATGATGCATAACTCCAGGACAATGGGAAGCTCAGCCAACCTACAAGCCGGCCCCGTTAGCAGAAAAATGCCCAGTTAGCTTACATTCCAAGCCCTGTAATGGGAGTGGTGGGGTGAACCTCGTATGCACATACCCTTCCACAGCCCACGTCTGGCGCCGAAGGACCTCTTGCCATGGGTTCACAAGAGTTGATGTGCATCCTCTTCCCTCGGATGCCACGCCCAGTGTCACAAAGCAGAAGAACATATCAAAGAAACACAGATGACATGAATAACGTCAGAACAACCCAGGCCACCGAACCTGGAAGTCCGACCACAGAGGATCCAATAGACATCAAATACCAAGACAACAGTGGGACAATGCAAAGACCAAGACATGTGAAGTTCATTAGATATTTACTATTCATAGGTGCCTAGATTTTAACCTTGCCAAGGTTGCCCATACAACCTACGGGCAAATCTCACCCGTCGGTTGTCTCCACGGTTATCCCGCCCTCTGAAGTCACCTCCTCATAACTCTCTACTGTGTGGTAGCATCAAAGTGGGCCTTTCAAATTTAAGGCTGACGGATGAGTTATTACTGTCCCTTACCCCTGTAGACTGGCAAATGGCATGCTGCCATGCAAACAAGGGATTCCGTAGGAAATTCCCTCTTTGTCGGAGTGTAACCTTCGGATTATGTAGCACCCGAAGCTATCTTCTCTGCCCTTGGCTGTCCATTTTCTGAGAGGGAAAGGCCCGATTCCGGTGGCACTGTAGCCGCTTTGCCTTATCCGAAGGTACCAAGGTAACTTTGTCATGTTTAAGGTAAAAAATCCATTTGAATAGATCTCGGTTTATTGTTTTTTAACCTTTGTTCTATTTTTTAATGTTTTCTAACTATTGCCCTGTTGCCTGCCGGGCTTGGCAGATGGAGGAATCTACTAAACTGGAGGTTAGCTTGAACACGTCCATAAATGAGAACTGGGGGTCGACCAGACTGCAAACTCCTTCAAGTTACCAGAATATCTCCAGAAAGTAGCCGGGTTTGAATCAGAGGAGGAAGAGAAGCAATCTCCTACCATTCAGAAGAAAAGGGCTCCTCCAGTTGAAAATCCTATTTTGGTTCAAGCTCATTGGCAGCACGACGATGTTCAAGGGGCTCAAGTGGATGGCGAGGTTGCTCAGGAGACTCCCAAGTATTCTGCTCCAGAGGAAAACATGAAGTACCCATAGTATGAGCTCCCAGAGTACTGTTATGATCATTTAGCCCGCAGATGGAGGTGCCAAGTAGACGATTGCATGAAAAGTTACAACAAAAATGTAGAATTGAAGAATCATAGGTTCATGGTACACCAAATTTATAAGAATTCTAGGCTCCCAGATGCTCCAAGGAGTTGAATTCCTCGCAATAAGGGCAGCAAGGATGAGTCCAATAAAGAGAACACAAAAGGTATAATTTGTCTGAAGTATACATCAAAACACGGAAATAGATATACAATCATATCCTTAAGTTAAAAGGATGCTCATCAAATATCCTACGTGGACGTCTATATGAGCAGTAAGAGCATTGACATTACATAATAGAAGGCAAGTCCACTTGCAGAGATTTGAAGAAGGAAGGAAGAGACTTTTAACGTCCACGGAGCCCAATCGGGGATAGCCTTCTCTTTCACATTCATGTCTACTTGCATTAAATCAAACATTAAATGAATATACTTTCCAAATCTTACAAATTTGGCAACAATCAACATTGTCTTATTTTGTGGCAAGGTACAAAATTAAGTTGACGTCGAGGAAATCACTACCAGAAATATTGAGTGAGAATATTAATAAAGAAAAGAAGATTGGCAGCTAACCCTAAGAACATAGAACGTATACGTGTCAAGATCGAGGATAAGGAGATCCATGTGACAAGACTACCAAGTTCACCCTCCTGACAACTTGGAATTATCAAAACTTATCTTCCTTTTGCACAGTTAAAATTATATACTCCAAACTCAATAAGAAATACTTATGAATTCAATGCAATCATGTATAATTCACTATCTCTTGCGAGAATCCACTAGCTATATCAATTAGTTTTTCTTAGTAAATCTATTAACTTCTATTTAGGTCCCTTAGTAGCAAAACAGTGTCACAAGCCATAGCCATGTCCTGGAATCCCCACATAAGCTTCCTATGGCTCTCTTGGCACAACTTCCTTTGATCTCCAAGCTTCTACCATTTTATATATCTTTAAAAGTATTTAGCTAAGCTTTTAATATTTCAATTTAGAGACCCACATTGCTTAGCTGCAATTTAAATGACACTATTATTTGGCTTCATTGAAATCACATCTTTCCCCTTTATGATTCCCATCACTCCATGATCGTAAAACATCAACCAATGGGTCCCTAGACTAGGCCCCATCCCCATGAGCCAAGAAATACCAATTTTCAAGAGTTCTAGACTTTTTAGTCTTAAATCTATTTTTAAATTTGGTTCTTCTCGTGTGCCGAAACTTTTTGGATTTTTTCCTAGATGGGGTCTTTTTGTGGCCAAAAAAGCTTTTCGATGAACTAAAAATGAGAAAACAAAAGATAAGAGTTCGATGGGGTTATGATGATGAATATTTTATGTTATCCATTATGTATTTGTGCGCAAATACAGGCATTGGTCTACCAGCTTAAGCACGTCCTTCCTGATGCAAGAAAAGGAGGTAACCTTGCATCATTTTGAGTAGAGCAAAAACAAAACAAAAAAGTTTCAGAGTGCTTACAAAAGGTATTACACCGTGTTGGGAACAATGGTGTAGTGTCGCTTTTGCTGGCTGTAAAATATAGCTCAAATGTTAATGATTCATATATGGGGCATGACCTTTTTTGAAAAATGGCCGCTAAAGAAACACGATACCATGTTGGATATTCATGTATTGCATTTTTGCAGGTGATGCATACTGACTGAAGCCTAAAATGTTGTCAGCAGCATTTGTCTTACTGTTCATGATTCTTCCATTTTTTACAGCACCAGTCTTTAGTTTCGTTAAGATCATGTTATATGTTATTGTCAATATTGTAAATGTCAACTTCCATTTTTTCCTTTCATATTATCAGCAAAATTTCTTGGGAAAACATGTATTTGAGTTTCTGCATACATTTTTATTTGCAAACTTATTAATTTCGTTTACAGGCAATATATCCAATAAACTTGAAGTTTTTTGTGAGTATGATCCTTAACCCCGTACCCATGCAAATGAAGGTAACTCTTACATCTAAGAAGCAATTCAATAAAAAAAACTCAAAAGTTTCTGTAATGATATGTCGTAGAAGAACATATAGTGAAGCTTATTATGCAGTCGATTACTGGGACCCACGTGGGATATTTTTTGTGGATTTACAGACCCATAGAAGGGGATATTTTGTTGCAATAAGTGAGCCTTTATGTTACATTGATGCATGATGTTGCAATCATGCATGTTGTATTTGCATGTTAGGTTATCTCCCATCTATTATAGACTTTATTCACAAACCTTTTTAGTCTAACTTCCTATGTAACCTCTGTAGGCCTAAAGCTTTGGTTTGCAACCGGATGTGTCATGCATTCATGTGTTGTCAATCTTGCAAGGATGGATGTATTGGTTCATAAAAAATCTAATGACTTAGCATTACATATCCACGTCCCTATTTATCACTTAGCATTAGGGCCAGTAATGTTCATGTCCCATGTATCAAATATTTTGCTTATTATCTTATCACTCGCATTCTTAGTATTCCACATTCCCCACATTAAAGAATCTATAAGTCTTAACACAAGAAAATTGGATTAGTGACATTATGATATGCATGACAACATTATCTTCTTTTTCTATGGACACAATTAAGTCGTGCATATGTGACAAAGGAGTATATGTATTTAGTTAATAATTCAAACAAGTTGCACTTGCAAACTGATGTTAATTTTGTTGATCAACTAGGAATTTGTTGAAGGACTAAACGGAAGATGGACAATAATGACATAGACACCATTTGGCATGTAATTATAACTCAAACACTTTATTATTACATGTCGAGGAATCTCACTGATAATATAGGCACATAGACTGAGTGGTTTGGAAAGGTGAGCAAAAGGTGCTGGCTTCTTGGATGGGCATGAGTGAAGGTCACATTATCTATATATTTCCTTACCACTCCTATAGCAGACCTAGAAGAAGAAATAATTGCAAATCCAACTATTTATTAAAATGCATTATTTACAAATGAAAGGAATCAAGTTCAGTTCTTGCAACTAGACAGAAATGAGCAGTTCGTGATTTTGTAAATATGCTCGCAACACTTACAACAAATTCTAATGCTTTGACCATTTTGTTGGATATGAGTAACAAATTGTTTAACATTGTGCTTGGGTTTTCCAAGCTGCAGTACGATCTTCTTTTTCAAGCTTCCATGGAAATGGTCATCTACCTTTTTATATTTGATGTATAGCTCTCATCCAAGCTTATCAATATGTTTAATGCTTATCAATAAGTTTCAAATGTGAAAAATTGAGTCCTCAGATATTCCAACGAATTGTCCATGAACAAAATCATTAATCTTATGCAACAAATGTATGTTGATGACGGGAATTGATTTTCAGTGACCCATTCTCAAGATGTGGCTTGATTGCACAAACTCAAACTTGCACTCATTCTCTCATGAACATTTGTCAACCATATACACTAATCTTTAAATGATGTAAGCTAAAATAATCTCACTTCTCCCATTTCGTATTCTTTCAAAATTTAATAGGCTGTCGTGGCCCACCTATAATATAATCGTATTTATCCCCGGCAATGCCGGGCAACTGTTAGTAGTTACATATTTTTCTCAATTACGTATTATTCTAAAGCAATACAAATTCTTACATATTTTCGTCCCCCCTCCCCCCTTCTTTACCAAAGCACTTGCCCCTTAGTTGGACTTGCTCGGCGGATCATCTGTGTTAGATCCCAGCACCTTATACCTTTGTGTTCCCCTTCGGAGTTCTTATATATTTATTTACGGTTTGAATAACAAGTTGTTAACAACATAGATAGCAAATAAGACAGCAAAGCAACCACAAATAATAGAAGCAGAAACGTTCAAATCTGGCTTGGAAGTTCCTAGACCATCAATTCTTTAAATCTAAGCCTCTCCAAGGCAAATCGGCACCTTTCAGCCTCAATTCATGTTGAGGATGATCTTGCACCTCTTGGTATGGATCGATGATGTGGCACGCCCTTTGGGCTAAATGGTAATCTCTTCAAGAGACACATCTCCATGATCTGACATGCCAAGGCTGGGGCTATTCCAGTCACTCAGATCAATATATGCTTCCGCTATTCATATCTCAGCCTTGAAGTCTTGGGCATACACGAAGGAGATTTTGCAATCAAAGAAGAAATGTACTAATGCGGGATTTTCTAAACCTGGGAGGGCTGCGATTTGCTTGAAGAATCGCTGCCAATCGTTGTAGAAAGAGAAGTGCAATGCCGCAGTTCCAAAAACGGTACAGTTCCTCTTTTCTCAACAATTTTTTGGTCGTATGCTAAAACGGTTGATTTATTTTTGGTAACGCTACGATATTATTGTTACTAAAATAATTGGCATATTAAACCATTAAAAGTATTATTGAAAAAGAATCATGGATGCTCTATCCAAGGGTAAATATTATGTGATCGAAAAATTCAACGGCGAAAATTTCCACACTTGTTAATCAAGAAAGATTTATTTGGAGTCGTCGATAGTTCTGAGAATAAACCAAGTGATGCTGCTGAGCTTGTTAAGTGGGAATTAAAGAACAAGAAAGCTATGGCCATGACTGGATTGGGATTAGGAGACTCGCAAATTCACCACGTAGATTTCTCCAAATCTGCAAGAGATATTTGGAATACTCTCAACCAAATCTTTGGAGTGCAAATCAAGCATTCAAAGGGCTTCTAAAGAGAAAACTATTTGAAATTCGAATGGATGAAGGAGAAAGCCTTGTTGAACATCTAAACGAGTTAAGATCCATCATGAATCAATTAGCGGAGATCAATGCAAGAGTAGAGGAAGATGACGCGAAAGCAATTTTGGTAATGCTATAACCACTCTCCAGATTGTAGAACATCTTACTTTTGAGCAGATTAGTGCCTCTTTATTGGAAGAAAAGCGCAAATTGCGAAAGCAAGATCTTTCCTCTGTGGCAATGTTTGCTAAAGGAATGGATAAACAAGGAGAAAGTGAAGAACAAAATAATGGCACTAACAATATGGCAGAAAGAAAACCAAGAAAATGCCGCTATTGTGGAAAAGCAGAAAGAAAACCAAGAAAATGCCGCTATTGTATAAAAGCTGGCCATTGGACACGAGATTATCGAAAGAAGAAAACTGATGAATCAAAATCTAAAGAACCTGAACTCAAGAGCTTTGCTATAATTGAAGATGACGAAGACTTAGGTTTCTAGAACTAAGGTCTGTGAATGCAGATAAGAAGACGTCACTAAAGGGTGATTGGGACTCCAAGCAGACAATCGCCGAACTAGAAGACAAGTTGATTGGAAGAATCAACAATCTTATCTGGTCATTGAACCTTAGGTGATATATTAGATATGCTATATTATAGAGATGCTAGATCATGGGAGTGTGTTGAGGATGATCTTGCACCTCTTGGTATGGATCGTTGATGTGGCATGCCCTTTGGGCTGAATGGTCATCTCTCTAAGAGACACATCTCCATGATCAGACACACCTCTTCATAATTCATTCTATAAATGTGCAAGCCAAGGCTGGGGCTATTCCAGTCACTCAGATCAATATATGCTTCCGCTATTCATATCTTTTGTCAATTCGGCACTTTTCCTTGCAAATCAAAGATAATCCATTGTTTCTCATATTTTCCAGCAGATTTTCGATGAGCAAAACACTTTCCAGAGGCACCAAACAGTCCCAGCTTGCATTTAATCATCAAATCGGCTTCTTCTATGGCAATTTTGACATGTTTTCTTGCTTTCTTTCCAAGTTGGAGTTTTTGATAGAGCTCCTTGATCATTCCCAAAACTGAATCATATCCACATTTGATTCAGCCAAAGTGGCACTTGCCCATGTAAATCCGACCATTTCCTGGCAGTTCCATATTGATTTGTCCATGCCCACTTGCAATTCAGAATTTGTGTTGGTCTTCACAATTTAATGCAGAATTCGCCTCAGATGAAATTTAAATAACTTTCTAGAATAACTACTTTAGATAGCCATATAAATCTCTAATCAATTTAATCAAACCTCAAGCCATACTCTATTGGGCTAGAATGCATGGCTACCCCATTGTATACTTGAAGCTGGATTTTGCAAAAGCATATGACAGTGCTGACTGGAGTTTCCTGGAGCAGTGCCTTTTACGCCTTGGTTTTGGTGCCCAGTTCACAACAGACGTTATGAAACTTCATTATTCTGCTCGTTCTTCAGTTCTTTTTCAAGGAGAACTATCGACATTTTTTCAGGTGGGACGTTGCATTCGCCAGGGCTGTCCTTTGGCACCGCTGCTTTTTACAATTGTGGCAGAGATTCTTATGTATTCTCTCTTGCAGTGCAGGAAGGCATCCTGCATGGCCTTCCCATGAATAATGGTTCACAAGAGATTTGTAATCAGTACACAGATGACACTTTCTTGTTCTTAATGGATGATGAGCAGAATTTGCAGAATTCCATTTCCTTGTTGGACAGTTTCTCCTTGGCTTCTGGTATCTTTGTGGGATGGCAAAAGTGTACTGCCTTGTGGGCCCTAGACTCTCCAGTGCCATCTTTTGTGGTTGCATTTCCATGGAAGGTTCTTCCTCATGGGAAGGCAACTAAGCTTTTGGGCATTCCAGTTGGTATACACCTCTCATCTGGAGACGCGTGGGATGTCATTATTAAGGGGTTGGAAAGGCATTTGTTCTGGTGGTCCACGGCTAAGTTATCCATTGTTGGTCGTGTAATTGTGGCAAAGTCAGTTCTGAGTGGTACACATGTCTACATGGCATCCATCTTCTTTGGCACCCTGACAAAGATGCAGCTCATTGTTAAATCTTGTCGGGGAACTTTATCGAGGGGTGGCGAAAGAAGGAGCGATGCTAAAATTAGTTGGGCGAAGTGCATTATGCCCAAACATTGTGGGGGGCTGGGGATGATTCACTTTCTTCTCCAGAGCAAGGTGTTGATTTCTAAGTTCATATGGCGGATTCTAAAGAATGCTGATAATTCTCCAGGTCCGCGTCTCATTTACCAGTCTTTACAGATGTGCATTTCCTTTGGCTCTCCATCCATTGAACCACTCCTCCCATGGGCATTATTCTATCCACTTTCTCCATATCATAATGCATCTCCTTTCCTCAAGGGGGCACACGAGATCCCTACAACCCGATTCGGTGGATCCCTTTGGGTGACGGCCGAACCGCCTCCCCACGGTCTCTTACATCCATCCATTGGCCTTAGCGTCGATGGCGGCGGCGAGGTGTGCTCACGGTATCTGCATGGTATAATGAGACAAGATTGTTGACGTGGAATGAGTTCAAATTGAAGTTCCTCCTTCGGTGAGACCGTGGCATTTGGAAAAAAGTAGCTGGTACACTTCCTCCACACCCACAGGACGTGCCTCCCCAGCTCTGGGTGGTTCATCATGGCAGTATTAAGGAGAAGCACCTGGTGCACTCGATGTATGTGGTCCTGCTTCATTCTGAGGTGTTGCCTCCATCGCCAAAGTGGCCTTTGGCTATCCCTGAGCCTCATCGAAAAGCAGTCTGGCGATGGGTATGGGATAAATTGCTCCACCCTAAGCTATCTATTTTATGGTGGCAGATCATTCATAGATGTGTGCGGGTAAACACTGTTGTTCATCGATTTCGTCCAGAAGTCTCTGTGATCTGCCCTCTTTGCATGCAGAGGAACGAGACAATTGAGCACTGCCTTTTCTTGTGTCGCCATGCTCGACTTGCTTGGCAGTGGCTTTTGAGCCTTTTGCATTGTGACTTGAATAGTCAGTAGGTCCTACTATCAGTCTATCCTAGTTCTTGGGACAAGTTGGCAAAGAGGGCTTTCCACTTAGCATCTGCTTGGATTATCTGGTCCATCTGGAAGAGACGAAATCTCCTCAGCTTCAAGGGACAGGTCTTTTCTGATACGCAAGTGCTTAGCGATGCTCGTAGTCGCATTATAAAGGCGTACAAGTGTTCTTCCTCAAAGGAGGACGTCAAGAGTGTCATTTGGAAACGATATCTGCAGATTCAGACTTACTCATAGCAAACAGTTGTGCTCGTGGTGATATGTATTCTTTGCTTTCCTATGTTATGTATGTGGTAGGTAGTGTTGCTCTAGTGGACATCTTCTCCACTGGGTTTTGAGTCCCCCATGTACTCTTTGTAATCTTCTGAGTAATAAAGGTCCACGTTCATAAAAAAAAAAAAAAAAAAAAAAAAAAAGATCAATGCCCTTGGCGAAGAGATAAAGAATCTAAATTTTTGTCAACATATGCAATATCATAGAATCCAATCAATCGAAACTGAACTTCACCTGAAAAAGACATTTGATCTCTAGCATCCTCACTTGATCCCACAATCCTTCAAGTGCAATCCCTCTCTGGCAAAATCCTCTTCTATAAAGGTAAAAACTTTGCTTATAAGCTGTCCATTCTATATGCATGCCAAGCATGCACATATGCCCATAAATACGTACGCACATATGCCTTTGTTAAGATTTGTACGAATGTTGCCTGGTTTGATCCCTGTGTGATGGAACCTCCCATTCTCTTCCGCTTCTCTCTACGATTTACACGATCATCCGTATTTAGCTTTTATAAAGAAATTATTCCAGTCCCGACCTTTATATTGCTACTCCTTCAAATGTATTAAATTATGATTAAACACACAATTTTTCTACTAAAACATTATTCTATTTTTCCATCAAAATTGAATCCCCTGACAGCGACGTACCATCCAATAATCTTTTGAGTAGACTCCTTTGGATTATAATGGTACTGGCCACTTAAGGACTGTTACAATACAAAGGAGCTCAAAAGATTATTGGGTGGTACGTCGCTGTCAGGGCAATTTTGATGGAAAAATAAAATAATGTTTTAGTAGAAAAATTGTGTGTCTAATCATAATTTAATACATCCGAAGGAGTAGCAATATAAAGGTTAGAACGAAAACAATTTCTCTATAAAAGCGAAATATAGATGATCGTGTAAACCATAGAGAGAACCAGAAGAGAATGCGAGGTTCCATCACACAGGGATCGAACCAAACAACAGGCATGCAAATCTTAACAAAGGCAGCGAAGGAGGCATATGTACTAGAGTCTAAGGTCGAAATGGAAGTAGAAGGTTGGATATGGGGGGAAACGGGCTTCACAGACGAAGAACAAGAAGTCAAAACTCAAATTTTGGATAGTGCAGGCCAGAGGACCGCGAGGAAGATCGTGTCAGTGGAGGAAACAAAAGTAGCATACTGTAATTGTGACATCAGTTGGAAACAACGGGCATATTCTTACTACTATAGAGTACATTATTCCAGATGCATGCAGATGCACAACCCACTTGATCGGGCAGACCAAGGGTATGACATGGGGAACTTATATACTTGGTCGCCTCTTGGATGGAGCCCTATATGTTTCAAGTTGGACAAGGACGAGAACCCAAAATAGTTGAAGGGTGAGCTTAAAAGGCTAAAGGAATGCATGAGATTTATGTGCTAATGAAGGAATGGATGCAGTTTACTGGACATAATATATAAGCCTGCAACAAAGGCATAATTTATTTGGTGTGTTAAAAATTGCATTATTAAATATTTGACATTAGTGAGTTCAATCGAATGAATCATTAGAGAGAAATGTTGTCGCGGGTTGGCCACCACAATAAATCTCTTGTATAAGTATGCTTAGAGAAAAAGCACAATTTCATTATAAAAGAACTTGCTGTGAGTCCCTATGTATCCAAATGCTAGCTAGTGCCTAGAATAGAGTGTATTTAGAATAACCAAATGGGATACAATAATTGTATGATTGGAAAAAGTTCACACACAGATGTGGCATAAATATTATAACATATTATACAACAAGGAAGCCTGAAATTGGACAGGCGCTTTGCAAATTTTGGTCCATTTGAAGTAGCTTTTGAAATTTCGAACTGCCTTGGATCACATACAGGGTAGAAAATAAATTATCTTTGCCAAATCACCAATGCTTTCTTTCTTCTTTTTGAAAAAATTGGAGGTCCTTCGATCCAATACTGGCGGCTTTCTTTAATTGGTATGTCACTGAGCTTTTGCTTACCCGGAGCACGGACTGCATCTCATCTATTGTTTTTGCAAAGAAGGAATAATGATGATCCAATTTTAGTCTTATTTCTGTATAAGTGGGACACTTGTTCCATAGATGCCCCTCAATTTCTGCCATGTCACAGAGCTTGCATACTTTCCCTTGGTATCATGGGCCTTTCGCATCTCTCTGTCTCTATCACCAGCTTGTAGTTCCCTATTCTAAATTTGCAGAGTGTTATTCGGGTCGTATTGGTTTGATTGTCTCTGTATATACCATCTGCCCTAAGCTCCCTTCCGGGTTCATGATCTTCTTGTACAATCCTAGTTTTATGTCCTAGAATTCAATTGATTCAACAAGAGAGCATCGCAACCCCCCGCCTTGCCCTTTTCACGCCAGCGACGATATAACCAATATGTTGGAAGGGAAGTAAACGTGTTACAAGAATGATATTTAATTAAATTGGGCATATGCCTAATTTCAAAAGTTGTTACCTACAGTGCATTCCAAGTCTGGCAAGTTTTTTTCGATATCCTCTAGTTCTCTTAATTGTTGGGAAAATTTTGAATGTTCTTGAGGATCGTTTACGTTCATGAAGCATAGATTTAGTTCATCTAGGGCACATAAGCCGCTTGGTCTCTAGCCACATACATCACCAGCACAAGTTGAAGTTCTTGGACTCTACATGTGAAGCATTCTTTGTGTTATGGTCCTGATATACACCGATCCAAACTTGACTACCAATGCCTATCATTTTCATGGCAGCTAAGCATTCACTTAAACAATCCAAACCCAACTCATGATGTGATCCAGTAGAGTTATTGGTCTGTTAGTATACTAATATGATCCAAGAACTTCTGATATTCCTCCATGGTCCACTTTTTTTGGTGCCCGAAATCATATCCCACAACACATGCAGATGTATTGACAACCACAACACACATACTGAGAGAACTGACATGGTAGCACTTGATTGCCTTAGAACCCTCCTCCACCATCCATGCAAATACTCGTTAGTCTTAGCAACGAGGGAATCTGGAAGGTTTTCCTTCTCTGCTTCTTTGCAGCTCTCTGCCCAATTACTGACATTGTTTGCGAACATGAGTATCAAGTTTTCTGTGAATATGGGATAAACTTGTCTCACTTCAGACATATTCTTAAATTTTAGTTTCTTCGCATCCTTCAGATATTTAGAAAGTG
Organism: Isoetes taiwanensis; assembly: GCA_021234155.1. Lineage (NCBI taxonomy): Eukaryota > Viridiplantae > Streptophyta > Lycopodiopsida > Isoetales > Isoetaceae > Isoetes > Isoetes taiwanensis. The sequence continues at coordinate 7,624,726 of JAJEKV010000019.1, forward strand.
CACGCTCAACAGTGCTGATCTTCAACCCCATGGTTCTTGTTTTCATGACACAACTGCCAGTATAATCTCTTGTCGCCTTAATAAACATTGTGCATTCCATGATCTCCTTTAACAATCTCTGCAAGTCCATAAGATGCATCGAGTTCAAAGGTCGATATGAATAATTCGTGAGCAGCCGTAGATAGTCTTTGACTTCAATTTTGTTTCCCTTCTCATCTTTAACTTCACCATAATTCCCTTCCTCCAGATAAATAAAATAATCATAGTCTCGAAGACTGGCCTTCTTCAACGTTTGCATAGCTATAGCCACCCATTCCTGCAAAATGAAGCAACCATGAGAAAATGCACATGGAAACTGTGATGTCAAATGAATAGCTGCACAAAGACAGGGGACACCGATCCAACTTGGTGGCCAAACGACTAACTGCACACGGAAAAGGGTCCAAAATTGGGTGCCCACCCAATTTGGAGGACATGGAGGTCTATACATGCACAAATGCACACAAGATGGGGCTCCAAATTGTGCATCACCCCCTCCCCCCCTCCCCCGGCAGGCCCCCTCTCCAATTTCGTGGAATATGGGGATGCCAAGTGACTAACTACACATGGAAAGCATTCTAAATTGGGCGCCCGCCCAATTTGGAGGACGTGGAGGTCTATACATATGCAAATGCACATGGGAAGGGGCTCCAAATTGGGCGCCCGTCCAACTTGGTGGAATATGGGGATGCCAAAATGAATGGAGGTCTGTACATGCGCAAACGCACATGCAAAGGGGCTCTAAATTGGGTGCTCACCCAATTTGGAGCTTTTCGAGGATGCCAGACAACTTACAACTCCTATTGATTATGAAGATGTTGAACCTGTTTGAAATAGATATCCTCATGGATGATCTTCTTGGTTATGTCATTATAACCCTGCAAGCCATGCTCATAGGGGCTTCATGCATCCTAGAAATGTTGACCTCCATTTCAAAGCTAACTCTCTCCCAAGACACTCTAGGATAGCACATGTTTACTTTCATTTGTCAACTCTCCACCAGAAATTGAAGACTTTACAATTTGCATAGCCCCTTCCTCAGTTTCACAATTTCAGCCTCTTCCTCAGATTCATAAGAACTCTCAGGTGGAACGGCATGTCTTCGACGCTTAGTGGAGCTCCATATTTCCTCGTGTCTTCATTTTTTTACAGCCCTTACCTCTGCTCTCTTCCGAAATCTTAGCCATGCTACCAAGCATAAGTTTGGGTGTACCTATGCTTGGCCTGCTCATTGTAGATGTTCTTCTTTTTTGTACATGAATGTTTTTTGCCTACTAGGCTCTTCTGGGATCCCAAGATTTTGCATCACCCACATATCCGAAGTCCAAAGAGGTCAAGAGGTCAAGGATATCTGCATGGTCATTGCGAAAAGTGGAATTTCCAAGCTCCATACAATGAGAAATTCTTTTAAGATTTTAAAGCATAAGTTGTTTCAAGCCATAATTCGTCATCTTAAACCTAATTTTCGTTTAGCCAAGGCGTAGGATCAGCACCATGCCCTACATTGACTATCTTTTGCATGTTCTAACATCAGATATTACTACCCCACACATCAATACCCTTCTTTTGTGAACAATCACATGGAACGCCCACAAAAAGCGGGCAATTTTCTAGCATAAGTTTAAGAATTAGATGTGGGAGTCGGCAATTTTCTAGTATAAGTTTAAGAATTAAATGTGGGAGTAAAAATCGTTCATAAAAGTCTGACCCTGCAGTGGTACAATCGCCCTAAAGAAACAACACCTTGTTTATGGTGCATGGGACACCTATAATTTTGCATGATTGAAGTACTTCGAATACTTGCCTACACGAAACAACAACTTGTCAAGGAAAACAGCAAAGCAAAGTGTCCATGATAGGGACCACCTAGTCCTAAGTTTATCTTACATTATAAGACGCACCTGCAATATCAGAAATGTACTATAGATTGAGAAGATTTTTTTAAATAGTGGGTCCAGGAAATTTGCATTGATCTTGCATAGCATTATCATGAAACAAGGTTTCAAATACTTCGCGATGAGCCACATCATTGTAACAGAACCACGAAATATGCCCTTCATTCTGCAGCTCATGCAACTGCACAACTTCTGGTATCCTACTTTGGATCCATTGTTGGAGTGCCAGTGGAACTAAAGGATCCTGGTCTCCCTGCCATATGTGAATCCGCTTCCCTCTGAACTCCTTGGCTATGTCTTCCAATTCAAATCCCCATTTCGAGGTAAATAGCTTCAAATCTTTCGCCATGCCATAGCCTTTGTTCAGCTTCAAGGATTCTATGTTATCTCTGCAATTTGGAGAAGTCAATAAATCAGTATTGACAATGCTTACAGAATGCACATACATATTTCTGGTCAATATCTGGTATTATAGTTAGAACTGATTAGCAGATAGTCCAAATTTATATTCTTGTGAAGCAGAATATGAATTTGACTGCATCAAGTTGGTAAAGGAAAATTGGTAAAGGACTTCAAACTTGGGTTCATAGGTTCACAATCAATAATGGGCATCTAATGATCAAAACTATGTCTAGGTAGGATCACCTATTTTTTGAAAATTGAAGAACTATAGCATGATACTGCAGAAGTTTGGCTATGTAATTCCAATTTTACAATGAAGAAGGTGCACAAAGTAAGAAGTGCAGAAGTTTGGTATTCCAATTCTAAAATGAAGAAAGTGCATACAGTAAGAAGTTAGAACTTGCGAACACACACACCTGAGCATGCCACTCCTTGCCCTTTCTTGCTCGAGATGCTCCTTGTCAGGAGCTAAAAGAGTGGATCGGCAATGCTCTACCCATTTAGCGCCCATTCTGCGCACCAGAACCATCCGGACATAAAAATGAAGCACGTAAGCCGGCATTCTTCTTGCAAGGGGAAACATTTTCTTGCTTTGATCTGTCAAAGATGAAAACATGGCTCGCCTCTCACCTTCAGATATGCCCTGTACAACCAATACTTTGATCATAATCAACAAAACGCATTTTTATGAAAATATACAGCCTCAACATCTTCCGTCAAGTTTGAATATATTTATTGAATAGATCAGTCCAGAAAGCCATATTTTTCTTACCTTCCACCAATAATTTCCTATAGGAGCCCATAAAGCAATACCGTGTAATCGTTGTGGTATGTACCTCGCAGCAGCCCAGCAATAAGCACCCCCGCCGGAAAAACCTAAGAGCCATACGTTTTTCAAATTAAGCTCGTCTATAACATGCTCTAAATCCTTTGCAACAGACTTCAGAGTTTGTCTGGCATGGCAGTCACTTCTGCCATAGCCAGGCCGATCTATAGATACAAGCCGGACCCCAAATTCTATGAGAAGATCATGGGATACCCCTGCAATTTCAAGATTTTTAAAAGCGGCAATTGATCCAAAATATAAAGTGATAATCAAACAAAATCAAGTGATTTTGCACGGAAAATTTTATGAGCATATATATAATGTACCTGGCATAGCAGCAAGGCGAGATGAACCGAGGCCATGAAGGACCAAAATGGCGCGTTTGCTTGTGTGAAGATCACATCCTAATTCTCGGTAAGCAATTTTTCTGGTGTCTGGAAGTCTCACGAATTTAACATCGTCTAAAGAATCCATCAGCTTCTCCGGCACCGCCATAGCCAGAGCTCAACTTGTCCTATATGTTGCTTTATGGGCTATTTATGCTACTATGGCCAATATATCTGAAGTCACAAGTTCGGATAAGTTGGGCAAACTTCTTAGGTCCTATGGTTACTTTGGTCAGTCGGATATCTTGTATTTAGAGCCGGAACTTTCTATTGTCTTATAAAAAACCACACCGGGAAATTTCTAATTCCAACCGGTTGGTTTATAGTGTTCCCCAGAATTTGCCCAACACTGGATATATTTACCTGGTTTGGTTTCGGGGATCCCGATCTGGAAATCCCGTCCTCCGGAATCCCGAGCCATTCTTGACGGGATCTATATCTATTCCGGACCCGTTTCGGGTACTGACACCGGCCAGGTACCATGAGGCTGATCTTGGCCGTCCAACCCCCCGTGAAATCTCAGCCATCCGCGAGAGATCCCATCATTCGAGATCACGGTTGCCCCTCCTCCGGAATCCCTGGGGCTTGGCTATTATACTCTCCCAATATCGACTCTGGTGATCCCCACCTTTGGGATCACGTCCACGGCACGTTTGTGATCCTCGCCTCTGGGATCCCGGCGCCTGCCTCACGATGACCCAGTTATCTGCCATCGAGGCTGGTGATCCTCGTCTCGGGGATCCTAATCAACGACACAGTTGTGATCCCCTCCTCTGGGATCCCATCCTCGACGACTCCGTTATCCGCCACCGTGATCCCCGTCAACAAGATTGCGTGATCCGACTCAGTGATGACCTGGCCGACATGCCATACCATCGACCACCCAGTGTTCTGGCGTGATCCCGCCAGGATCCCGCGTCCTGACGACCTAGCCGACATGCCATGCCATCGACCCGCGGTGTTCTGCGTGATCCCCCCTCAGGAATCCGCGTCGTAGGCGACACGGATGACCGCGGCGCGCCGACCCACGGTGTTCCTGCATGATTCCACCCTCCGTGATCACGCATCGTAGGCGACACGGGCGACATGCCACCATCTATCCGCGGTGTTCTGCGTGATCACGCCCTGCGGGATCCCGGCGTCCCCGTTATTTGCCTCGGTGATCCTGGCTTTCAAAATCCCACAACTATTATCAGCTCGAAGGCCGAGATCCAACAACCGTTATCAACCAGTGGTATCCCAACCTCCGGGATCCCATTGTTATTGGAACCTGGGTCCAGATCGTACATTGGTGATTTCGAAGGGGGGAATCACCTTACTAAATCGATGGTCTAGGATAGAGCGTGGACCCATCAGGCGTTCCTCTTTGAATATGCCAGCCAATGCATAGTCCAACGAATAGATTTTCGACGTGTGCTTCCATGAGACCATTCTCCGGAATCCCCGGGTCTCACAGATTTCTTCCATTCTCCTGCTGCATGTCGAAACAGTAATGAGGAGGCTGCGCCAGGCTGCGCATGGACGATTTGGAGGATAAGATAGAGTAGTTAAGCAATGCATCCACCCTTCCCATTTGATTATCGAATCTGAACTACCTTTTAACAGCTCCGGGCTGAAATACAACTTGAATCCCCATCCGAAGGCTTATATGCTCATAGCAATCTCCACTCCTGAAGAGCATCAAGTTTCCACTCTTCAAGGAGGTGGACATATGCTAGTATGGACATACTACATCCCTACCAACCGGGTTGAGAATTTCATTCTTCGAGAACAACAAAATTATGAGGCACCTTGTAGTTTTTACTAGAGGAGTTCTAATCCCGAAAGAGTATTAACAAGATCAACAAGGAACTCTTATTTGACATTGAAGAGGTATGTTTGTAAGTTCTTTCAATTTAATAGAACCACTTCATTGAGTAGGTTGCAATGTTTATGCTAGAAATAAGTGTTCAAAAGCATTTCCAATAGCTTGGATTAAGCATTGAACAATGTTTGATGCACTTAATTACGAAGTGCGTTTGAAAGATTCCTTACGAAATTTTGAAAAATTTTCAAATGAAGCCAAAATAGAGGCAATCTAGATAGCTGAACACAGTTTTTAAAATACTGATTCTAAAAATAGCCATTTTATGAAATATATTGTAAAAACATTAATATAGGAAAAAAAAAGTCATTTTTTGGGGGACGAACGAACTTTTTATGAGAGCAATTAAAATACCAATGCCAAAATTTGAGCTAATAAAAAAGGTTCTCTTGTATGTTGTGTAAAAATTGTTTTGTGTTTGGAGTTGCAGAGGCAATACATTATGTTGCTACATAGCAGATGTAAGTTGATATAGTACAATAGCACAAATAGAACAATATGTAGTGGAACAAACTTCTTAAAATTACCCACCTAGAAGAAAGGGCACATATGCGGATATTATATTAATAAATACAAGAAATTTATCGCGGCGGCCAAGGCCGCCGCGAACATTTCTCTTTTTCAAAACGGTGCAGTTGGACCACAGTTAACGTCCAACATTCTCTTCTGCAATGGCCAAGTGATTCTAGATTGATGTGAAGCAACTTCGTAAGATCTTACATTCTAACTCTAATTTAGAAATTACAAAATGGGAGAATATTTACCTTGCATGCAATTAGTGAAGCAGTAATAGAAGCTCCACAATAGCTCTTCAAGTGCTCTCAATCGTCGAGACAATAAGAAGGCCTTCTATTTATAAGATGGAGTTTTGTTGGATGATCGACACACATGACTAATCTAGGGCTATATTTATGCCAAGTGCCTATATCGCAACTCGCATGTAATCATTAATATCCATAATTATCTTAAAATGGATATCATTAAGATTCTATATATATTGGGATTGATATCTTCTAACAAATTTGCCAATGGCCGCAATAAATGCAAAGTGCACACATGTCGTGCTTTGATAATTCGCAATAAATGCAAAGCGTATTAATGGCCGCAATAAATGCAAATTGCACACATGTCGCTTTGATAACTTCACAAAAATGCAAAGCGTATTAATGGCCGCAATAAATACAAAGCGTATTAATGGTCGCAATAAATGCAAAAGGTATTAATGGCTACAATAAATGCAAAGTGCACACATGTCGTGCTTTGATAATTCGCAATAAATTCAAAGCGTATTAATGGCCACAAAAAAATGCAAAGTGTATTAATGGCCGCAATAAATGCAAAGTGCACAAATCTGCCATAAATGCGATGAATGCAACGTGTCATCCTATGGTAATGCTCATATCTTCCTCCGCCATAAATGCTCATAAATGCCTCAAATCTGAAATTAATGCCCGCAATAAATGCTTTACAATCAATGAATGCACACTGTACACGTGTCATGTAATCACGTCAACATCACGAAATATTCGAGGTTACCGCAATAAATGCTTTATATAATCAATGAATGCAAAAATGAATGCAAAGAAGGTTATTAAGTGGCCGCAATAAATGCTGCAATAAATGCTTTATAAGTAATAAATGCACACAAGTACACGTGCCATGTTTTAAGAATTTTGAAGGAACAAAATGAAGGAGAACAGAAATTGGACACTCAATTACATAGGAAGGATAAGAAAAAAGATGAGACAAAGTTCCTTCTGTGGGAAATAAATAGGGAGTGGTACATGTCAGAAACAAATTGAAGTCAAAATATTATAGCTTGACACATGACCTTAGTGGTATAAATTTATATTGACATCCAACGGTATAAATTTATACCAACACCTAGCGGTATATTTATACCTTGCAGAGTGGCTCATCCCAGTCAATAGAACTCTCACCCCCTCTTCGTTCTTCTTCTTGAGACAGCACTTGGACAGAGACTCCTGTTTCTGCTTGCCCCACAATTTCAACGGGTTTCTCTGCAGTCTCTTCCTCTACTAGCTCGAGGTCAACAAGCTCAACCTCATCATCACGCTCCCTATGATAGGAGGATGAACTTCTATGTACGTGCCTTTAACATCTCCAGAGGCACTCTATCTAATTCTTCATTTTCACCTGGAAAAGACTCACAAGAACTTATTCTAGTTCTTATAAGACTTATGTTATCTGCATCCATATCAACCGACGCCACATTGCGCCCCTGCTTGAGTGCACAAATTGCTGTGGTGCCAGTTCCAGAAAATGCATCAAGGACCCAGTCGCCTGGGCGAGAGAACCATTGTATCAAGTTGTTAATTAGTCTCTGATGTTTTTTGTAGTGAGAAACCACAACAGCTTGACGTTGAGATTTCCTTAACGTTTGCAACACAGCAGGAAACTGGAAAGCATTACAGGGAGGTGATTTCTCTTCTCATGTGTTAAAGTGAACCATGGTTTTCTTAATGTCAGCGCTATAATACCCTATGTGGAAGTGCTTGAAGCAGCTAACCAACTTAGAACCTCCACCCTTTACGTTCGTCTTCAACATGGAAAGACGAAGTTAGAAAACAAAGAAGACGGTATAAATTTATTCCGCATGGCTCTAGACTTTACCAGATACAATTCTTAAAACCAGCATTGCAAACGACATCCATGGGCTTAAGTACAAATATGGTTTGCAAGTCTGAGTGGAAAACAAGGACACGCCAGTGGGAGACAATATAACTTCTTTCAGGCTATCCAAGAATTCTCGAACTTGCAAATATGAGAAGGCCTCATCATCAAAAAGACTGTCTCTAATCTTAAACCCATAGTGAATGTTAGCTATGCACAGAGTAAAGTTTTGATTGTCGACCACAATTTGCAGCTGTTAAGTCGCCATGCACTACCTTGTACAAGCAATCTTATTTAAAGGTTGTAAATCTTTCATAGTCACCTTCCGAACTGCTTGTTCCTTGTTCTATGACCTTCAGTCTGTGCCTTTCTTCTTTTGCTCCCCGAACTAGGTTTAAAAATCTTATTGGTAGTCCTTTCTTCTTGTTCTATAAAACAATAGACAGTAAGAAGCCACTCTGTAGAATGTGGGGCTAGGTTTATATATCCAACCACTAAAGTTGACTGCATGTTCTCTTATAATGCTGTTGGATGTACTTCCAGGGTAAAGAAGCTTGCACTCCTCCCACACCTCTAGATTGAGTTGCTTCATATTAAGTTCAGACTGGCGGTGATAATGTCTTTTTGACTGCAATAAGACAGAGGGCACCAATTATAAACTGACGGAAAGAACGCAATAAATCTCAAGACAACTTACGTCTTGGCTTCTTTGGTCATTTCATCAAGCGTGAACTCTTTTGCAACAACCTTCTCTAATAGCCTCACAAATATTTCTTTGCTTTTCAATCCCTGAAGTTGGGTGCATGGGCACAATGCTCATATTTTTTTGTTTAGCTTCATTGTTTTTCTTTGATTTCTTGCCAGTGCTGCTTGTTTATTCTTTTAGTTCTCCTTCCTCGAACATACAAAAAAATCTTTCTTGTAAGTCCCACACCTGGAAAACCAATTAGACAAGTATCTTAGTTACAAAAGAATCAAGTACCATTTCTTGAAGAAAGCGGTATAAATTTATACGGAGGCTGTTGGCTATATAAATTTATACCTTTGAACACAAAGACAGGACCGATGACTTCAAGCAGTATAAATCTATACTGAAGATGCTGGTGGTATAAATTTATACCGTGAACACGAAAGAGAAGCCTAGACACTAAGCGGTATAAGTTTATACCGAGGATGCTGGTGGTATAAATTTATACCGTGAACATGAAAGAGAAGCCTAGACACTAAGCGGTATAAATTTATACAGTCGCCTTGCATTCTTTATTGCTAGACAATTGTATAAATTTATACCGCGTCTGGAAATTTTGCCTTCGCTAAAAAGCATCTTCGACAAGGAACTGATATTTAAGCTAAGAATTTCTACAGAGTAAGTAAAGAACTCACCTGGCCATCTCGAAAGGCAAGCTGAAAATACTTGTCATACTGCTTCATGGCCATGTGGTGCTTCTTGTTTATGTCATAGCTAAGGCAATATTCTGTGACGAAGTTGTTGTAACATATTTTTCTGCTTTTTGAAGTCTTCACCATGTTGATTTTTAAATTCAATAAGCTCTCTGTGCATAAACTGGATTTTGTCTACTAGGCTCATCTTTAAGTTGAAGTCATTGTCTAAGTTATGACGCACTGCAACGACTTTAGCTTCTTCATCAGTCAACCCCATATAAATGTGTGCTTCAACACTTTTCCACACTTCATTCCTGCTTTTTTCTTTTGATAGCTCTTTTCTGGCCTTGTAACTGTGGGTGCCACCTAAAACATAATATGTATAATCTTCAAAAAGTGCTTTATTGTACTCTGATAGTTCTTGAATCTGATCTTGGCTGACTATAACCACAATGGGGACGCATGTGCATGTGGATTTCTCCTCATTCTCTGCTTTAGGATTGCAGCATGTGCAGCATAGAGCTTTCTAACTTGAAGCAACCTTATACCATTCTCGTTCTTAGGAGACCTTTTAATTGTATCTATGGACAATGAAATTGTTTGCTTTAACAGCTTCGTTTCATTGACCTTCTTTAGCAAGGCGCTATACCTATCGATTTTAGCACAATGTCTGCTCCAGGTGTCTTCTGCAAAGCTTCTGTTGATTCCTTAATGGTAAGTGTCTTTGTTGTTCTCTGTTATTTAGTTATTGTGGCTTTAGGAGCTGAAGGTCTTCTTTTAGAAGGTAGGGCTACTTCTTAATCAACCTTCTCTTCTTCTGTCTCGCTCTCTTTATCCAAATCCCCCTTAACACATGGATGTTATGCACTTTACCATCACTTTCTCATCACACAGCATAACAGATGCCAAAATATCAAGAATGTCCTGCATGAAAGAACGTTTTGAGCCTATGAACGGTATAAATTTATGCCAAAGCAAAACTAGGCCACTGTTTAAAGATTTTGTACTTACATGCCCGCCTTATTATTTTCAGAAATGTATTCTTGCACGTCTTTGGGCTTGCACATTGTTATTTGAAGCACGGTTGAAGAGAGAAGGTGATCCACATTTTTCCACCTGGGTAGTACTCATCAGCCTTAAATTTGCCCCTACGTGCCTTGTTGCAGATTTACAAATAAGCATCTGTAGGAGACCTGCTTCTGATACCCCGATGCACAAACCATGTAGTATCCTTCATATCATAAAGTTCTAGTTTCATGGCGGAATGTTGGCCTTTGCCCTTGGGAACAACATTTGAGCTGCAAGCAAAGCCGTAATTATAGAAAGTTTTAGAAAAAATGAAGATTTTTCTCAAAAAAAATATGAATTTTGTGGTTTTGTGTGGCTGTTTTCCTCACAATGTTTCTCTTTTCTGTGTTACGATTTGTAACTGAACTGCATAATGTTTTGCAAATTTTGCCTGTTCTAGGATCTTTTTTGTGCTTTTCTTTTACTTGGCTCACTCAGGTCTACTTCTGCGGTATAAATTTATACCAGTTGGTTCTTGCTGTTGTAATCTACCTCATTTGTGGTTCTCACGGTATAAATTTATCCCGCTAGAGAAATGGATCAGTATAAATTTAGACCGACTGTGTTATTGTTGCTAAGTTCTTAACTGCTTGTGGTTCTCACGGTATAAATTTACTGCGTAAGAGCTGGGACAATATAAATTTATACCATAGGAGACCTCGAACGGTATAAATTTATATAGTTGGAGTCACCACACGATATAAATTTATACCATTGGAGGACTTGACTATTCTAATAAGCTACACTACAGACTCTCGCGGTATAAATTTATATCGACTAAGGATAGACTTGAACAAATCTAAGAACAAGAAAGAAAAAGAGAGAGAGAGAGAGAGAAAGAGAAAACTTAACTAACTAAAATAGTGCCAGGTTGGATACTTACGTGGCCATGATCGTATACTGAAGTCTATAGCATTGATGATGTGCCAAAGAGCTCAAGTATGTAAGGCGGATCGCGAACGCCTTCGTCCCCAACTCGCATATGAGTAAATAGCCGGGGAACGGGAGGGCCTTAAGTACCTTTTTGTTTGTGTTCACGTATAGCTATTGTTCATAGAAATGTGTATACAGTTTCTTCCTTTTCTTTGCTAGCTTCCGTGTAAATTTATATCGATGGTATAAATTTATACCGCTCTGTATAAATTTATACCGTTCCACTCCTTCTCCTGCTCACCATAGACCGTGAAAAGTGGAGGGCTTCGCCACCATTGGCTTCTTCTCGGCTTCCTCCACCTATGGTATTTACCTCTCCTCCAGCCGACATTGGTTCCTCTTCCTCCCCTCAACGTTTACCACCTTCAATGGTGGTCTCACTGGACGATGATGTTGATTCAGCTTGTTTCGACTCTTGCTTGCAGAGCATTTCTCCATCACCGCGTGCATGTCGGCTTCCTCCATTTCTGGTCCACTCCACCCCGTGCACTGAACACATGCTACCTCCTCCCTGTTCAGTTTACTCGACCTCCACCGCGACCACAGGCTACCTCCTCATGTTCAATTTACTCCACCGCCTCTTGTACCTGAATGCAGGCTTCCTCTGCCTGTTCTATTTACTCCAACCCCTCCGCCAGCCCAATGTCGACTTCCACCACCTGCCCACATCACTCCAACACCTCCAGCAGACCGCAGACAACCTTCACCTGTGCAATTTAGTCCTTCCCCTTCCAACTCCACACAACCTACTTTTAGCAGTGGTAGTCAGAGACTTGCAACTCCTGCGTTCTATGACACTTCAGGAGCTGCCCAATTACATCACCAACCTAGATTACTTTTTTCCAGGAAGAGGCTATCTCTTTCCATGCAAGATCCTGCAGCATCGACCTTTGCAGCATCAAGCCTCGACACCTAATTCTCTCATGTCAAACGAAGAATTGTCTCGTGTAGTTCTCGTGTTTGACGAAGAAACACATTGATGAGGATATAATGCACGATTAAAAGATACTTTGTTCGAATTCAAAGCTCCTATTAGTCACAACCTCGAACAAGACTTACACAAGAAGTCTTATGCCTCACAAAGAAGAAAGAAATTGATGGACGAGGGGCACTTGAGAGCAACTCATACAAAACATTGTTGCTCACAATGATGTTTGCTAAAGATTGGCTTGTGAGAATTAAGATTACTCTGTGATAATTACAGTTCAATGACTTTACTAGAATAAAGGGGCTACTTAGCTTTGAACATTAGACCAGATCTAGGTGACAAGTTTTCTTATACAACTGATGGGTAAAGTGTCTGTCAAGCAGCCTTTAAAATGATTCATGCTTTAAGCAGCAGAAGACTTTATACATTGAAGAAATGGCTTGACAAGAACTCTGGCATCAACGACTACTACCACACAGGAAGCATCTCACGAATTCATGCACTTCAATGTATTTCTTGGATGGAAGGCTTCTTCAAAAAGTCTTGCGAGAAACTGCCTAATAGCCCAATGTACCATTTAAGTGATAACTTCACTAAATATGAAGTTTATAACAGCTACAAAGATTTATGTATCGAAGCTGGTGAATATATATGCTACTCTTACTTTACTATGTTGTGGAAAAAAGAATTTTCGCGGATAACAATTCCTAGAAAGCACCGTATGTCTATTTGTGCTACATGCTCTGAATTAAAAGCTCAAAGACATAATGCAAGGATACAGCACACTAAAAAGAAGTTTCCAAGACTTCTTCTTGCCTGTATTGCTAGGTTCTTTTCCTAAATATGTTTCCTTTTCAGATGCATTGAAGGAGAAGCTCAACAAGCACATAGAACAATAATCGCTTGAAAGAGAAAGTTGGCTAAACACAGGAAAAAGGCACTTGAGCACCCCCTTAGCTATATATCAGTTGTCATTGATGGAATGGACCAGAAAAAAACAACTCTACCAGACTTTGTCAAAACCTTCTTGCAAGACTTTCTTGAACTATCCAAATGTTCATGCTGATCCTAATCTCATTATTACAATCTTCTAGAGCCCTCCTCCTTATTTCCAAATAAAAGATACAACATATTCTTAAAACACTTCCAACAAAAACCCTCATGCCCACCGGCCTTTTAGATGTACACAATAACCTTTTCAGGTGTACAAGCATAATCAGCTACCATTAGACAAAATTGATAACAAAGTTATAAAGAAGATTTGTAAAGCTTCATCTCCATCATTTGCAACGACGACCCCAACCTTGCACAAGAGGCCATTCCCAAAGAAATCAGAGTGAGGAGTAAGTGCATCCAAGCTAACAAACCTCGATCTATAACCTGCAAAAACCACCAAACCAAACCACCAATCCAACATCCAAGAGGCACGAGGACCCTATTCCAGGCATGAGTGCCACCAAACCTATGCCACAAGGAGCAACACTCATAGCATGAGGGCTCAGGAAAAGAGGGCCACTACAACACCAATACCTATACATGGCACGAGGACCACCAACCATCGTAGGAGGACTCTAGACCAAAAACAACAATAAGCATAAAGGCCACCATCTCGTTGGCACAAGGACCACCACAACATTACTACAACCCTCAACGAGAGAAAGGCATGCCAAAAATGAATAATCACTCCAGAAAAGAAAGCCACTACAATAACAATACGTATACTTGGCAAAAAGACCGCCAGTCATTGTAAAAGCGCTCAAGATCAACAACAATAAAAATACTAAAACGTAATGCTTAGATCAAAAGGGAAACACTACACCCCTGAATGAAAGAAAGACTTGAATACAAAGGCATGCCAGAAAAGACCACCAACCATGAAAAGAGAATCACTGCAACATCAACACTTGGCACGAGGACCACCAACCCTTGCAAAAGAACTCAAGACCAGCAACAATATGAACGGTGCTACTTCTGAAAAAACAAAGAAATGACAACACAGAACTAGTAACCAAACAAAGAGACACCTAAGAACCATAAGGCACTCAAAAGGTACAAGAGGGTGGGAGGGGTGGGGAACAAGCGACCGAAGGAGGAGAGGCTCGAAAACGGCTGATAGAGACAAACGAGGAGGAAACAGACTTAAATACTCTAGGGGGCCACGTCAACTAGCCTCAAGAAGCGGATTTATCTGCTTATCTCGAAACGCAGATAAATCATACTTGCACAAGATTCTTCTAGTCTGGAGTATTTACCACCAGTTCTGTACCTCCAGCTAGATAACACAACAAGAGAAAATAAGAACCAAGCATTGTATACTTACTGTGCTATGCTTGTCGAGAAATAAATCTTCAAGAAAGTGAAGATTGGTTTTCTTCTTGTTGGGCATACACATGATCACATTGATCAGATGTTTAGTAGGTTCTCTAAATATCTTGCTCAAAAGAAAGCTCTTAGCCTACCAGCATTGATGTTATTTAAGAATGCTACAATCCACGTCCAAAAATCAAGTTGTTGGATGAGACTTATGATTTCAAAGAACTGATTTTTTCTTAAAGATCAATTAGATCACCATGCTATTGAGCCTTTAATAAATATCATGTTCTTGCATCAGATCAAAATCTCACTTAAAAATAGAAAGGCCATCCCACAAGGCAAGAAATATGCTATATCTAAGGAGTGGCTGCGAACAGAAGGAATTCAGTTCATTCGAACCATTCCTGATATTAGTTCTATGCTCTGCAAATGCCTTTAAAAAGCTTGAAAGAAATCATGAGGAGTAAAAAGGAAGGGAGAGCCTTTCAACAAGACAAGTTGTTGGATTGCGTTGAAATGAGCATCATGTCATACTCTAACCATTTTGGGGAAGCAGATACATTATGATGGCCTCAGGTTTTTGCTCAACAATGTGAGCTACTTTATGCCATGTCACAAGGTCGAAGACCTATTGACTTCAACTGGCTAGCTGAAAATCAAACGAAACAAGTGCTAGCACAAGATGAATATCCAGTGGAACAGAACGACTCGTGTCTAGCTCAAATAAAGATGATGGAGTGATTTACAAGGGCCCTAGATGCACGACACAACAGGTTGCCAGAGTTTCTTGTTCTGTCTCTAAGATTCAGAAAGGAATGTTTATAGCTATCCCAGCTGATGATGATGAGATCGGGAAGCTATTCTGATTGGCTAAAGTACTAGATGTAACCTGAGACGATGGCATTCCAGTGCAAATAAAATAGACTGGATGAAAAATGGATCTAATGCATTTAGTAGGACTTACAATATAAAGATGGTCAAAAATGGAGTGGGAAAGAGGGCGAAGACTAAACTAAACGTTGGTACCATAGACCTTGTTGAAGTGACGGTGCTAGCGTATGGCTTCGTTGTTCTAATTGCTGCTAACAAGTTGACTCAAAAGTTACTAAGGTCAGCGTGTGAATTGGATAAAGCATGCAAAAGACTGCCAGAGATGATGACGAAGATTCCCTAGTAGACAGTGATGAAGAAGATCAAGTACGTCCAGTTTTGAGAGTGAGGCCGAGGACACTAACAGCTCTGATGATCCCAATCTAAATGATTCGGAGGATGCAATGCGTCCCGATTTAGCTGCAAATGTAAGTTCGTTAGATAAGGTATATATGTACAAACAATGCACAGACAATATCAAAATGCACAGACAGTGGCAAAATGTTACATTTTTGGCAATCTGATTCATAATTTTGTGATGTTTTCAAAAACTTTGATTGCAACATCTTTTTGTCATTCCAGTGCATGAGCTGTTTTCTATGATGTCTGCTTTCTTGCATCCTTGAAATTTTTACTATTTTTCGATACCAATGCAACCTAGGGGGCTGAAAAGGGTATCAGAGATTTTTTCATGAAAGCTAAGTTCAATTACCCCCTCCAAAAATGGTACCTAAAATGCCAAAATGTCACATTTGTACGCATAAACCACGAAATGGATCTTTTTTAGGGAATTTTAGGTAATTTTTTTAAAGATTCCTTTTAAAGTGTGTTTGGAGCAAATTAGTGCGTTTCAATTTAAACTTTGTTATTGCTGCTATTTTTTCTCTGACATGAGTGCATATGCTTTATACACTAACTTGCAATGCATAATTTGGGTATTGATGCACATATGGACCTCAAGACATCAAACAGTCACGTAACTGAAGATGGACCACGTCTGCCCGGCAAACGTAGGAAAAGGGTTGAGAGGGGAGAGGGTGTATGTAGGGGCTGCCAATGTCACTTCACAATAGGCAGGTTTACCTTCTTCCAGATTGCTCACATGTTAGTTATTACAGATTTGATCATAAAAATCTCCAAGGTCTTCCTTGTCATGGTAAGTTAATAGACCCCGAAAAATGAATCAAGTTGAAGTTGGCACCTTGCATCTCCCAAGAAATGTAGGAATAGGTTCGAGAGAAGCTTGTGCATTGGCGTACACCACGTAGTATAATGAATATGCAGGAGAGGTGGAGATTGGAACTTGATGTGCATAGAATGGAAAGCATGAATAGGGATGACACTCTCAAATTTGGGGATGTTTATAATATTGAGAAGCATGTGGTCCTAAACACATGTGTCGGCGTTTGTTAGAAGATGTGCCCGATTTTATTTCTCATTATCAAGTGATGGAGCCAGCTCTGAGACAGGTAAAATTTTGAGTTTGATTGCTCTGAGTTTCTAGAGCTTGAATTCTGAAAGTTTTTTCATTTTCTTTGTAGCTTCCAGTTTGCTTCTTTTCATAGGATGTCTTCAGTGGGAAAGAAACCGAAGCAGTTGAAGCCAGAAGATGTCTCAGAAGCAAAATGGTTACAGGTTTGGAAGTGTTCCCTTGAATGTGGGAAGATGAAGATCAAGGATGTCCAACCTGGATTTAGGGCGAAGGGGCGAAATTGACAGAAATGATCCACAAGACATACTAGAAGAAGCTGGTTAATTACGAAGTGCGAACACAATTTGCAACTTTTGCATGGTAACATACAAACAAGGCTCTAGCGAACCCAAAGGAGTTTAAGTGAACTGGGCTTCTTTTGCTGCTGACTCACACAAGGATTTCTTGAAGAATAGGTCCAGAAAAAAATCCTATGAATACTTTTGATAGGAACATTCAGAGTGTGATGAGCGGGGCCAGAAAGCTTTGGGAAATGAAGGGTGAGGCTGAGAGCAGGATAAGCAAGGTTGAAGAAGAAGTTCTTAGGATGGAAGCAAGCCTGGCTAGTTTGAACTTGTATGCAGCAGATTGGCAGATGCTATTGAAGAAAAATACAAATTTAGATGTGATTTGAACCGTAAATTTGAAGATGATGCTGAATATCAGAGGCAAGCTGCAATTTTTAAGACAGAGGAGGACTTGTTAAGGGTTCTTCTCCAGCAGACTCTGTTGACCATGGATAAGGGAAAGTACAACTCCATGGTTGATGAAGTTTTAATTCTAAAACGGGATATAGTAGCATTTGACGTAAGCACGAAAAGTGGCATTCGTTTTTTGTTTGCAAAATTTGAGAGGAGAATGTTGGGCGCCAACGACCAAAAAAGGGGCGCGTTGACCAGTGGCTAGGGGCTGCCGGCCATGGCCGGCAGTAGTTTCTTGAAGACCGATTCCTTTTCTTCTATGCTGGCAGACCTCTCAGCAGAGCTGCGCGAATTTAGCAGGGCTTCAGTGTGGTGTGTGGAGCCAGTTTCATGCCCCTAAGTTCAGATGGCTTTAAATCCTTGGAAACCATCTGAATGAGAAAGAGCTATGGTTCTGGCAGACTCTGCCTCCTTATCAATCTATTCTATTCGTGTTTAAGCTTGGTAAGTTTTCCTCACCCATCTTTCAGTCTCTTGGTGATAGATAAGGTTTTCGTTAGAATATTTGGATTCTGCAACATTCGGCAGCAGATTACTGGAAGCCACATCAGTGTGGTCTAATCTTGCACTCACTGCAAGGTCTTGCAGCTCTGGCTCTCTATGCTGATTGATTTCAAATATATACTGATAGGACTTTATTGCTAGCCATATAGTTACAGGGATCTCATTTTCGCTCCAAAGCTGCACTCAATGTGGCTCTTGGTAATGTATTTAGATCTGTACTGACGGCCTTAAGATTTATTCAGAGTAGAGAGCTCCATCCTCACGCGGTTGGAGCAAGCTCCCGAAATGATTAAATTGGCAGGTTATCATTCAGATTTGGGTGCTTGCTACTGAACCCATTGTGAT
The DNA here is from genome assembly GCA_021234155.1 of Isoetes taiwanensis. NCBI lineage: Eukaryota > Viridiplantae > Streptophyta > Lycopodiopsida > Isoetales > Isoetaceae > Isoetes > Isoetes taiwanensis. Next base: position 7,643,288 of record JAJEKV010000019.1, read on the forward strand.
GTTAGTGGTGCTTCCTCAATGGGGACGAAATGGAGGCTTATGTGTCGAGTGTGAGGAATTTATTCAGGCAACTTCTAGAACTCTGTTACTCGTGCTATCTTGCTATCAGGTGGTACAAGTTTGGAGGCATCTTATTTGATCTGTATGAGGTTTTGCATAGTATCAGGTCTGTCCTTGCATCTCTATGTAGCCAGTTTCGTTCCTCTCTGCAAAGGTATGCTAGCTAAAGATCTGGAGAGCTTTGAGGGCAAACAAAGCTCTATTTATCTTGTGACTAATGAGTCTTTGTGTGCTGGTAATTGCTATCTATATGGAAGATGTAGTGATGAAACTGGTGTCTATGCTAGGTCTTGAGTTGGTTTTCTAAATATGTCCACTTTTCATGTGCTTATTATGAAGCAAGTAGTGTTCTTAAGATGGGTTTCAGTTAGGCCCGTGATCTTCTATCCCAGCTAGAAGAAACTTTTGTACAGATGACACTGTAAACAGTAGTATGTGTAGGGCTATATGTCTTTAGGAGAGGGGAGGCTTCTATTGTACGTATACTTGGCAACAGCAGGGGACAAGCCTGCTGGAGTTAGATGCAGATGGACTACACTTGGCTCTTAATTCCAATACAGGTGTTTATGGTGGTAACTAGGTAGTATTTTTCTAAACGAGGTGCACCCTGGACTACCACAGTCGTCGGATCTGTCAATCCTATGGGCCAGACTGTATGTTGGAGCCTCTGGACACCTCTCGTTTCGATTAGATTGGGGACGCCTATGATTTTAAGATGTCGAATACGAGTTTGCCTAAGGTTTTGATGGTATATCGAGCCTCTATACGTTTTCGCTTAAGCTTTTAGAATATGAAATACGAGGATTCGAACCTTTACCAAAATAACTCAATATCCTAATAAGACTAGTTTAACCAATCTAACCAGTGAGCTAATGTGATTATTTTTTATCTTAAATCTATGTTTTTTTTTTTTATGATAACCCATTGAATTGTTTTAAGGATATGGTCTATGGTTTCAAGAATTATATCTATATCAAATCCCCCTGGAACCCCCTGTTATTTTGCTACATATTCATCACTTGAACAGTTGCAACTTTCGGAGGGAGGAACTTCATGGGAATTTTAGCTCTGGGTGTAGTAGCAGAGTGGAGTCCTTTACATAGCATTGTTGTCCGTGGCAATCTACAGGAGCAAGCTTTAAATTGATTATCTCGGGGCCAGTTTTTTTTTTGAGGTTAGTGGGGCATTTTGGAGGTTTGATAAGTAGCTGATTGCAGAAAATTGAGGAACTATCTTCCATAGTACTTGGACATTGGGAAGAGGTTGCAACCATTGCTATGGCACTTTTGGAATAGCAGTGGCCCCATAGTACTAATGAGCAAGGAAGAGGTTGAGAGAGCTCCAATAAAGTACTGCATTAGCTGGTTGTGTATCCTACTATGCTCTTCACTAATTGTACCATTTATATATCAATAAAAAATAAAAATCTTACCCTTAAAAAAAAAAAAAAAAAAAAAAAAGGTGGCATTCAAATGCCACTCAAATTTCAGTCTTATAGAATAACTAGAAAAAGTGCCCAGCGTTGCTGGGCTTTTCATCGAGCATAGGTCCAAAAACTCATAAAGATGGTGCGTACGTTGAAAAATGTAAAGGGCAAAGATTATTGCTAGTATCTTAAGTCAAAGAAACATTTATTATTGCTAGTATCTTAATTTTCAATTTTACAATGCTAGTCGTTTCTAATTAGTGTGTCAAACTTAGGCAAATTCATTGTACAGATTTTATTTCACCTTTTCAAATCTCATGATTATTGATAGTTTTTATGAATCTCATGATTATTGATAGATTATATGATCCTCGCTAGTGTCCATATTAGTTTGTGCGATCTTAAATGATAAAGGCTCTCAAGGGATTGGAACGTAAAAGGTATATACCATGATGATATACAGATAAAACGGAGTTGAAAACATCTATAGAGAATTGTTCACAGGTTCAAAATTTGTAACAAATTCATAGGATCTCCATGGTCAACATTATACTCTTTTATCCTTGGTCTTATTTAGAACATAACACAATATGTGCCCATGGGTCATAAAGAACATTGGGTAATGCATGTTATAGTTTTTAGATTTCTATCACCAATTAATAAGTTTTTTTTTGTTCAATCACTAATTTATAACTATCCATTTTGGGGGACGTTCTGATAACTTCTAGCATGCAAGGGTTCTCTTATTATGGTAATACCGAGCCTCTTCCAAATTAGGCATGGTTAAGATTTTTTTATCAATCAAGAAGATATATCTATTTTGTTACCACTTCATAGATGAAAATCAAAAGGGGGTTAGAAAAAAACCTTACGACACTTGTACATGTTACCCGTTCTTTGTAGTGAAGCGATGGGTCCTTATTCTTTGGTTTCGCACCTCATGCATTCCACCATGCATGAGCATTGGCAACCTCGTTTAGATAAAAGGATTGAGATACTGCATGATGCATCCCTGCACAAGCTATTTGCGATGCTAAACAAAATTTGTGAAGAAGAACATACAAGGCAAGACATCTTTGGTTGTAGAAGAGTCTAGGATGTTGCCAGACAAATCCAAGGCAAGGGGGCTTCATCCTATGGAACTTGCAAAACCACGTGCATTAATGGGAGGCGGTGGTTTCTGACCCTTTTCCGTATGTATACTAGGGGTCAAAGGGGTTTTTGGATGTTGTTCTAGTTATAAAACTATACGGAAAGGGGTCAAATTTGCCTATCAAAAAAACGTATACTAGGGGTTTTTTTACTACCACATGCACGCAGGTGGCATATCCTGTATAAAGGAGGTGCCCTTCGAGATTCAAGGAGCCGTCCATAGATCGATGTAGGCAGTAGGCTTCTTGGGTCACTATCTAACTCCTGTATTCTAAATAGCAAAGGAAAAGATTGCCATGGACTCATGTGTTCTAAATGGCAAAATCACTATGCTTACATTCTTGACATTCTTTCTGCAAGCTCTAGTTGCCTTTTTTAAAACATGGTTATTTTGTATGATTTAATTGCCATGGTGGTGGCCAAGACACTGTTCGTTCAGCCCTTGGGAATGATCATAGCAATTACTTAGAATGGAACAACTTTTAGATATCTTTGTTCTGTATCCACAAAGAAAACAAGGAAGGGAGAAATCATAAGCAGTGGAGTACTACGTCTTATAGACAATAAGAGCTTAGCTATGAAGCCACCATATTCATCAAACAAATGCAACATCATGGTTTTACGACAGATGAAGTATGTGCATGCCAATATCATACTTGCTCTCTCAGAACATGATATCATTGTGCAAAATGATACTTGAAGATATGCCAAATGCAGCAGTGTATACCATTTATGGCATTGTTTTTCCAGAATGCAGACATGGGATTTCATTTCATGGAAACATTTTAATTCATATATATACACAATGTGGGGACTTCCACGATATTCGATATGCTGATATCTGGATGTATGTAGTAGTCTAGAATGGATCAAGTATATTGAAGCCACTTCCCTATGAGAGCCACAGGAAATTTCATATAGAGTGTTTTGCAGCCATTAATAGTTCAGAATGGTCAAAATTTTGGCTGTAGAGGTATTTTATTGAGTACAGAAGTTGCATTTGAGAAGCCTTATCCTGTTAGAGCATCTGCATTACTTCCTTTAAATGCTGAAAGAGTTCTAGCTAGAGCTATCATGGATTGCAATGATAAGAGCATAGGACGTACAAATGGCAACAGAATATGGACTTATGCGGAAGTTGTACTTGGATTGAAGCACACAGGAAAGATGTAGCTTCAGGGTTCTCATGAATCCGGGCTTAAAAAATTATGAAATTGGCCCTTTCTTCCATTTTTCCCTCTACGTGTGTTGTGCCTGCTATTTAGAATTTCGTTTTTGGATCTGTTAGGCGCCGTGCAAACCAAAATTTAGGGCAGATCAGTTTCTCTATTTGAAGCTTCTAGAGTTGAATCTGAAACAAAGAGCCAGTCTGGAGGCACTTATTATTTCGTGACAGGCTGCCTATACCGGAACTGCCTATCAACATACTATTTTACACTAGTTTTGCCTATTACAGACAATGGTGAACCTTTTTAAGTTGTCTTGATGAGGTCCTTCATGCAGGATGTGCATATCATGTTGAGAATATAGGAAGGAAGGAAGGAAGGAAGAAATTTTAACGTCCCAAGGAACCCAATCGGGTTATGGGACCCAATACAAAAGAGAGGGCAAGAAGCCCAGATCGAAAGTCGGGGGACGAAGCCCCGCGACTAAACCAAAAGGCCGGGCCAAAATCAAACGTGGGGAAGTGGCCCCAAGACCACGTAAACTTCGGGGACTATGCCCCATAGCAAATCACAATACTAAAATAATACAAAACAAGAGGGCATAAGCCCAAGCGATATCGGAATCAAATCCACTACACGCATTAACGCCCATGGATCAAGTGGCCCGGTGATCCCTAATGATAGCCCGGCCGCTTCTATACACGACCCACTTCCACTTCCGAGGCGAGCCTCGCCCGAACTTCGACACAATTCATCCTTCCGGTCGACATAGTCAGCTGGGGTAAGGTCTTCCCGACTCGGAGAAGGAGGTCCCTTGCAAGTGATTGCCATGGCGGAGGATGTGCAGCCGGGACAAAGCATCCCTGAAACGGACCAGCAAATGACGGGGGCGATCAGGCCGCGCTGCTCCAACTCGACGAGCCGAGAGAATGCCATCCGCCTTTAAAGCATCACCTCACGCAAGAAACGGTGGCCTCAAATGCCCTGGGGTGTCGCTTGCTTCCTCCAAACCCACAATGCGTAGGTTCAGGGCTAAAGGGTGCGCTGTGGCCTGGTCAGGCTGCGAAAGCGGGACCTGTGCCGTGGGCAAGCAATCCTCGGATGACGGCTGTGTGGGCATAGGTGTGGTATCGCCGGTCTGAGGTGTAGCATCCACATGCTCAGAAGGTACGGGTGGAGCACTGCCATGCTGCGGTGAATCAACTCCTGTCGACTGTAGCAACATCTCTAGAAGCTGGACCCAACTTCCCAAGGGTAACTGGGCCGAAGCTCCTGTAAGTGTGACTGTCGATTGGATCGTGCGGATCCCAACCAACAAATCTGAAGGCAAACAATGGATCAAAGCATCAATCTTGGTCAAGGCTGCAGCCAAAGATACATCTAGAGCAGACGCGTCTGGGGGTGTGTCTGGGTCTGCCAGTATAGGGCGCTGGGGCCCAAATAATGGGGCTGCCTGAAGATATGATGCAATCGCGGGATCATAGGGTCTATTCAAAACCGGCTCCGGCAGCCTAACGAGGTTCTTTTCTTTACGAGTTTCCCTGGCCATACGCTTGATCTGACGCACCATGCCGATCAAACCTTCAAGGAATCGGAATTGTAGGATACAGCCACAAAACATGACATAAAACAGAAGGAGCTGTAAGGGCGGATACAAAGAAAGCAGAGCGAGTAGCTGGGCCAGATTCAAGGGAAGTTATGAGTGACAAAGGGGCCTGCGACGGGCTGAATCGACTGCCAAAGCAAACTAAATGGAAAGATATGTTATCATACCAGAAAGATTGCAAGAACTGACACGATGCAGTAACCCAGCTTGCAGTAGAACCTATCTGATGCCAAATTCGGTAGAGCAGAGCCGGGCGGCGGGGAGCAAACAAGGATATGGCTATGGCGGAGTAGCTAGATAGAGTCAAGGAGCAAACAGAAAGATATGGTCGTGGGTCGGAGTTGCTTGGATCTTTGGCCGAATTGGGCCCTAAGCTTGCCCAAGGCCTGGCCGACGGCGGATTCTTGGCTGGACAACAATGCGATTGGGATGTTGAAGCTTTTATTCGGACAGGCCGATGCAACAATTCTTTTACACCAGCAAACTTGGTCTTAGCAATGTTTGAAGCAGTTCCTGATGCTCTGAAAGCCAGGCTTTTCATCTTGAGCAGGGTGGTTGCTTTAGACTATCTGGAAAAGATCAAGACTTGTAATCTTTAAAGGTTTGGATGTGGCAAATAACCATGTTCTCCAAGAAGCTCAAGGTCACATTTCTAAGTCGTCTAATGTTCTTCACTTGCTCCTGATAAGAGGCGATTGATCTTTGAGGAGTATTTGGATGTGCGTTCTTATGCTTAGACAGGTTGCTTCACTCAGTGGGTTTCTGCTTATCTACTCAAATTTTATTCCTGTCTTTGCACTTACACTTGTATTTGATTCTTTGATTAAATAAAGTCTGACGTCCTTCAACAAAAAAAAAAAAAACTCTAATGCGCATCGTCAGACCAGCCTTCTCCAGACTTCTTTAGTGTGAACAAGTTTGATAAGATTGTCTTATGAGGATATTTGAGAAAGATTATTGCTTAAGAACTTACTGAAGAAGGTAGGACGTATGCAATGTCAGGATGCTGCTCACCATTCTACGTAAAGTGACTTCAGTGGACATGGAGATGTGATGGTGGCTATGCTATTCCAGATAAGCTATCTTGCTGCCTTATTTTCTTACTATAATAAGTTTAATTAGCTTATATTGCAAAAAAGTTTCTAAAGATTTGGAATCTTCTAGTTGTTAAATTGGGGTTGCAATATCTTCCTGTGAGTTTTATTCTTAAATTTTTTTTGTATGTAGTGTATGTATTTCAAGTCTTCACAGCTTGATGAAGCTCGACAAACTGTCTTGGATTGTTTTGGATGTCACTTGTTGTTTTGTGTTGCATTTGTTTTAGCTTTACAATGTGTTGTGCTAAGTTTTAGTTGGTTCTATGCTATCAATCATATTTGGAGCTTGAGCTCTTGTTTCAGTTTGGCAATGATTCAAGGCAGGGTAATCTTTTATATCCAATAAATAGACTTGATAGCCAAATTTGTATTTTCAAAGGTGAAAGATTCTAAAAGATCTTACTCTTACAGCGAGAGATATTGTTAGAGCAGTTAGTCAATCATGGTCCACGTATTAAGGATAAGGTTGCAATCCTAGTGGTCCCTTTGTAGGCAAGACAAACATGTATTCCGACATTTTAGTAAATCCAAGTAAACATATATGTTCGTCCTAAATGTGTCAAAACCTTCTGGCCAACAATATCTCCATGTGAATGGAGAGAGTGGGATATATATCTTTTTGAAGTGCCCAACAATATTCCCCTATGAATGGTAAATGGATATATACATTTTTCTCATTTCGATATCTGTATCATGTGCAGACTATTCTTACTTTTATTTCCTGTAGGCATTCATTTTCAGTAATTTCAGTTCCGATTGATAGATATTTAAGTGTTCATATTCGCACTTGGGGTGATTGAACTCAAGAGCTGAGAAGGATATTATAAGTAAGCTCAATCTTTCAAAACTCCATTTAATTTTTAAGCAACAAAGCATATTTCTTATGTAGTTTCTCCAATATGAAGATGAGGAGAAATGCACAACAGAAAGTGATAATATAGAATTGATCTAAATCAGTGGAAGAATACTTTGATTTGACAGTTTTCAAGCCATACAGTGTCTGGAGAGTTCATGATTAGCTATTCTAATTCACAGATTCCCAAAGCTGCTCATAGATGGTCCTTATGGTGCTCATAAATATGACATTCTCCTTCTCGTTGGTCTTGGATATGGAGCCACATCCTTTATCAGCTTATTGACGGGAATGTTGAATCATATAAAGTTGGCAAATCAACAGCATGTAATTGACATTGATGATAACTAATTTCTTTCTACCATGGCCATTTTCATGATTGAGATTGTTACCAAGATTCACATAGGAAAAGATCGTCAAGAAGGTTCCAATGCCCTACAAATGCATATTTTTACTGGGTGAATGGTTAAGAAAGTCATGAATGAAGTTGCAGAGATAGACCACCAAGTGAGTATAACTTTTCACTCTCAGGTTATAGCTTAAGAGAGAATATTTATTGAAGAATCCCATCGATCCGAGCCATCGGATCGAAATTCTAGAATGGGGCGAGCATTCATGTCTTGCATGCATGCATGCATGCGGCGCATGCCTTCTTTGGTTGGGAGATCGCTATTTTAGGCGAGGTTCTTCATCAACGTCTCATCGGCGCTTCCTCTTCTCTCTCAGCAGTACCTTATTCTCTTTTCTTTGAACCCACCCTCCCCCTCCCCCCTTTCTTTGTTTAATGTATTTGTCGCCTGGCATGCATGACCAGCCCCTCTATTTGAAGAAGTTTTTGTTTATTGTCGCGTGGCACGCGTGATCAGCCCCTCCACTTTGGGAGGTTTGTTTTGTCACATTTTTTCTAGTGTTGGTGATGTGTAGGTACAGGTTGACGAGCAGCAGCAGCTTCGACTTCTCCATTCGTGGGTTTTGGGAGCGAATTCTCGGCCTTACGTTTGTCCAAGCCTCTTGCCGAAGGTTTATCACTAGAGTTTTTCCTCGAAAACCCAAAAGGGCGAGGTTTTTTAATCCCGGTGATAAGCTTTCGGCAGGTACACAAGCCAAACATCTATTAGCATTGTATTTTATGGGGTCCAAATTATATAATTGGACATTCCCTTTATTTTTTCGTGTGTAGTTCTCATGTGTGCGGCTACCCACTATCCACCATTGTAGAAAATCTGCTGAGATGAATGAGAATCCTATCCATCGGGAGGTTTTTGGTTGTTTTCATGCGAGCCCCATTCTAGAATGCTAAACTTTCAGTGTCAGGCAGCAATTGAGATGCAGGACTATTTAACTACTGTCTTTGAGGTAGGAGGCGCTCGATCAGTAATAACAATGATGCGCTCCCTCCATATGCAAAAAAACACATAGACATTGTTTGAAGAACATGAGTAAGATTTTGAAGGTATCAGCCCTTATATGAAGAAGTCTGATTCTGACCAATGTGGTTTTTTGCTCATAGGCAAGGATACACTTTGCATGACCAAAATGAAAAAAAGATTTACTAAATTTGCATTGCACGAGGATGCTATAATAGTTGAGTGCTCTTGCATGCATTTGCATTATTAAACATCATTCTATATCTCTAACATACGTAACCCCACAAAAGTATTTCATTGTGGTCCAAGAATGCTATCAAATGAACTTAGACAAAGTTCAACTTGACAAGAAATACTAGATTCGAATTTCACAACGAAATTTTTTAGAGGTCTTTTGTTAAATGCCATTATAAGCAATTGCAGATCTTTTAATAACAGGAAGTAGATTAGTATTGATATAGGTATAAGCATGCACAGGGCTGGTCTATTGTAAAAAAAATTAAGGCATATATATAGGCAAACATAAGTAGGGAAGGAGGCTCGATGCAGAAGAAACGACCAGAGTCTGCACACGAAATGATAATAGGATGTAATGCAGCATTTATATAATTATAATGTCTAAGATCATCTTAATGATATCTAGACTACATTATGGTGTCTAGATAGCAATTGTTCAAAGGATAGCTCCCGTGGCCTCATCCGAGCTCAAACATGAAGCTCCGAAAAGATGTTCGTCGGATTTCAATCAGGTTCTTACTGAGCTATTGCCAACACATTGTTTTCTCCTGCCACTGTCTCGAATCACAAGTTCAAAGAAAACTAGAAAGACCCATGGGAAGGAATAAAGGCGAACTTTGCATTTTAGGTATGTCCTAGTATAATAATTGCACCCAAGAGAGTTTCTAGTATAGTAGATAAGTTCTTTAGTTGGTTCTATGCTATCAATCATATTTGGAGCTTGAGCTCTTGTTTCAGTTTGGCGATGATTCAAGGCAGGGTGATCTTTTTATATCCAATAAATAGACTTGATAGCCAAATTGGTATTTTCAAAGGTGAAAGATTCTAAAAGATCCTACTCTTACAGCGAGAGATATTGTTAGAGCAGTTAGTCAATCATGATCCACGTATTAAGGATAAGGTTGCAATCCTAGTGGTCCCTTTGTAGGCAAGACAAACCTGTATTCCGACATTTAAGTAAATCCAAGTAAACATATATGCTGATTCAGCACATATTGAATAGTTTCTGGATTCTTTGACCGGATTGCAATCAATTATTGTTCTCGGTACCCAACTAGTGTGTTGAAGATCTGAATTGAAGGATGCACCATCACAATCTCTCTATGGAATAATGGAATGGCTTATACCTATTGCCAAAGACATAAAGCTTCCTATAACTAAGCCATTTGCCATTTCTCCAAATACAGAATGTCATACTTTGCTTGAGAATATCACCTACTTATTTTTAGACCTCCCTTGACCCTGGTAGTATATATCAACAGAAAATGCAAGGCAAGCTTTGTGAGGCTTCCAAGTGGCTTTGCCATTAAGTCTCTAAGAACGGATTTGAATCTTGATTTGAATCTTTGATCATGGTTGGTGGTGGATAGAACTTTTCAAACTAGTTTAGACTTGAATAGATCTATGAGTTAGATGACATTCTAGTGAACAATTTTACTTGTTGCAATTGGTTCTCTCAACCATCCCTTGTATTCATGTCTATTTGAGCTTTTATGATGTGATGTGGTAAGTAGGCTCTCCGCAATTCAAATTTAACTAGTTAATTGCTTAGTTTTCACATTTATAGATAGTCATTCAAGTTTTATGGAGATCATTGGTGGATGATATAGTAATCTTGATGGCAATGAGTTAGTGTATGTTCAAAATGAGTGAAGACCTCATGTTGCAAGCATATATCTTAATCAATTGTTCCTCTACATTTTCACTCTATCATGTTGGAAGCATTTATCTTGATTAATTGTTCACCTACATCTTATGAGTTGCATTGTGGTGTGTCATATCCCACCTACATAGTCTTGGCCTTTACCTCGTGCTAGCATTTTCATAGCCTGCAATATTGCATATTGAAGAGTTTGCATATGAAGAATTTGTTTTGAGGGACATTGTCAGAATTTCACTGATATTTTAGAAATATTTTCTTTCAATTGTGCTTTCCAATTCTTATCATTTTGGTTAAATAGTGATACTTTTGGCATGAGTCCTTCCCATGGCCGTTTTCATCTGTCTTATTCTTCTAACTCTGCCATTTTCTGATAGAAATACTTATGATCCTTCTAAAGTCTGTTGAAGTATTCCATATTTGCCTAAACCTACTAAGTACCCAGATTGCTGAATGATCCTGGTAACTTGGCTTTATTATGCATTATGTCTTTTGGAGTATACCGATAGTGTATGTTGAATTTATATAAAGTTCATGTTAAAAGCAAAGGAAAAAGTTTTTTGTGAGGGTTTCGAGAAAGAGGCAGAAGGAGAAACTTCTGGGTAGTTTCATTGATCGAACTTTGAAGCACCATATTTGGGCTGAAAAGTTTTTCGAGTCAAGTGGCTGTAAATGCATATCCCTAAAATGGGTAGTGCCTTATATGTAAGAATCACATAGACACAGTGATGATGGGTGGCATATTTATTATTCTCGTACTACGTGAATATTGCATGAATATGTATACATATGGCCTCTTGGATCTAATACATGGATGCATTGTGAAAGTTATACCATGATGATCATAGTTTATGTGTACGAAATTCTAGTTTCGACTGTGTAACGGATATGCTATAATATCATGGAAATAGTGATGACCCTGATATGTGAAGCATATGTTGAGTTCCTGGCTAGTGCATGATTGCATATCCTCTGGGGCTAGAGTCCATGTGCAGTGGCTTGGAGCGATTCCTGTTTTTTACATCATCACATTCATGGCTTGGAACCGGTCTTCTACCGCTGGGACATAGGCTAGGAGGGTGTGTACACATCATGTAGGGCGTGATCAGCTAGGTGGCATTCTTAAATTGGAGTATGCATTGCTTGCATGCGGTTATCTCGTGGTTTTCATAGTTATTTCACGGTTATCTCATTGTATCTCATGGTCCGGTTATGACATGTAGATGTATAATTATTTGGATGCATTGGTAATGTTCTGGTGTTATATTTTCACAATGCAATCCTTGTCTCCTTCCTAGCATATCTGACAAGATGTGGGTCTTACACAGTGAAACTCTCTCACAGTAAGTTGTTGTGAATGAGGTTGGTCCTCGTGGTTGTATGACGATACCAATATACTTGGAGTCTAACACTTTAATAGCCAATTTGACTCACATATTAGTGTTTTGATGAATACTACCTTGGCATTCATTATCGCCCTTAAACCTCGCTTAATTCTTGTGGCTAGCCCCCCATGTTCATGGTATAAGAGAGACAGGGGCCTGGGAGTGTAGCGTGCAGTTGATGTTAGAAACCTAAGGGCTATATGCCAGCTTTTGGATTTTTAGGTAAATAGATAAGGCTGGCAAATTATCCGAGGCTTAAGCTTTTGGCAATAGGCGGAAAAGGGGGAATGGGTTTTGTTTTTGTTTAAGCAAGCCATGGCTTTAGAATGGAGTACATTGCCATGTGTTGCCGAGCATGGGGGCCAGGCCAGCGCTACTCCTTCTTTGTTGGAAGGAAGGCAGAGCATGTTCAGCGGCCAGATCCTACCAGGTGGGTCGGAATTGTAGGATTATTAGGACAGTCAGGGAGCGAATCGACCAGAAGAATGGAGTTGGGGTATGTGCCGGAGTTGTGGTCTTGCAGTGAAGGTGATCTGATATGTGAAGGTGATCCTGATATGTGAGACATATGTTGAGTTCCTGGCTAATGCATGATTGCATATCCTCTGGGGCTAGAGTCCATGTGCAGTGGCTTGGAGCGATTCTTCATTTTTATGTCGTCACATTCATGGCTTGGAACTGATCTTTTATAGATGGGACATAGGCTAGGAGGGTGTGTACACATCATGTAGGGCGTGATCAGCTATGTGGCATTCTTAAATTGGAATATGCATTCTAGGTGGCAATGGACACCACGGGCCCCAGACTTCGACCCCATATAAAAGGACAGGCTCCACTAATACTCTAAGCAAATGCGACTAGTGGGTCCAATCACACAGCTTTGCCCTGTGGCAATTGTTCCTCAAGACATATAGTGCTTTCTATCCTGTTGATTCTCTTAGCCAGATGGAAGTGTCCCAGCACATATAGCAGACGAAAACTCCACTTCCAAATATTTGTAGGCGGGTATCGCTTCCACATTCTGGCTCCGATAAGTGAGGTTAGGGGTCCTTGGTTGTTGTGCGAATGATATGACGACCACCTTGGTCTTGGCCAAGTTGATGCGCATATCGGTCGCCTGACAGAATATGTCCAGGGCATCGAGATGGCAGTGCATGTTCGCCTGAGCAGGCTAGAAGGTCCACATCATCAGCATATATCAGTTGACTGGTGATCTGGTGCAAAAGTTGAGCTCCATTGCCTCCATTGGCAGCAAGCCAGCTCTCCAACTGATCATTTTAAAGTCCAAACAGTATGGGAAAGAGAGGGCATCTTTGGCAGATCGCGATACTGCTCTCAAATAGCTGGCTTGACGGTTGCAACTGGCCTAAGCATATCTCATATAACCTAGGGCGGTGCGGGTCACTTGCCTTGTAGATGGGGACAACCCTGCTTATTGAACATGGTAGCTAGTACTGGTGCTATGTAATTTCTAGCACCGAGCCCTGCTGCACGGATAATGCTACTTGTGCAGCCTCAGGGTCGTAGAGTTACTGCAGGTACTGCCTCCACTGCTCGGAGATAATGTTCCCTGTAGGCGGCACTGGCCTTCTGAGCACCCTTCGCCAAAAGGTCCTGGGATGCTGGTCTAGGAGGAAGATCATTGCTTGTTGATGGGCCGCGATAATAAGAGTGGCTTATCATTTTAAAGCTATTCTGCTTGGCACTTATTTTTGGTAGTGCAGCAAACCCAATCAATCTAGGTGGCTGTGTGGAATAGAATGGGGGAAGACACTTACTGGGGCAGCAGGAATGGCTTCCACCATTCCATTCAACAATATCAAGAAAAGACTTACCAGCGCCTACTAGATTCTTAAGGCAACTTTTCATTCTGATCAAGAATGGAAAATGAATTTTGAAGGATGCACAACCATTTTTCTTGATGTAAATATTATGGTCAAGACAAATCCCTAGACTTAAATAGAAACCAATACCTTGGGGATTGTTGTTGATGTAACACCCTGGATTTAAAAGCTGGTGATTTTTTCCATAGCCATATCTAACAGCTATAATTTGGTGATGCAGGGCCGGGAGAGCAATGGTTCTGAGTTGCTATATTTAGGTTATTTTAGTTAATGAATTGAATTGAATTGAATTGAATGACTTTTATCATCCACGGAGACCAATCGGCCTACGGTTATTTTAGTTAATGACAAGAGGGTATTTATTATACTAGGGTTTTGTGTGCGTGTACACAGGCTGTGGTTTGATATCGGGGCATCCATCCTTGGAGATGTTTCTTTACGGTTGCCTACAACAGTCTGTGGTAATGTATATATTACGTTATCTACAATGGCTTAAACAACCTGGCCGTCAAGTTTTATAGTGGAGACCAAATCTCAGTCATTGGTTGCAGCAGTGTCACCCACTAGTTATAAACACCTAACATGTTATGCCAAATGCCCATAAACATGTAGTTTGTTAAGGAAACCACCATAAAACCACATCATAAAACTCTCAAACCCAATTTCTTAAGGCAGATAACACCCTAGAACTACGGTGTTATTTCCTACTCATACACGGACAAATGAATTGTGAATTGTTCCTTTTTGCTCCAAGGACTAGCAAATAGGTATTAACAAGGTGTTGAAGGCACAAAGAATTGCCCTCATTAATGGGAGAGTAGATGTATGTAGAATTGAAAAGTGAAACATGCAACTTAGATCTTAAAATCCAACAAAGTATTGGCACTTTCTTTCACCAAATCCCTCATGCTTTCTTTTGACTATGCAATTACACATACTATCAACCCGAACAAATAAGATTAGACGGCTCTACAATCAAAGCTGGAGCAAATGTACAGAATGATTGAGGACGATTTTCGTTTACTTTTTCTTGATCTACAAACGAGAGGAAGCATGGAAGGCACATAATCCCTGTGTTATGGTGCTTTTAGATGGGATGGGTTGTATGCCTTTGCCATGTTGTGTTGGTAAGCTTCCATGCTTTTGCCATTTTTTCAATGCCACATATGCTTTCAATGTGTCAACAGAATAATAGACCTGCCCTGCACTTTTATTTCTTTATGCTTCTGTTTGCCTATCTATATGCCTTGATTTTGGTATCATGGAGCAGCCTTGCTGTACATGCTTATACCTATATTGATATTGATCTGCTTCCTGTTGTTAAAAGAATGGTAGTTGTTGATAATGGCATCTGCTTCCTTGTGAAATTGGAATCTGGTATTTTTTGTCAAGTTGAACTCTCTAGAAATTGTGTCAGAAGTTCTTTTGATAGCATTCTTGGACCATGCATGTTAAAGACGTGGACTGGACTGATACTTAATAATGCCTGCAAGAGCACTCACCTATTCTAGCATCCTTCTGCAATGATGCAAGTTAAATAAACCTTTTTTCATTTTGGCCTTGCAAAGTGCGTCCTTACCTATAAGAAAAAAACATTGGTCTGAATCAGACATCTTCATGTAAGGGCTGATACCGTCAAGACATTACCCGTGTTCCTGAAACAATGCCTATGCCTTTCCTTGCATGATGGAGACATTGCATTTTAGTGATGATCAAGCATCTCCTTCCTCATAGACACTAGTTAAGTAGTTGTGCATCTCTATTACTGCCTCTCAATGAAAGTTTAGTGTTTTTCAATAGATATGATCTCTCAAGCTATAACCTGAGAGCGGAAAGTGAGCGGAAAGTTATACTTACTTGGTGGTCTATCTCTGCAACTTCATTCATGACACCCTTAACCATTAATGATTCTTGTCCTCATCCACATTTATGATTCTTGTTCTCTTGTAACCCAGTAAAAATATGCATTTGTAGGACACTGGAACCTTCTAGACGATCTGTTCCCAGAACTGATGATTTCATATGAGCATCCTGGTAACAAAATCAATCATGAAAATAACCATGGCAGAAAGAACTTAATTATCATCAATGTCATAGAAATTATCCCATAGTAAATAGAAGCATGTATCAGACTCTTTGCTATTAGTTTAAAGTAGAAATCATCCCTTCATCCTCGAGCAGAAAGGTCATCTTTAGATTCTGAACAGTGTAATGTCCAGCCCAAAAGCCTGAAAAATTTCTTTCACCAGTATAAAGAAGGATTGGAAATGCAAGGTACGTCCAAGTCTAAAAAATAGAACAATGAGTGGTAAAAATATGATGCAAATGTATGATTCAGCTAGCTACTGTGCAATGGTATGGAGTGCAATATCAGCATTAGAATAACATAAACCACGACAAACAAGTGATGTGAATACCAAAATGCATTGAAGCCAGTCAGTCTATCCAAGGGACAAGGAAGCTTTACAAGTTTTTTCTTGCATCATCGACTCGCCAACACAAAAGCAATTGCTATTAGCACAACCATAGCAACTCTTGTAACCCCAGGTATTGACGTCACAATATCCATATATGTTTGTTTGAAGTGAAATTCGTTGCCAAGTATACTCATGAACTGATCTTCTGGTGTATTGAAATTCTTGGGAAGTCACAAGCCATACAAACACCACCATGAATAGCTATTCCAATAGCCATGGCTCCTGCAATTTTCTGCAGCATATCAGGAAAACAAGATAATTTAGACCTTGGGCGGACTTGAGCACTTACAGGTGCACGCACCATTGTAAAACACGTGAACTATGAATTTTAAAGACAATACTGTACATGCCTTGTGAATGTCATCAAAGGTTGCCATGTTCAGTTTCAAAGTTTCTGCTGCTCCTTCAGCAGACAGTAGACCAAGATTTCAAATGCATCTTCGTGACCATATTGAATGAATTTCCATGTGAATAGTGCTATTATCGCGGCAATCTACAAGGCTAACATCCAAACCTTCTGCCAGTGCTCCAATAGATAAATCTTACCACTCTTGAAGGCAGTACATACATGACTCTTTCTTCTCTGGACCATGAGTGATTTTTTCCCTAGCCATATATTACAGCTATAATTTGGTGATGCATGGCCAGGAGAGCAATGGTTCTAAGTTGCTATATTTAGGTTATTTTAGTTAATGAATTGAATTGAATTGAATGACTTTTATCATCCACGGAGACCAATCGGCCTACGATTATTTTAGTTAATGACAAGAGGGTATTTATTATACTAGGGTTTAGTGTGCGTGTACACAGGCTGTGGTTTGATATCGGGGCATCCATCCTTGGAGATATTTCCTTACGGTTGCCCATAACAGCCCGTGGTAAGGTATATATTACGTGATCTACAATGGCTTCAACAACCCGGCCGTCAAGTTTTATAGTGGAGATCAAAACTCGGCCATTGGTTGTAGCAGTATCACCCACTAGTCATAAACACCTAACATGTTATGCCAAATGGCCATAAACATGTAGTTTGTTAAGGAAACCACCATAAAACCACATCATAAAACTCTCAAACCCAATTTCTTAAGGCAGATAACACCCTAGAACTACGGTGTTATTTCCTACTCATACACAGACAAATGAATTATGAATTGTTCCTTTTTGCTCTAAGGACTAGCAAATAGGTATTAACAAGGTGTTGAACGCACAAAGAATTGCCCTCATTAATGGGAGAGTGGATGTATGTAGAATTGAAAAGTGAAACATGCAACTTAGATCTTAAAATCCAACAAAGTATTGGCACTTTCTTTGACCAAATCCCTCATGCTTTCTTTTGACTATGCAATTACACATACTATCAACCCGAATAAATAACATTAGACGGCTCTACAATCAAAGCTGGAGCAAATGTACAGAATGATTGAGGACGATTTTCGTTTACTTTTTCTTGATCTACAAACGAGAGGAAGCATGGAAGGCACATAATCCCTGTGTTATGGTGCTTTTAGATGGGATGGGTTGTATGCCTTTGCCATGTTGTGTTGGTAAGCTTCCATGCTTTTGCCATGTTATGCATACATGCCTCTGTCGTTCACTTTTGTTGTGTAGCCTAATATGAAGTTTGGAAAGTTTATACATGTGGTTTCATGCGTCTTGACAAGAATCTATTTTCGTGCTATACAGACCTGAGATGCCAGCTGTGGCATCTGTTGTGGACATATTTTATCTCCTGCTTCATGTTGCCTTTCTGTTTTTCTTGTTTTCCTTATGTTCATAGCTTCTGTATGCAAAGCTCCTCTCTGAAGCTTCTTTGTGAAGGTTGTTTATGATTGTATACAAAGCTCCTCTCTGAAGCTTCTTTGTGAAGGTTGTTTATGATTGCAGAATGTTGAAGTTTGTGGATGTACTCGGTCGTGAGAATCCAGCCATGCAAATGGGTTCTATTTATTCATCCCTTGTATGCAGTGATGTAAGTCACATATGTATATGCGTATGAATACGCATATGGGGAGCACAAACTTGTACACGGGTCTGATGTGGAAATTCCACAGCCCTCCAATTGGCATATTCGTAGAATTGTGCTAGGATCCAATGATCTAGAAAAAACAATGAGTGAACAAAATAAGGAGTTTAGGGTGTTTTCAGGTTTGCGTTTTAGGGGCAACCAAAAAGAACAACGTAACGTGACAAGGGCGGAAAGTGACAAGGGCTGGAGGTAGTCGAATTAACCAAGGGTGGGGGGGCTCGTCATCCCAAATCTGTCCTTCCTTTCTCTCCAGGTTCCTTCTTATCCTATGTATGTCAATGCAGAAATCTTTTTTTGTTGACGTAACATTTCTTTTTCATCCAGGCAGGTTGCAGGTCTATTCGTCTCAGTTTTTTTCAATGCCACATCTGCTTTCAATGTGTCAACAGAACAATAGACCTGCCCTGCACTTTTATTTATTTATGCTTCTGTTTGCCTATCTATATGGACCATGCATGTTAAAGACGTGGACTGGACTGATACTTAATAATGCAAATGCCTACAAGAGCACTCACCTATTCTAGCATCCTTCTGCAATGATGCAAGTTAAACAAACCTTTTTTCATTCTGGCCTTGCAAAGTGCGTCCTTACCTATAAGAAAAAAACAACATTGGTCTGAATCAGACATCTTCATGTAAGGGCTGATACCTTCAAGACCTTACCCGTGTTCTTGAAACAATGCCTACGCCTTTCCTTGCATGATGGAGACATTGCATTTTAGTGATGATCGAGCATCTCCTTCCTCATAGACACTAGTTAAGTAGTTGTGCATCTCTATTACTGCCTGTCAATGAAAGTTTAGTGTTTTTCAATAGATATGATCTCTCAAGCTATAACCTGAGAGCGGAAAGTGAGCGTAAAGTTATACATTGTAACCCAGTAAAAATATGCATTTGTAGGACACTGGAACCTTCTAGACGATCTGTTCCCAGAACTGATGATTTCATATGAGCATCCTGGTAACAAAATCAATCATGAAAATGACCATGGCAGAAAGAACATAATTATCATCAATGTCATAGAAATTATCCCATAGTAAATAGAAGCATGTATCAGACTCTTTGCTATTAGTTTACAGTAGAAATCACCCCTTCATCCTCGAGCAGAAAGGTCATCTTTAGATTCTGAACAGTGTAATGTCCAGCCCAGAAGCCTGAAAACTTTTTGTCACCAGTATAAAGAAGGATTGGAAATGCAAGGTACGTCCAAGTCTAAAAAATAGAACAATGAATGGTAAAAATATGATGCAAATGTATGATTCAGCTAGCTACTGTGCAATTGTAGGAGTATTGTTTTGCCTTTCCAATCACTTTTGAGATATAGGAAAATGGAGTGCAATATCAGCATTAGAATAACATAAACCACGACAAACAAGTGATGTGAATACCAAAATGCATTGAAGCTAGTCAGTCTATCCAAGGGCCAAGGAAGCTTTACAAGTTTTTTCTTGCATCATCGACTCGCCAACACAAAAGCAATTGCTATTAGCACAACCATAGCAACTCTTGTAACCCCAGGTATTGCCGTCACAATATCCATATATGTTTGTTTGAAGTGAAATTCGTTGCCAAGTATACTCATGAACTGATCTTCTGGGGTATTGATAATAATTGGGAAGTCACAAGCCATACAAACACCACCATGAATAGCTATTCCAATAGCGATGGCTCCTGCAATTTTCTGCAGCATATCAGGAAAACAAGATAATTTAGACCTTGGACAGGCTTCGAGCACTTACAGGTGCACCAGACCATTGTAAAAACCTGTGAACTATGAATTTTAAAGACAATACTGTACATGCCTTGTGAATGTCATCAAAGGTTGCCATGTTCAGTTTCAAAGTTTCTGCTGCTCCTTCTGCAGACAGTAGACTAAGATTTCAAATGCATCTTCATGACCATATTGAATGAATTTCCATGCGAATAGTGCTATTATCGCGGCAATCCACAAGGCTAACACCCAAATCTTCTGCCAGTGCTCCAACAGATAAATCTTACCACTCTTGAAGGCAGTACATACATGACTCTTTCTTCTCTGGGCCATGAGTGATTCACTTACAGTCTGGTTCAGTGTCTGGCTCAAAGTTTGGCTGAAGTTTCGATAGTCATCCTTCCCTTTTGTAAAATATTCTCTTTTGGCAGCAATACTGTTTATTCAAATAGTGATGATGACCTACCTCTACGTAGCCAAGTTTATTTAACTTTGATAGATTGTCTGCAGATGCACTGAGCATGATTATCTGCACAGAATTACTATGTAATTTACTATGGAATGGTAAAAACAGACTAACCTCCTTCACTTCTTCTTCTGTGATCCGACCACATGCATCTTTGTCACACCTACAAGTTTCAGTTACAGATGAGTTATCGATCATACTAGATAGTGTTCATGGAAGAGGCTCAGATAGTGTTCATAGAAGGGCAATTACCTATACACAATCCAAAACCTGCACGAGAAAGAAGCCCATCAGCAGCGTTTTACAGAGTTCTTTGGAAATCATTTTCAATTGCTTTAGTTATAAAAGGCCCCGAAGAGCATGCTGCACACCCGATCCAGATCTTTTAAGCCTGATCTGGGCCTGGTCATAACTCTGCAAGATCATGACAGGAAAATGCAAGATCATAACTCTGCCGAGCAGAATGTGGAAAATGCAAAGTGGACCGCATGCAAGCCTTGAATCAACACCGAACTCAACACCGGGCTTTGAATCAATAACAATTTTGCACTTTTCTGCCCTTTAATTAATCTGCTCCTTGAATTTTTCTTTACCTTGAGCCCCCCAGACTGGTAGGCAGCACCGGATTTAATTCTTCCAAAAATCCTCTGTCTAGAGAATCCTCGGCTCCGAAATAATAGCTTTTCTTTTTGAAAAATCAATAAAAATCGATTCTATTTTTTGGATGCCTGTGCCATCATCTCACACTTGCACTTATGGATTGTCCTTTGAAAAAAGGTTTTTAGTGCCTTGATCCATTTTGTCCTGATCGACATTTCCCTTTTTTCAACCTTATTTATCGAATAGAACATTTACAATTTCAAAGAACCTAGGGCAACTTTTCCACATTGGTCCTCCTAAAATTGCAAGAGCCATGGCTATTGGGGTAGCTATTCATGGTGGTGTTCGTATGGCTTGTGGCTTTCTAAGAACTATCAATGCCCCAGAAGATCTGTTCATGACTATACTTGGCAAGGGATATCATTTCAAATAACCAATATATATGGATATTGTGAAGTCAATACCTAGGTTTGCAGGAGTTGTTATGGTTGTGCTTGTTGGACAGTCGATGGTGCAACAAAAGCTTGTAAGGCTTCCTTGGCTCTTGGATGGATTGATTGGCTTTAATACATTTTGGTACTCACATCACTTGTTCATTGTGGTTATGTTATATTGATATTGCACTCCAATTTTCTATATCTCAAAGGTGATTCGAAAGGCAAAACAGTAAGATCCACTCCCATGTTTAGAATTAGATGTAGCTTACATTTCTAATCCTTCTTTATACTGGTGAAAGAACTCTACGGACATTATACTGTTCAAATCCTAAAGGTGATCTTTCTGCTCGAGGATGAAGGGGTGATTTCTATTTTAACTAATAGCAAAGAGTCTAATATAGGCATCCATTTACTCTGGGAATGTGCTCGCCTTAAACATGTCAAAACCTCCTGGCTTCAAGTACAAGAGTGAGATATGCCTCTTTTTGAAGTACCCAACAATATCCCCCTTTGAATGGTAAATGGGGATATACATTTTTCTCGTTTTTATATGTGTATCATTTGCAGACTATTCTTACTTTTCTTTCTTGTAGGCATTCATTTTCAGTAATTTCAGCTCCTACTGTTACCTATTTAAGTGTTCATATTCGCACTTACGGTGATTGGACTAAAGAGCTGAGAAGGATATTTTTAGAAGTAAGCCAAATCTTTCAAAATATCATGTAATCTATCATTTTTTAAGCACAGCAAAGAACATTTCTTATGTAGTTTCTCCAATATGAAGATGAGGAGAAATGCATAACAGAAAGTGATAACATAGAATTGATGATGAATTATAAAAATCAGCAGAAGAGTACTTTGATTTGACAGTTTTCAAGCCATACAATGTCTGAAGAATTCATAACTAGCTATTCTAATTCACAGTTTCCCAAAGCTGCTCATAGATGGTCCGTATGGTGCTCATAAATATGATGTTCTCCTTTTCGTTGTTCTTGACATTGGAGCCACATCCTTTATCAACATATTGAAGGGAATATTGAACCATATAAAGCTGGCAAATCAACAGCAAGTAATTGACATTGTTGATTTTGTTACTAAGGTTCTCATAGGAAAAGATCGTCAAGAAGGTTCCAGTGCCCTACAAATGTATATTTTTACTGGGTTACAGGAGAACAAGAATCCTTTGAATGGTTAAGAAAGTCATGAATGAAGTTGCAGAGATAGACCATTAGGTGAGTATAACTTTTCGCTATCAGGTTACAGCTTGAGAGATCATATCTATTGAAGAATGCTAAACTTTCATTATCAGGCAGTAATTGAAATGCACGACTATTTAACTACTGTCTATGAGGAAGGAGGCGCTCGATCACTAATAACAATGATGCTATCCCTCCACATGCAAAAAAAGATATAGACATTGTTCAAGAACACGAATAAGATTTTGAAGGTATTAGCCCTTATATGAAGAAGTTCGATTTAGACCACTGGTTTTTTTCTCATGGCAAGGATGCACTTTGCAAGACCAAAATGAAAAATGATTTGATAAGCTTGCATCATTGCACAAGAATACTATAATAGGCGAGTGCTCTCGTAGGCATTTGCATTATTAAGTATCATTCTATGTCTCTAACATACGTAACCCCACAAAAGTATTCTATTGTGGTCCGAGAATGCTATCAAATGAACTTAGACATAATTCTAGAGAGCTCAACTTCACAAAAAATACTAGGTTTGAATTTCAGAAGTAAATTTTTTAGAGATCTTTTTGTTAGATGCCATTATAAGCAACTACAGTTCTTCCAACAACAGGAAGAATATTAATATTGATATAGGTATAAGCATGTACAGCAAGGTTGGATTATGATAAAAAAAAAAATTTAAGGCATATACATAGGCAAACAGAAGTAGAGAAGAAGGCTCCATGCAGAAGCAACAAACAGAGTCTGCGCACGACATGGTAGTAGGATGTAATGCAGCATTTACATAGTTATTATTAGCCTGAAAACCCTCCACAACCCCAAAACGAAAATAGCATACTATATATCCTATTGTTTAAATTTGGTTTTTCCGGGGTTCCGAAAACTTTTTGGATTTTTGTTTTGTTGGTTTTTCTAAGGTTTTTAATATTTTGACCGCCGGAAAAAATTTCCAAATTCCAAAAATCGGACATATCCAAATATTTTCATTTTGGGGCCGATTTCCATGGATGCCTTATCTTCGGCATGGCTGCCACGCTTGCTCGGATACAACACTATCTTCTAAGCCATCCGGATAGCGTAATCTGGGACTCCACGTAGTTTGCATACTCCACGAGGCCATAGAAGCGCGGCATCACAAAGGCCATCCGCAGTTTTGAGCATCGCAGATTTCTTGACGGATTTTTAAAGAAGAGCATCATAGGCTTGAGAGATCCGTTCTTGAGATTTGTTTTCAAAAAGCCACCCGAGAACAAAAACTGGATTCCACGAAGCCATAGAAGCCGCATCAAAGGCTTGACAGATTTTGAGCATCACGCATTTCTTCACAGTATTTTTGAAGAATCTCCAAGCTCTTAGCCCACGGTCACAGTCACGATGTATGTAGGTCACGATGTATGTCGATCACATTTTTTTTTCTCGCAAGTCGATTTTTGTTCTCGCAAAAGGGGATTTTAGAAGGCATGAGCGCATGATAAGGTTTGTTTCATGGATGGGTCCATTTATTCTACATCCTTTTGCTTGGTCTTTTGCTCGGTGACCTCTGCAAATGGATTCCACTATTGGGCATTTTATTTCGTTTTATCCGGGTTGCACTTTGCCCTAATTTGCACTCTTCGTTTCAGGAATAAGAATGGCAATAGTGTCCCCAATGCATGCCATGGTTGTTCAACAGGATATCGGCTTTGATCGGTCGAATAACGATGTTGGTTCCTGCGGATGGCGGAGATATGCCCAGTAGTTGTTAGCATGGATCTGTTATTGTTCTCTTTAGATGACAGTAGCATCAACTCAACCGATGTCTTTGGTAAGTTTATTTTCCCATAACGAATCTCTCTCTCTCCATCTTGGTTGCATATGAAGCCATAGTCTTTGTCAGTGTGCTTTTTAGTTTCTTCCCTATCCGATTTCATTATTACAAGTTTCTCTGTTGCTTATAGAATCTTGCTTTGGGTCCGAAATGCGTAAAGTCTTGCTCGGGCGACGGTGGCATTTAACAACACCGATTTCTTTAGTGAGTTTCTTCTCCCGAGACTAGCTTCTTTCTTTTTCGTCCATCTTCCCGATCTATTGTGGGCGCTTTGCATCTTGATTATGAAATGTGCGGGGCATTTTAGGTTTATATTCCTTTCTGGTACATATCCGAATTAGTTACAATTGCCTAGATTGTATATAATATACTTAATGATTTCTTTGGTTCTATTGTATCATATGCGAGAGACCACAATTGCTATTTTCTTTTTTATGGAACACCTTCTCTGTGAGTTCTATATTTTGCAATTATACATGTGAAGTTACTTATAGTTTTCTAGTCGCGTGATACGTGTTGTGGGCTGCGCAAGTAGGCATATCTTTGCTATGCAAGTTGAATAGCGAGGACTGTTGGTCGAGTCCCACTAACAAGATGCCGCATATGGAATTCAAGAAAGAATATATAATACATTGGCATTCCTCAAATCTGAGTATTCACTGCATCTTTAGTCCGTAGCTTAGCTGTTGTGATTAGAGAACATGGATTATTAGCTGCTGTGAATAGAGAACATGAATTATTAGCTATTTTATGTTGATATCCTATGAGCGTTCATAATACCATCTATAATTAATAAGTTTCGCAGTTCACCATGACCAAGCTTTCTCTAATTCCGAGAGATTTATATCCCAAATGACTCAAGCAAAGACTATATGCACCAGCACATGTACATGTAAGACCTTTTCAACATTTCTAACCTTGGTCTAGAAATTCCCAAAAGTAGTATTGTCACATGTAAAGCTTTTATTTGATGCAACGATGACATAGCTTCTACCATCTTCTAGATCATATTTTCATTTTGTAGAGCTTACTTAGAGCTTACTTATTGTTTAATTGATGAGTATATTTAGGCGAAGCAAATGTGTATAACTAGCGGAAATAACCTTGCAATACCAATCATCTAGGAAACAACTTTGCAACGATGACATTGCTTCGACTATGACGTTGCTTGATCACATTTTCCATTTTGTTCACATGATGTGTATAACTAGGGGAAAAGAATGTGCATAACTAGAGAGAAACAACCATGCAACAACAATAAAAATAATCAAATGTGTATAACTAGGGGAAAAGAATTGTGTATAATTAGGAAGAAACAGCCCCACAACAACAATAAAAATAACCAAATGTGTATAACTAGGGAAGACGACCTTGGAACAACGATTACATTCCCATTCTATGTAGTTACGCTTATAGTTCCAATGATGTGTAAGTTGAAAAAACTTGCAGCAACATAGTCACGCCTCTCTTCACTTAGAAGTAAGAAAAGCTTTTGTTTGTGCGTCGTCCTTGAAGTTGTACATGGTATTCTCTCTCTAAGGCAAATGGGCTTAAGGGAGGGAAATAGAAAAAATGCACAAAAGTAATTGCATAAGATAACATATACAAGTTGTACATGGTATTCTCTCTCTAAGGCAAATGGACTTAAGGGAGGGAAATAGAAAAAATGCACAAAAGTAATTGCATAAGGTAACATATACAATGAATTCTGAAGGTAGCCAGCCAAATGCATGAGAAATAATTACCATATGCAAGGTAACTAATCTAAGCAATAAACAAATGCATGAAAATAATTACATAAGATGAGATAGACAATGAATTGTAAAGGTAAATAATCTGAGAAGTCTTTATTGAAATCCAAGTGTATGCATAGCCAATGTTTAAATTTGCTTAATCCAACTAAATATCTTAAGTTAACTTACATTTCTACTTATGCCCGGCAACGCCGGGCAAACATTACTAGTGATGTTTAAGATCATATTAATGATGTCTACGCTATATTATGATGTCTAGATCTAGAACAATTGTTCAAAGGATAGCTCCCATGGCCCCATCCGAAGTCAAACATGAAGCTCTGAAACATGTTCGCAAGATTTCAATCAGGTTCTTACTGAGATTGCCACGACATTGTTTTCTCCTGCCACTGTCACGAATCACAAGTTCAAAGAAAACTGGAAGGACCCATGGGAGGGAATAAAGGCGAACTTTGCATTTTAGATCTGTCCTCAATTTGCATTATTGGGACTTGCTCCAGCAAATCAGGTTAGTAAATTGAGTATTTCTAAAGTAGCGGAATGAAATGGCTGGAGCTACGAATAGTGGGACATGGTTACATCTGCCCAAATGTCACAAGCCAATGAGAGTACCCCCTCATTGGCAATTTCCTCTTGCGCAATCGATTTGGTTAGATGATCTGAGCCCACGCCTTCATCTCTGTTGTCTATGCCAACTCGAAGTTGGGTGCTTAGGTGCAGATCCCGCTTAGCTACCAACACGTAATCCACGAATCTAGGGCCGCCTCCTTAGTTTTCCTGCCCGCAATTTTAGCAGGGGGATAGTGGCCATTTCATCAGAGCATTACAGATGACTAAGTCAAAGATGATGCACATCTAAAGCAACTGCTTGCTATGTCGTGTGACTTAATCATCTCTCCCAGCTAATGCTCATGGCCAGATAGTTTCTCCAGAATGGAGCTATAGGATGTCCTCTGTTGAGGGGTCAAACTTCCTGAGCTGTTCTAATCACGTGCGTGCATTGAAGTCTCCGAGCAAAAAAATCCAGCTCAAACTAACTATTTGTACAAGTGTATATCATCATGTAGACGAACATATCTGTTTAGCTATATCTGTATTGTAGCGGTAGAAGTTGGAATCTGCATGTGGAAAGTGGCATGCTATTGGAAAGAGGTTGTCGCCATAGTGGCTTTGCACTCGGACCCACATGTAATGATTGTGTCTGTCTTCTTGACATTGATGGGATGATGACAGCAAAAAATTTCTATTTGTCAAGATCTATATGTAAACCCTGAAGAATGTTAGACAATATTGCATGAAAATGATAATGTAGAAGAGATTATTGATTTCAAAAGAACAGATGGCAAATCGACAATACTTGGTAATATTCTTCTTAATATGTTTTCAAATATTAATGCTTTAATAACGATTGTTGGTGTTGCAATAGTAAGAATAGTGTCATGGCATGTGGTTGTGGTGTTAATAATATAATTATATGCAGATACACCAAAGCTGGAGATTTAGGGAAATCACACTCAGTTGCAACATCATACATCATTATCACAGGTAAACTCAGTTGCAATATCAAGGTTATTACATGGGTCTCAACATGACCATTATATTTTTAATGGTTAATGGTTGATACTTTTATGATCGAAAACAGATTAACTTTCCTTGAATATTTGAGGAGGTTAAGGCTTGAATATTGGAGGGAAACTATCTAATGTTTTACCACCTGTGACCAACTAGAACCAGCAGCTTAAGCGTCGAAGGGAAACCTATATAAATCACCAACGAAACTTACAATTACAGAGATAAAAGTATGAATTAGAGGAGGGAAAATTATAGCATAATCAATCGATTAGAGCTTGAGCTGTCGGATGTAAGTATTGATATATATTGTGAATCCAATGTTATTAAGTCTAAAAGATAATATTGCTTAAGATCAAGATTTAAAGATGTCTAACCATTGAAACACCTTGCTGCATTGAAGAATTGGATTTGAAAATACCAACTATTGAAAATATCTAGTTGATCTTTTCCAAATTAACATTTGGTATCAGAACAGGCAATTCTGCTTGTTTGAAATTATGTCAAGCAGATTCGGAGCAAGTTTGTTGAGTACAGTAGAAGTATTCAAGGAAGGTGCTTGGAAGGATGATGTCAAACGCATCCTAGAAGTTGAAGACTTATGGGATCTTGTTGATCCAGAAGGTGATTTTGGAGTTCAAGAAGGTGCAAGAAACATTGCGGTCAGTTAGTATCAGAAAGGTCAGTAAATGCTGGAACTAATGCTACTGAAAGTTCAGGTGAAGTTAATGCAAGGGATGCATCTGGAACTAGTCTGTCCACTACAGGGAGATCAATTTATGCCAAAACAAAGGAAAACCCAAGACATTATTAGGTTAGTCCAACCATCAGACTTTAGCTTAGGAATATGACACCGAGGCAAATGTGGCAGTATCTGTTAAAGCACTTTGAAGAAAAATCCTCTTCTCAGATAGACCTCTTAGAAAAGGAATTGAGAAGCCTTAAACTACAAGAAGATGGAGATGTAGCTGAATTCTTTAACAAATTCGATAATATCATTTAGCAGGGGCAAATGTGCACATATCAGATAGGAACCAAGTATTGCAAATTTCCAGAGCTATTTGTGACAATGAAAATCTTTCACTGTTTATTAGAAACATGAGTAAGAGTAGGCAGGACGCAGAAAATATCTTAAGGACGGAATTTAGGCAAAGAAAAATTATGAGAGAGACAGAAGAAACAAGTGAAATTTTATACACTGGAAAAAAATACCAGAACTGAAAAAGGGAAGTGTTTTTACTGCCATGAATCAGGGCATTTCAAAATTGATTGTCCTAAACTTAAAAATTAGTTCACCTCCTATCGTTATGGAGGGAAAGGGCACATTGCAGCAAAATGCTCCACTCCAAAGAAGCATGGAAGGGACAGAGGCAGATGAAAAAATTCTAGAGGAGGAAGAAACACCAATCATAGAGGAAGGGGAGGAAGAACATCAAGTGGAGTACACATTACTCAAGAACATGATGGAGAATCAAAACAAGAAGACGAAAATGAAGTAAATTTGACCTTATCTGTTTTAGATAAAGACCATGAGTCTAATAAAAGTGCTGATGATATTACAGTTGATAGTGGATCTGAGAGATCAGCAGTGCAAAGCTCTAATCTGCTCAAAGACATCACTCCAGAAAGCACCAAGAACATTCAAGTTGGAAGTGGAGAACTGGTGCCAATTGAAGGAAAAGGATTACTACAGCTCTTTGATCTAGAAGGAAATATTGTGGACATAAAGAATGTTTTATATGTAGCCAATATAGTTGAAAATTTAATTTCAGTAAGCCAGCTTATTGATTTGGGCTATCGAGCCACTTTTGACTCACAAGGATGTAAAATTTATCTGAATGATCAATTGAAGTTCTTTGCTCAAAGATGTAGAAACCTATTTCAGATGAAAAACATAAACTGTAACAGTGCTAACGTTGTGCATATATCAGCTGAGACATGGCATAACAGATTAGGGCACACACATTACAATAATATCAAGTTCCTGGAAAAGCAAGGATGGATCAACTGTAAAGATTTGCAAACTGAAAACTCACCTTGTGAAGGATGCATGCTTGGCAAAATAAATAGACTACCCTTCAAAAATGATAATAATGTTCAAACTTTTGATTTCAAGAAGCAAGTGAGATTATTGTACTACTAGGCAATAATAAGACAAAAGCTTCCTAATAATTCAAACCATTGAAATAATAATGAAAATATCATTGTAGCAGAACTATTGAAATTTATTTCATGGATATCAATCGTGCAACAGTCTCCGAAAACCCAAGCATTTGCATACAACCTGCAACCCCAGAAACCAAATCCGATCACCTGTTTTTTTCGCTAACCCCTGTGTATGCTTCTTGATTTATTAGCAGACAGTCTGACCAACATGGAGTCGGTGTTCGACGCCCATAGACCTGTCATGTTTAAACTGGTTTTGGCTCCCTCCTCACGATATTATATCTATATAAAGACCATTGGCTTATAAATATCTCATATAAATATTCACTTGCAATGCAAAAATAGGCCAGTTGGTCTCCGTGGACGCTAAAAACCTATTCTATTCTATTCTATTCTATTCTATTCTACTAATTTTATCCATGATCAATACTTTCGTCTACATCCCCTTCTCTTTTCTTTTCATAATGAACTCACTAGCTGGATTCATTTGTAGTTGTATAATCTTAATAGAATAGAATAGAATAGAGCAGATAGATATGATATGATCATTTTGTCTCGTAGCTAACTGAATATGTGATGATCTACCCATTATTTCAACATTCCTCCTTCATCACATATCTCAGTTACATTAAGCCCTTTTCTGAACTGAATGAATTTTGCTTCTGTTAAAGCTTTTGTGAAGATGTCTGATACCTGCTCTGACATGTTTATGTAAGCCATTTGAATGTGCCCTTTCCTTGCCAGTTCTCTTATGAAATGAAGATTTTATTCGATGTGTTTCGTTCTCTCATGCTCCACTGGATTTTTAACGATAGCAATACAACTCTGGCTATCTGTCAGAATTGTGGTTGGATCATTTTGACTGCAGTTCAACTCATCTAATAATCATTTTAACCATACAATTTCCTTGGCCACTAATGATGAAGCAGCATATTCTGCTTCTGCTGATGACATAGCAATTGATTTTTGTTTCTTGCTTCTCCATGCAATAGGACCTCCTCCCAGGAATATGGTATAACCTGAGGTTGACTTACTGTGCTTAAGTCACCTCCCCAATCAGCATCACTATACGCAAGTAGCTTCAAATTCTCACTGTTGTAAGTGATCCCATATTCTGCCGTTCCTTTTAAATACTTTAACACTCGTTTTCCAGCTATCCAGTGTTCTTTGCTGGGATTATGACATCTCCTGCTTAGAATGTTTACAGCATATGCTATATCAAGACGAGTGTTATTAGCTAGAAAGAGTAAGCAACCAACTAGTACTCTGTAAGGAATTTGTTGCATTTCCATTGTTTCATTGCTTGATTATGGTATTTTTGCAGTTAGCCTATGTCCAGGAACAATTGGTGTTCTTGGTGGATGTGCATCTTCCAAATTGAACCTTTTAAGCATATTACTGATGTGTCTATTCTGTTTTAGTTCAAGAACTTTCTCATCTCTGTTTCTCATCACTTCAATACCAAGAGACTCTTTTAATTCACCCATGTCTGTCATTTGAAATCTTGCCTTCAATGTATCTTTGCATTTCTGCATACAATTCGGACTGTTCGAGGCCATGATACAATCGTCCACATATAAGGCTATGAGACAAACGTCTTCTCCAATCTGCAGCCGGTATAAGTTTCCATCATTTCAAAGCCCTGTTCTTGTAGAAATGCATCCATACATAGGTACCATTCTCTAGGAGATTGCTTATACGGCTCGGTTCAATTTCCAGACTCTGTTTTTCTCCGTTTCAAAGCCCGGAGGTTGTTTCATGAACACATTGCCTTCTAATTTAGCATCTAAGAATGTTGTCTTCACATCCATATGGTGAAGTTCCATATCCATTGCATTTGCCAGACTGAGTAGTAATCTCAGACTTGTTAATTTCACTATAGGCGAGTACGTTTCATCATAATCTGTCCCTTTTTTCTGTGTATAACCTTGTGTTACCAATCTAGCTTTGCGCCTTCTACCATCAGCATTCACTTTGACTTTAAACAGCCATTTACTCCCTATAACGTTTGAATCAGATGGCCAATCCACTACCTCATATGTCTGTGTATTCTCAAAAGATTCTAGTTCGTCTTTTATGGCTTGACGCCATTTGTCCTTGTCATCACAGGTGAGTGCTTCTTCTACTGTATTTGGCACCACGCTATCTTCCATGATTGCCATAATCTGTTCATAATGTATATCCAATTGTTCAACCCTCTTGCTTCTGCCCATCTCATTTCTGCTGTAATCTTGTGCATTGAGTTTTAACTCATCTACTAATCTTTCTGCCTGTATTTTTCTTTTCTTCCCATCTGTCTCACCGTGATCAACTGGAGATGAATTTGTATCTGTACCTTTTCTGTCATCTTTGTCTCCAGCTGTACTACTGTCTTCAACAGTATTTTGTTTGTCACAGTCATCATCTAGATCTACTTGAAAGTGTACCCTTTTGATATTTTTAAGGTCTCTAATTTGAAGACCCTTTTTTAAATATCTGTCTTTATACAGGATGCCTTCATCAAAAAATATATCTCTGCTTATGACTATTTCTCTAGTTTCTGGGATATAAATTCTGTAGCCCTTTGATTCAGTATCATATCCAACTAGGAATCCAATGACTGCTTTATCATCCAACTTTCTCCTGATCTCAGAAGGCACATGACTATATGCTAAGCAATCGTACGTCTTGAGCATCTGATAGTCTTGTTTTTCCTTTGAATTTGACCAGAGGTTAGATGGCACGTTACCTTGTAATGAGGCCGAAGGCAGTATATTCTGGATTAGTACATCAGTTTTTAATGCTTCTTCCCAGAGATTATTTGGCATACCGCTATGCTTTATCATCGTTCTCACTGCATCCATGATTGTCCGATTCTTTCTTTCGGCAACTCCATTCTGCTGCGGGCTATACCTGCACGTTAATTGTCTTTTAATTCCGTTAGTAATGCAAAATTGTTTAAATTTTTTTTGACAAGTACTCTCCTCCACGGTAAGACCTTATACATTTTACTTCTTTTTTTTTTTTTGTGTTTCCTCCTGTGCCACAAAGTGCTTAAAAGCTAAAATGGCTTGGGATTTTCTTGAGAGGCAGTAGCAAGCACATCTCCTGCTATAATCATCGATAAAAGAGATAAAATATCTCTTGTTAGTTCTGCTTCTGATGTTCAATGGACCACACAAATTAGTGTGGATCAATTCAAGCACTTCTTTGGCTCTGTGCTTTGCTTTGCAAATGGCAGCCTAGTGATCTTGCCAAGCATGCACCCTTCACAGACTGGTTTTTCCTTTTCTAGATCATTACATTCAATCCAACCTTTTTTTGCCATAAACTTTATATTGTCATGGTTTGTATGACCCAATCTAGTATGCCACAGTTCCATGTCATGTAAATTTACTGAATTTATGCTTGGACAGTTTCTGCCTTTTTTGAAACAAATTTCCACATCTATGTGCCAAGAACTTCAATTCATTTCCTTACAAGCTTTTGAGTCAAATATGACTTTGTACCCTAAATCTACTAACTGACTAACGGAAATCAAATTTGTAATGATGCTTGGCACACATAAGACATTTTCAATATCAATGATGTTTCCTTGCAAGTCTGTAAGCTGCAGCAAACCACTCCCTTCTATTGACTGCAACTGGCCATTTCCTACTTGAACATTCTTTGAGCTGATTGCCTTGACGTTTCTGAGCAGATAAGTAGATTGTACTGTTGATCTCTCAGCTCCACTATCAACTACAAATGTTTCACAATTTGTGTTAGCTCCATCATTTTTGTTAATAACAGCAAATATGCAACTTACCTCGTCTTCATTCTCAGCTTCTTTACCTTCTTGATCATTTTCTTGAGTAAGGTTGATCCCAATTGACCTTCTTCCTCGTCGGCCCCTACTTGCAGAATTTCTTCCTCCTTGAGTTTCTCTTTCTTTGCCTCTTTCCCTGCCATAAGCTTTTGGTTAAGAGCATTTAGCTGCTATATGCCCTTTGCCCCCACAGTTGAAGCAATTTATATCATTGTGCTTAAGCTTTGGGCATTCATTTTTGAAATGCCCTTGTTCATGACAGTAATAGCAAGATCCTTTTCCTTTCTTTCCTGCATACAATATTTCTGTAGCTTCATCCCCTTGCTTAATCTTTTTCTGTTCATATTCAGTCCTTAAGACATTTTCTACATCTTCTCGTGTTTTGCTCATGTTCCTAATGAACAAGGCTAACTGATCATTATCTATTATAGCCCTAGAGATTTGAAGCACTTGGCTTCTTTCAGAGACAATTACCCCAGCTCCAGACAGATCAGCTATTATATTATCAAAATTGTTAAAGAATTCGGACACATCACCATCCTCCTGCAGTTTAAGACCAAAAAGTTCTTTTTCCAGAAGATCAATTTCCAGAAGATGTTTTCTCTTCATAGTGCTTAAGCAAGAAATACCACATCTGTCTTGGTGTTTTGTTTCTAAGCTTAAGCCTGATTGTTGGACTCACCTTGCATGAGATACTTCCTTGAGCTTCTTTGACTCTTGCATATTCAGTTCTCCTTGCACCAATGCTTAGAGTTGTTCTTGTTGCATTTGCTTCACCCATGGCATCATTTTCATTAGTAGCAATATTAACTGAACTTTCAAACCTGTGCATTGCATTCAAGTCTGCATGACTGACTTCAACACCCTCTGGATCAACGAGACCCCAGAGTTCCTCAACCTCCAGTATATGCTTGATGGAGTCTTTCCATACTTGAAAGCCTGCTCCACCCTTGAAGGTTTCAACACTGCTTAAGAGACTAGCACCAAATCGACTAGACATATTAAATGATAAATAATAATGTTCAAACTTTTGATTTCAAGAAACAAGTGATATTATTGTACACAAGACTTTCTTGCCAAAGCTAGATCCTTTACCCAAGCGTTGTCAAAACGCTTTTCAGATGAAAGTAAGTCTGGCGGGTGTATTAACACATGGTCATGGAACTGGAACATATGGTCATTTTGTGCTTGATCTATGGAGAGATGATCCAAACTTCCATGTGAACTCTATCTTCAAGTGCCTGAGAACACTAGAGAAAGGATCGATAGAAGGGAGGAGGTATTCCCCTTCAGCACCCATTTTTGAGGCTTTGATGGATGATCAACCGCGCAAGAAGAGTGCTCGGATTTATTGAGCCGGCATCTCGGGTGCTTCAATGTTGCAGCATCTATCTAGCAGCCAGGAAAACTTGGAATGTAGTGACTTCTGGTTTGAGCAGTTTGCTTAATGTGAAACATCTCGGGGAAGGAGGAAAAGGTGCATTGAGTAGACTATAATTTGCAAGAAGGCCTTAGTTTGGAGCATGATTTG
The DNA here is from genome assembly GCA_021234155.1 of Isoetes taiwanensis. Taxonomy (NCBI): domain Eukaryota; kingdom Viridiplantae; phylum Streptophyta; class Lycopodiopsida; order Isoetales; family Isoetaceae; genus Isoetes; species Isoetes taiwanensis. The sequence goes on from JAJEKV010000019.1 coordinate 7,678,671, forward strand.
GAGAAGTGGTGGGCTTGAGTGTTCGAATTTGCAATATTCTTTAGTCTAGCTTTCTTCAAGGGATTCTTGAGCATAATAGGTGGATTTTGCGGGAGCTCTGCTATCTCATGTCGCCCTCTCCTATCCCAGCTAGGAGGTGGTGTGGGATCTAGAGAAAGCTTAGTGAAGCAAGGTCAGGAACAAGCAGGATATCTATTAGCCACTTGGTACGGGAGGATTAAGTGGTGTTATAGCTGATAAGAGCATTAAGGGAGACAAAACTCAAGCAAGTGAGTGGGATAAGTGCAAGGGATGTGGACCACCCAGTCTTGGGGAGGGCCGTAGAGGAATAAAAATAAAAATATCTTGTAGGCTATCTGGCTATTATAGAGCCTGGAATAAATGTATTTATTACATAATATTAATAAAAATAAAAATATCTTGCTATCAAAAAAAAAAAAAAAAAAAAAAAATTCAAACCATTGAAATAATAATGAAAATATCACTGTAGCAGAACTATTGATATTTATTTCATGGATATCAATCGTGCAACAGTCTCCGAAATATTTTAAATCTTAAAATTATATAATGTTGTATAGGAGATAAGCAACCTGATAAGAGACTCTATATTATCCAATTCTGATACGAGGAGGTAGTGACAATGAATAACAATACTGGGCTTCTATAAGTCTGGTAATTGGAATGAGTACAATCTAAATCCCTTAACGATGATCCATTGGAGGGCAAGTCTGGTGCCAATGGCTGCAGTAATTCCAACTCCAATAGCGTATATTTAAGTTGTTGCAGTTAACAAGCTTGTAGTTGGATCTCGGGGTGGGATACATGGTCCGCCCCTCGAGGTGTCTATTAGGCATTTCATCCTTCTAGTTGGCGACGTTGTCCTGGCCTTAATTGGCTGGAACATCGAGTTGGCGCTGTTACTTTGAAAAAATTAGAGTGCTCAAAGCATGCCTATGCTCTGAATATGTTAGCATGGAATAACATGATAGGACCCCAGTCCTTTTTCGTTGGTCTTCAGGACCAGAGTAATGATTAATATGGACAGTCGAGGGCATTCGTATTTCATTGTCAGAGGTGAAATTCTTGAATTTATGAAAGGCAAACTACTGCGAAAGCATTTGCCAAGGATATTTTCATTAATCAAGAACGAAAGTTAGGGGCTTGAAAACGATCAGATACCGTCCTAGTCTCAACCACAAATAATGCCGACTAGTACCTCATGGTGTGAAGCACCTCATGGTATAAAGTACCTTGTGAACGTAGAACTTGTAAGATGAGCACTTGCAAGATGTGCAATTTTGATGCGATCGAAGAACAAAGAACACATAACAAAGAACATGCAATATTGCATTGCACTGATATTGCATTGCATATCAAGTGCTAAGGAACAAATATTGTGTTAATGCCACTGATATCACTAATTCCTAACTACAAGTACTATTGAAGTAGTGGCTAAGAATAATGATGCAAATTGAATGGGAAAAATAAGCACAAGGAACTTGCAAGTGATGCCCACTAATACAATGATGTATGTTCTCTGCTAAGTAACCCATTCCTTTTAAGGGTGGATTTATCACTTTTCTCTAGATAAAGTGTCGTCATGGATTCAATTAATGAATTAACTTGCTTGTTCTTTGCAATTGATCCTGCATAAATGGCCTCAAGTCATTCGTCTTGCGCTTGACACTTGTGAAAGATGCATCTTTTATGCCTCTTATCGTGCAAGACATTACTGCCTGGATTTTACTAAGGTACCTTTGCATCGGTGAAGTATAAACACTAGCAACACCAATAGCTTCTCTCCATTTGAGCATCTCATCATATGAATTTGCAGAATGGACTGGGCGCGATTGCCCTTTAAAAATAATGAAGGTTAGCAAAAATACTGCCAACCATTGTTCAATTTACAAGAATCACCCAGGAGGCATGCTGTTGTTTAACCTAGAGTCGGCATTAATCTCTTGAATCTGAATGATTAGCATTACAACCGATGCTTTTTGCCCGAGTCAAATAATTTTTTACCTTAACCATCGTTTTAGAAAGTGATAACTTGGATGCTACCCATTGGCCAAACAAGGTCCATAAACAGCAACATTAGTTCGTCCATAACGCCGATCTTGTATCTGCAAACCATATGGGTCATAGACAGCATAATGCCAAATCATCATCATCATCGTGACACTTCTTGTTTAATATCCAACTCCCATCTATAGTAAACATAGCATAGCCTACCAGTAGTACATTTAGCCTCACAGCTCTCATCAAAAGACATGCTTGTGCTATTATACCCACTAAATTCTAAGAATAGAATGTGTGTGTGTGTGTAGAGAGAGAGTACCTTGGATATTGGGCCACAAACATCAGGCATTTCCTGTTTGGATTGTAGCGGATATTCAACTACCTGTGAAAATTGACAACATTTTAATCCATCCAATTTCAGGAATGAATCTTGCAGACAAGTAGCAGAACTTGCCATGCATGTGCTTTCTCCAAGTATTCCAGACTTAGAGAGCTCATCCATCAAAACAGGATAACTAACTGCTTCATAAGGTGGCGTTACGCTAACATAGTCATATGGCCCATGCTTAGCTGCAGGCAAGCAAAAACCAGATTACAATAGTTAGATTTCTCTGCCGGGACTTGAGGGAGCCACAATTAGAGGACTTACACCCTAGTTTCAAGAAATCCTCCACTCTTACTGTATAAATGGTAGCTTGCTTTGTAAAACTGGTAGCTTCTAAATTGGGTTCTAAAACATTGTTGACGACCCAAGGGTCCATTTCTACAAAGTGTGCCTGATTAGGAAACACTAGAGAGATAAATATACTTCAATCTGTACTATACTAGAGAGATAAATACACTTCAAAATGTCCTGAATGCAGTTAAAACTTTAAGGCAATGCCTTAACAATGAACAATTAATTGTACACCTTTGTTAAACATCAGTGCAACTAAACCTACACAAGCTGTGCAATATTATGCAAGCATATTCTTCTTGTGCACTGTTTAGAACAACTACATTGTCTGTCTGAGCAAAATGGAAAAGGGTATTCATAGCTCAATATTCAATCAGAATATGTGTGAACATGTATACTATCTATGCAATTGCAGTGTTCATATGCTGCTCTTGACTATGATATGGATATGCTAGCCACTGAATGGCATAGTAGTGAAGACAATATGGGCCATTGTTTTTTTTTTGTTTTTTTTACAACTTTCCTGGAACAGTATGAACTAATGTTTGTGTTTTCTTTTTTTTACAACTTTCCTGGAACAGTATGAACTAATGTGCCAGGACAACTTGGGACGGTGAGGATAGGTGTATATTTATATAACTACACATTCCGGGCATAACTAGCTTGCCTTAGTAAACTGAAGTACCATATAATACCTCAGCACATCCCCTGCTCAAAGCTTCTATTCCAACCGATCCGGTACCACTATATAAATCTAACCATCTTCCAGGTCGTAATCCCATAGAGAACCCGCCCATTGCCTGCAAAAATGAAACATCAAGCAGTGGAACTTAATTTGCCTATATTAAGGCAAGTAAAATGAATCAGTAGCAAGAATTTTGTGTTTCCACATCCAGTCACAATCACTTGCAGAAACTCAGATGCAAACAAAGCTTGAACATGAATGGCCATTAATGCACTGGATTTGAGTTAATAGATTATACGGCACGATAATTGTCCTTCCCATAGCACTAATAGTTATAGGACTACAATTTCAATGATGTTGTATTGCATACTACATGATGGCCTTACTTTCTCCAATCTCGGACAATCAACTAAGAAAGATTGCCAAAAAATTGCAAGATGGAAAGGAAAATTTGAAGATAAAGGCTAAGAAAAACTGGTGCACAACAAGTACAAAAACCCAGAAGCATATTATGCCCCCCAACCTCCACAGGCTTACCACAAGTTTCTTTAAAAAGAACATTTGGAGTGAGAAGATGGAGACAAATTGCATCATCATCGGATTTTATAAATTTTGAAATCAGTCCCAGCTTATCCCATGTCCTCCTCTTACCCTTTTAAGCAATCACTATTTATCAAATTTTGATTCTTCAACTTAACCCTTAAATGTGGGCCTAAATCGTAGCTATAAGGAAACCATTATTCTTAAGATCATATACATTTTACTTTCAACTAGTTTTAAAATGCAGATTGACCTGTAGCATATTGAACACTGCACCACGAACCACTTCCATCATAGGCCTCACATTCATATCTGCAGGGGATAGTAACTTCTTTCCAGCTACTTTACCTGTCAATACCTGCAAGTTTTAAAAGCACAATTGAATGAAACCTATAAATATAAACGAGAAGAGCCAGGACATTCCACAAATGGTATCCAGAATCACTATTACAGCAAGCAAATGGTGCTTCTCTTCTTCCCTAGTTGACAAGATGGAGTTCCCTAGATGAACTTGAATTGTTACAAGAAAGAGCGTTAACTGACAAAGGCCTATTTTATGGCATTAGTGGAAGCAAGGTTGAAAGCAGCTAAGATACAGCTGACAAACTTATTAAGGATGAAAGGCTTGAAAGGTCAATGAATAACAGTCCACTAGAAAAGTCGACCCTGAGCTGATTCAATGATTAGCCTCATTGCCATGTTCATACTCATAAACTAAGGCCAACATTTCCCTAAAGCAGACTTGCTGTCAAATCTAATGCGGAATACATGAGGAAAAGGCTCACTCGAAGCAATTTGTGAGTAGTTCGTTGAGGTTCAGCCAACAAATTTGAATCCGTCTTTGTCAATTGTGTCCGCTTTTCTTCTTTTAACTGCTTCTCCAGCTTTTTAGATGCATTCAAACCGGCAATCTCCATTATCTACATTATCACCATAACCCACATGTTAATTGCGTTCCTTAATTTGCTGCTAACAAGAAACTGAAAACCAACAGAAAAAGGACTTTTCCATGATGGTTGCTCATAATAATGTCACCTCCAGTTTTCCAGCATTCCTTGGAAACCAGACTATTAAGCTTAAGTGAAAAGGAATAATGGTTGGTCCTCAACTGGAACATTTGTTCCAAAGGTCAAGAAAAGTGGTCCAAACGGATACATGGGGGTAGAAAAACCTTGAGCGCCAGCAAGGGCTTTGGAAGTACTCTTTTTTATCTCATTCTGGCAAAATGCCTATAGTCTGCTGGAAGTGAATATGGAAGAGAACTATTAAGCAACTGCCAAAACAGAAATCTTAGAATCCATCAAGAACATTCATTTGTTTCTTCAAACATATAATGGATGAGATGGACAAGACTACTTTTTCGAAATAAGCTATTTCGTCAGCAACAACAGCAGGAGATTTAATTGAGTTTGATGCATAGATGGCTGGAAAGAGAGGAAACTTTTACTAACGTCTATAAAGATCCTTAGGACTATGGACACCAAACAAACTTAACAATCCAAGACCATCCTCCTAACTATGGAAATCTGGGTAAAAAGATGAAAAAAACACAGTAGAGATTTTCGGCACAGTCTAACTGGTCCTGTGCATCCCCCGTGTATTTAAAAAAAGAGGGGTCTTGTGCATCTTTAAGGAACATAAATTTTGGGCTGGCTAGAAGGGGATTCAAAGAGGGTAATGATTTTAGATATATATTTATAAGCTACCACATAGTATAACTGTACTAGATGCTCTTCTCCATACTCTACTAGCAAGAGCTACTTTTTTCATGCCCAGGGCGTGTAAATGAACTTTTGTAATTAATCTTCAAACAAACATCTGGCAACACATTTGAGTTTCGTCCATTATTTAGTGATAGCTATTTGCTAGATATCTGCTTAACTTATGAAACCACCTTGCGGCCATCCACATAAAAGAATATCATGGACAAAACCAATCAGCCAGTTAATGCAGAAATTACAATATGGTTATATACCTGCAGATGGGATAATTTCTCATCTTCTTTGCCAATTGTGTATAAATCCTCTTCAACTACAGTTCTTTTCCTAGCGCCACCCTTGATGGGCCTCCTCGGCTTCGCTGATCATTTGTAGAACTATCTTCGTCAACCATCAAAAGGAAAAAACAAGAAATGCACAAGGCTACTAACCGGAAGCAGAGATGATGATGGTTCGGATTGGAAAATGCAGCGGAGAGATGAGGAAGTGTCCATCCGGATTAAAGTTGGAGTTTAAAGTCGAAGGAAGCAGACAGCAGAAACGACATTCTCCAACAAAAACCATGGCTGGCAAAGAGTTCTTTTCCGTCTTCTGTGCTAAATATCATTTGAGTATATGTTGAGGTATATTGTTTGAATGTTTGCGTATAGCTGACGTATGTATATTCTTTTTCTTTTTTTATTTAGGGAACCCTTAGAGTTTAGGGAAAATATAATAAAGCCATTACAGTTTTGGGGAAAGTTACATTTTTTCTTCTTTTTTTAGTCTTGACATGATTTTTGTTACAATAATTTAAATCCAAATTTAAAAATGGAGTGATAATTGATGAGGCGGCAAAGCGGCAGCGGCTAGGTCGTTTGCGGGAGAGGCTACCGCCGCTTCTCCTTGCCTTCGGATCAGCAGCGAAGCATGGAGAGGAGATTCTTGGGGATGGTGGCCAGGCCAAGACATTCTCTTGCTTTGAGATTGGTCCTTCACAAGCTTTTTCCAGGTTTTCTTGAGATGTAACCTGTAGGCGATCTTCAATCTTGTTTCTTTTTTGTTGTATTAGTTCATATCTTCCTTGCAGCTGTGGTTTTCTATGGCTGGGTCGATCTGGGATTGATTGAAAAATATAGGCTGAATTGATGCAAATTGAAGCAGGTTAAGTCCTTGAGTTCTTTCTGGATAAGCTTATCTAAAGAAATACAATCTTGAAGTGATTTAGAATGTTCTGGTTTATTCTTACAAGTCGTATTTAATTAAAGTGGGACAAATCTTGAATTTTGGGACTCGGACTGAAAATGGGACTCACACACCATAAAAGAAATTTCTGAATTGATTGCTTGAATAGAATTACACATGACACACATAGAATTGGGTTACTTGTTTTCCTCATAAATTTTACAAACCACTAGTTGAGAAAGTTTTCAAACTTCTCAATATTATGTACCCTCATACAATGATATAGCATGGAGGTTGCTCATGGCCTTGTCCATCTCCCTTCTTGGGATCTTGTGTGTGTTGTCCTTTGCAACGTGAGAACTTGGATATGACCATACCACACACTCCACCAATTCCCTCCTTTGAGGGTCAAATAATTTGCCCTCCACTTCTTCTCCCAAAGAGCCACTTCAAGTTGCCCTTCTTGTGTCTCCCAATGGGCTCCCAATATTGAATTTGGAATCCAGACGCAACTCCTCTCCATCGAGGCATAGTGGTGGTTACATCGAGAGTGCCACCCCTAACCATATTGGACAAAGTCCTCATCATCGCCTTACTAGCACAAAGTATCCTTCCTTGATGTCCTCAAAGGATCCCACTCGGGAAGATCAAACCACTTCGGCTTTGAGGCCTTACTTCCCACAAAACCACTTGGAACCCTTTGTTGGGACCCAAGTGAGCATTCTTAGACGGCTTGCACCTTGAGAACCCTCCCATCTTGACTCCCCGCAAGAACCCGCCTCTTAGCTCCCTCCCACATGGTCGCTCGGTTCTAAGCATGTCACAACTTTCTCCCAAAGACTTGATTAGGGAGTCCATTTGATTTTTCTTAAGAGTGGAGGTGTGCTTTCCATTTCAACATCATCCCAAAGTCGTTATGTAATCCTTGATGCCCCTTCACCGGTTGGCTAGAGTCTTTGACCTCTTGAAGGGAGGTAGTGGTTTTGGTCGCCCTTTAGAATGAGAACTTCACCAAAGAAGACCCCCTTTGCCACAACTCGATACCTTGTACGCATCCACAACTTGTCACCCTGGTTCCACTTATATTGCATGATTGGTATTCCATCCCTAACCCAAAACTTGTGTGTGTCCCCATTAACCCATCCTTACCATCTAGCAAGTATCCTTCTACAAATGATTTCCAACTGCAAACCTCATCCATCAAGAAAGCCATTGGGTTGGGGTCAATGCAGCCTCAAACACATCCATTAGTTCGAGGAGAGTGGTCACGTTTTTCTCTTGAGCTTGGTGGAGAAAGTTCCAAAGAATCCATCTATATCATCATGCGTATGCCCAACCATCATGAATCCCACTTTCACAACTTTGAATACTCCCACCGGGCCGTTATCGTATGACATAGCCCCAAACATCCATCTATTCTTGTTTTCTTTCCAATGCTTGTCCAACTCAACACATAGCTCCTCAGCGCTGATTTCTCAAGTAAGGGGAAATCATCCCAAGTCCTCCTTGATTCACTAGACACCTTGGATGTGAGCTTTTTATCCGCCTTTGGTAACAAAGCCCGGTTGATCATCCATCAAAGCCTCAAAAATGGGTGTCAAGGGGAATACCTCCTCCCTTCTATTGATCCTTTCTCTAGTGTTCTCGGGCACTTGAAAATAGAGCTCACATGGAAGTTTGGATCATCTCTCCATAGATCAAGCACAAAATGACCATATGTTCCAGTTCCATGACCATGTGTTAATACACCCGCCCGGACTTACTTTCATCTGAAAAAGCGTTTTGACAACGCTTTGGGTAAAGGATCTAGCTTTGGCAAGAAAGTCTTGTGTTGGTCCATCTTATCATGAATTATACACAAAAGTTTGTCCGGCTGCATCTCGCAAAATGTTCTCCACCGCCAATACAACCGCCTACATGATATTTGGTCCCTTTGGTGATCTCGCAAATTGCTCCCTAATTGCCATTCTTTCTTTCTCTATTGCGCTTGATGCAAGTGTATCCTTGAGTTGAATGCAAGTGTTGCACTTTGAGAATGGCATGTGTTGTAGGACACTCACGCCCCAGAAGTGAGTGCTCCATAACTTGCTGAAATGTGATTGAGAAAGAGGCCTACCTCCAAGAGTTTCCGTGATGGAGTTGACCTCCTTAAGGCACTCCTTTTGATATAGTGTTGTGGCAACACTCTTTGCACCACTGCACACCGTGCTCGCTCACCTTCGAATTTGTGGGGCATAGATTGAGACATGTATCTCACAAAGCTCTCTAAGACTGCAATGGCCTTGAGAGTATTTGCTCTAGGTTTCAAAGTGAGTGCATTACCATGTTGGAACAAACTGCACTTTTCTAATCTGCTCCCAAGATTCAGAAATGAAGACTTGCTCACCCCAAGAATCCATCTCAATGCTCTCATACATACCTTCATGCCCTCAATTGATATAGTAGCCGCCTTGTGTTTTCATCATAGCTGGAATTCCTACACAAGGAGTAAATGAAATTAATCCTATCTTTTTGAAGTGTCCAATGTATTGGGACCTTATCTCAATTTTAGGTCATCCACATTGTATGCATCAGTGCAATCTAGGTTGCAACACTCTTGTCCCCAATTGCCTCCAGGTTTTCTCCTCCTCGTTGGTGCCATACTTTCCATCCTTTCTAAATATTTGTCACTTCTAGGCCTCTTGGGCACCCTTGGCTGCCTTTTATGAAAGACATAAGCGTCTCTTCCTTGTGATCAAAGGATGCTCATCGACCACCAAATCTTCCACATGGCCTTGGGTGGGCCTTGGGGTGTGTAGTTCAAGAGGGCATTCTAGAGTATCACCATTCTTGTGTGTAATATATCTAATTGGCCATCTCAAACCGAAAGCTTGGGACTCCAAAGAATTTGGAAAGCACACAATGCAATCACTAGAGCTTCCCCGACATGATTGTATCAACTTCGATAAGAAGCTTCACAATGCCAACTCCAAGATGTTCATCTCCCACCTCATCATTCACACTATCAAATGGATCAACCGCAGTTATTATGCCCTCTCTGAAATACCGGGCTCGCTGCAAGGGTAACAAAAGGCAACCCTTCTTTTCTCCATTGGAGCCTAGGGGCAATGGCCTCTGCTGGACTTCCTTGGCTCCATTTTACTCATCTCACATGCTCCTGAATGAAAAAAAGCTCACATTAAAACTATATAGCCCCAAACACCACAAATATGACCATATGAACCATATAAAACCATACAAACATATTAAATATAACCATATTAAATCATACAACCATATTAACTAAAATCATATAACCATATTAAACCATACAACCATACTCATTCTAAACCATATGTAAACATTGTAACCATATATAACCATTGAAACCATATTAAATATATAAGGTAACATATATAAACATATAACCTAACCTTTCATATCTTGTCATGGTTAATGCATCGCTCCTCGAGGTCAAAAGCGCGGCCATGTCGCTGAACCTCGCGACCGCCACGCCATGGAGGGTATGGCCCACACGCGACAGTGGTTTATTATTGCACTTTTACGCAGGTTCGAGGGTGCAGCCAATTAATCGCACCCTTCCTCTCCCCCGACCATTCTTCCTCCCTCGCTTTTCTCCGGGACACTCTTCGCGTTCAGATTTTCCTTGCTCGCCCGGGATCCATCGCATCGATCGAATCCGAGCCATTTCAAGGCCATCTTATGACAAAGAGCCTATCGACGGATCAGACGCTTTCCAAATACCGGGTTCTCGCAGATTGAGGTTCGAAAGCAAAAGGCATCGCCTTCGAGAAGAAAGTGAGGCCCTTTTAGTGCTGCTTTTTAGTTTTCTCGAAGTCCTTTTCGCATTTTTTTACTTATATTCCGTTGTTAGAGGCTCTTATTAATCCCCGATACAATTTACAAATGCTCAAATCCTTATTCACGCTTATAATCCACTATACCCACATGGAATCGAACACGAAGCCTCCTCCTCATCCAACAAATCTTCCGGGTATGTTTTTGTAATATCATACCCTTTTTAATCTAATTTCTTTTTTCTTTGTTTCTCTGCTTTCTCATTAATCTCATTTGTCTCCACCTTTGTTCTCTGTTTTCTCATTAATCTCACTAATCTCTCTCATATCTGCTTTTCCTTTTGTATTGTTTTCTGCTTTTGTTATCTTTTTTCTTCCTTGTGGTTGAATTGAATACATTGTACAGGGCACAAGTGAGAATAGTGGTTAGAGTAGTAGCAAGCAACCGAGATGTCACTCATCGAGAGATGTGTTAGGAAGTAAGATATTGCGAGCATTAATGTAAGAGATTCACAAAATATATAGCTAAACTGCCTAAGAATGTTTCATAAATGAACATAACTAGAATGTTTTTCCCCAAGAAGAACTAAGAATAGGAATTGCTTCACGGACCGCATTTCTAACTCACAAAGATATCCTCCATCTGCAGAGACACATGCGAGAGTGGCGAAGTTGAGAATACTTTTCAGCCTTGCCAACAAATTCGGAAGTACGTGCCTTCTTCTCGACGCTGACTAGCGAGGCGAGAAGAGGGAGTACACTCGACCTGGCCTGGGTTGAGGGATTCTCGACTTATCTCGATTGCACACAGCCTACCCAATGTCTTCACATTCTTTTAAGCTCGGTTGCAGCCTTCTCACTGTGAGTCGAAATGTCATACCCCGCACACGGCCTTTGTGCAGTCGTAGTGCCTCCACCTTACCGAGTCACTCTCCTTCGAACCATGCTCATCAATATTAAGAGGACTGGTTCCGGACCGGGTGGGAGGCCCTGGCGACTAACTGACTTTCTCGACTCGTGAGTCGAAAACGCAGGCTCTTAGTGCACTCTGTGAGCTGGCCTGCAGACAGCCTTAACCACCCTCCTTCTATCTTCCCTGACATTGGCTTAAGGGAAGTGGTTTTGACTGTCCAGCCAACTCTTAGCAACCCAATTTTCCTATGTGTGGTCAGTTATGGGCTCCTACCCAATCAAAGACCGGCCTCCTTCAACCATCTTCGCCGAATATTAGTAAGGGGATGGGCTCGGGATTGGGTGGAGGCCTCTACAACTAACCACAGTGGAAACCACAGAGTTTAATCGCGAGCGTTTCCGCTCAAGAAGTCCGGGAATGCCTTACCCAACCCGGCTCCATGTGTACCATCCTGAGTTCTCGATATAAGATTCCTACTTTCCTAGCCCAGAATGTAGACATCGGTTAACAAATGATTCTCACTGGGCCAGTCGAGAATCCCCAGCCCAATTTCCTTTTGTGGGAGGTCCAGCGGCTCTACCCAAATGAGCCACCTTCCTTCAACCATCTTCTAATTAATATCGCTGAAGGGGAGGGGGCTCTTGACCGGGGTGGGAGGCCTCTACAATAACCACAGGGAAACCATTGAAGTTTGTTTGGCCCCGCATTCTCGATGAAGTCGAGAATGTAGACAGAAGCTGGGCATTGTCTCGACTCAAGCAAGTCGAAATCCCTTACCAATTCTCCTGCGTCCCGGGTAGCTGGCCTCGACCCGGGCCAGAGTCACTCTCCTCAACCATCTTCGTCGAATATTGCGAAGGGGAGGGGCTCTGACCGGTGGAGGCCTCTACAACTAACCACAGTGGAAACTACGCAGAGGGAAGCCAAGGCTTGCATTCTCTACAACTACCGCACTTTCTCGCTTCTCCCTGTTTTAGTCCCAAGTGCCTTAGCCTAGTCTTCGAGTCACTCTCCTTCCCATCTTCCTCGAATATTAAGTAGTATGTACAACATTCCAAGAAAACAACATGAAAAAAATACACCTAAAACGGAACTGTTTCGTTTACCCCGATCCATTGTTTCCTCGCCGAGCATCTCTCAACCTGCAGAGTAAAGCATCTCTCGGTTGAAAAATGTTGGACAAGGAAACGATGAATCCGCCGAGCTTATCGCCAGCTCCATTATTTAAACACGTACGGCATGTTCTACAAGTTTAAATAACGAGGCATCTCTCAAACTCACCTCTTCACGCAGAGAATTCCTTTGGGCCATCAGATCACGGATCCCGCAGCCTCACCTAGAGTCTTTGCTTCTTTTCACGGGTCTCATCAAGAGTGTATTCGCATCTAATACTTGTGTCACCGCGATTCTCGCGTATTCCCCGTTCCATGGCGCAAGAAGGTTGTAGAGTTCCCGTGGTTCGGTAGCTCTCCGCTTCCTACCTTTTAGCTCCAGCTCATCGATCAAATCAACCGCTTGCAATAGGACGCCAAGGGAAAAACACACATATGCAAGGCGCCATTGCGCGGCTTACCGCGTGGCCGCGCCATTCCGGAAGTCAAGCATACGATGATGCTGCTTTCTCCAACTCAAGGTCGCCAATGCCGCAGCGTGGGATAAACTACGACCGCTCACTAAGTCCCTTGATGTGATTAAATTTCGAAATAGTGTTTGGGCGGGCTAAAAGCTGGCCGTCTTTGTACTTTTAGCCCGCTTTTTTTCATAAATGATTGCATGTCCTTAAATTCGAACTAAAAGAACACGCATCTTTTTACATGTAGTCCTAAAACTCACAACGCGGAGGAAACTTAATTTACGTGAGGGCTCCTGGGTGAAGAGGATGAGGGGGCATATGAGACATGGCGACTCCGGCCCAAGAAGCCCGGCGCCGGGAGGGGATGCTAGTTCTAGCGCACCAAGAAGAAGAAGACAAACACCCTGTGTGAGCTCCGAGGTTTATCTTTTGTCTAATACCTTAACTGATCCATCCTTTCTTCTTGCAAAGATTCACCGCGACTCACTAGTGATCACCGGGTCAACTCCGCTTTTCGCATCATCGAGGACCGGAGACGAGCTTCTTGACAACCAATGATTCTTGGTGGTATGTCGAGGTATCAACAAGTGGGAAGGAGAAAGATCCGCTTTCTCCACCAAAGAGACAAGAAGAGCTCCGAGACAAGTACAAGAAAATCGTGTTGTGCTCTCCGCCTCACCAGATTCAAGCATTTAACACTACATGTCGAGGACCCGCCGTAAGAGTAAGTTCTATCACACCAAGAAATTATCGGCCAAATTATTCTCACTCTTCCATGAGCAAGGCTAAGGGCACCTAAAAAAGGCAGCGCTTTTAAATTGTCGAACCTTGGGTGGAAGGATCCGAAGGGATGAAGGAGGCCTGAACCCTAACATCCGTGGAGCTTGGAATAGAGATTTCCGAGTCGTGGAAAAACTGCTCAATACGGGAGCTTCACTTCTACCGGGTCAAGACTCTACAACACTCGCAGCGGGGAAATGAAGTTGTGGTTCATACGTAAAAAAGTCCGCCAAAGACCAAAGATGGAGAAGATGACACCACACCTGGGAATCGATGACGAAGGAGACGAAGATATGGTCGACTCCCCAATAATGGATCCGTGATGATCGATCGATTTCACAGAGAGGGGCACAGTAAAATGGAGCGGCCGCTCAAGATATCCGGTTGGGGAATATCACACAAGCCGCCGGCCGACATTAGACGGCCGAAGGTTTGCACGAGATGCCATTTTTGTTCAACCATTGAATTTAATCCAGACACACGCCGAGATTCTCGAACTGATGGTGCGACATCCTGCTGGGTGATCCAATGCCTCGGGCGATGTCATACCTTTTAGCAGATCGACCGGCCATTTGTTCAAATTGAAGTCCGAGGAAGACTCAAGGGAAAAGACGCCCTGCTCGGGTAGTGGACGGGCAAGATTCGAGGGGCGGGCGCAGGTATTGCGCATCTTTATAAAGGAGGTGCCGCAGCGATCAAGGATAGATATGCTGCTTTAGAGTGCAGAGTTCTTCACGAGACGCCAAAGAATCGAATCGGGCCAAAGATTAGCCAACGCTGTAACACAATAACAGCTAGTGCCCACGCCACGAAGGTAAATAACTCTTCGATTCTTTTATCTATTTTCATGAAGTCAAGAAAGCCCTACCATCCTAACATTTCCGATTATCATCGGGTTTTCGACCATGAATCGAAAGCCGTGGGAACACGTAAAAATCAAAGGATGCAGAGTTTTCTCGACTCGCAAGTCGAAAACCTAGAGAAGTAAAAGAAAATTAGACATTCATGGACTTTCTCGACTCATGAGTCGAAAACCCCGGGGCTACTATTTATCGCTTATTTCGGGTGTTTGTAGATACTATCATGCTCGACATTGGTACATTGATCCATCGCAGCCCTTATCCTCGACAGATCATACACGCTGAGGCAACAAAGGAAAGCATTGGGTTGTCCTCGGCCCTAAAGGAAACAGGGCTCCCCTTGATAAGTGGAAGACCTTTGAGAAACTATGCAGATATGTTCTCACTGAGGGCCGTGAAGATGATGAGGGAGAGGATGAAGAGGAGAAGAAGAAGAGAACACTAAGGAAAGGCAGGAGTCTCTCGCACCAATATGACCTCATTCTTAGCACCCAGGCTGGCCCGGGGAGAAATGGATCGAGATATGGGCTCAATGGACAAGAGGCAAGTCAAGGACAGCAATGGAGAATTTCCATCCGTGCCGGACCCCAAGTTGTTTGACAAGCAGTTCATGAAGAGGATACTGGGGCCTCACCGGACAAAGAAACGCTTGACTGCAAAGGCGTAATCTTGGATGGAACAATTTTGCTAAGGAAGACTAGGAGTTCTAAAATGCAAGGGACGCTAAAAGGATTATGCCACAGTCCTAAAAACGGTAAGTATTAGAAGAAGGCATCACGGAAGTTCTCGCAACGCTGCATCTAATGAATACCATGACTTTGATTATTACAAGGAAAAGGCTGCCCTTGATGAGGAAGACATGAAGGAATTGAACCGCCTATGTCAACCCTACATCAACACCAAGCTGAAGCGTAACGTCAAAACCCTTCCTTTCCCCTCAACGTATATGGCAATTCGCAAGAGGAAGCTTGATTCGGGTGGTCCCATTTAAGGCCGACGATAGCTCCCCATTTCGGGTAACTTTGGGACACAAGGATTTGGTGGTCCGAACTGCACTGACCTCGTGGCACTATTTGTCATCAATATGATCAAGACCCCACCCTTTTTATGACAAAGCTGACATAGAGCAATGGTACAAGACGTGTCCGACATGACCGACCGGATACTTTCAGTTTTCCTTTGTCTTTTGCATGCCGCAATCGGACAACCGTTGTCTCCCCAATGGGCAGCCGATATTAACTTCACCAACAAGATCATGTACTCCATATACCTAACTTGATCATGAGTGTAGACTTGGTTTTGTCAAGGCACCAAGCTTTGTCAACATAGTTTTGGTTTTGATTTCAAGATCGGGTCAGACCTGATAAGTGGTGGTCTAGCGAGCATCATTATCTCGACAGTTCATGATCTCTCAAGAGCGTATGGAGCGTAAGGGGGGCAGATTTATGGAGGATGTTCCATCGATGGACAAGGTCAGCAAAGATGGTGCGACATGTCCTATATACATAGAATTCCTATCCGCCAAGAGTTATCAAGTACTTCATAACCAGCTTGGTCGAGGAAGATCAAATTGTATGCGAAAGTGGTACATGAATGGCCTTTGTTCTCTCGGGGCTATGTTTCATTTGGAATGAAACCTATATCCGTGGTTGGAAATAAGGACATGGTTGAAACCATTCTATTCATACCCGATCTGCGTCATGAGCATTTCAAGGGGAAGAAGACAAATGGAAGCAGTAAAGACGCATTTGAGGATGAGGGAGACCAAGTCGACGTGGACGGAATGTCGAAGGGTTTAGACCAGATGTTTACCAACACATTCTTGAGAATCGAGATTGAGGTAAGTTTACTTTGTTCTATCGGTTTTCTCGACTGCGAAGTCGAAAAAACTCGCTTCCTTTCAATACCTTTTTTTTCATTCTCGACTCGCGAAGTCGAAAAACTCGCTTCCTTTCCTCGATGATATCATTTCGTGAAGTTCCATGTCAACGACTCCGGATCATTGTCATTGGATACCGCGGTTCACATCGCGAGGAGGAGAATAATCCGTAGCAAGACATCGCCACAAAATCTAAAGGACCAAAAAGATAATGATCCCGCATTTGGATCCCGGCGAACCGGAAATATGGTTAGAGCCAAACTCAACCGATCCAAATTGGTCCCGCCAAGCTTGTAATATTTGACGCCAATGGAGTATTAGTCGCAAAGATACCACGATAAAGATGTCCCCGAGATTAACACCTCGTGATCCCACCGCCGAGCAGAGCATAAAATAGTGTATCCGAGGCCTAGAGCTAAGGAAATTGTTGAATGGTGCCCGAACGGGATTCGGCGGGCATATGGTCTTGTATGGCAAAGAAAAATATTGTCAATGTTCTTGGTCTTCTCGGCATTTCGCTTTTGAAGTTCAAGTTCGTTTGGGGAAGCGAAAAGGGTCGAAAGCATGTGTCGGACCTCGATCCAGCCACCACAAAGGGAAGCCTATAATGGTGAAAAGGTCGGACCGGGTTTATGAGCAATTCCAGACTATGGCAAACACAACACGCCGATCATAGATCGACTCCGCCCTACAAGTGCTATCATAATGCGCAAAATACAATCATTGCTAAGCCATATCGACTGAAGAATATGAGACGGATAGGTGGTTGTCCTTGGACCGTGTCCCGCCTTGGCGGAATCCCTTTTTGCCATTCTTGTCGCCCGATGTGATTAGGAACTATCCGAGCCCTCACGGAACCCGATCCAGAGCAAGGCGATCATGAAAGCTATGGACGACAAATATTTTGGTGAACAAGAAGAGTGACCTCGCTTTAGAGATAGTCAAATTGTGTGAATATTGTAAACAAACGTGAACACGTATTGAACATTTTGTAATGAATATACTTGTATATTGAGTTTTCGATGCCTTTCTCGACTCACGAGTCGAAAAGGCATGCTTGTCCCGTTGATGAAACCATTTGTATGTTTGATTGTGTGGACCGGATGCGTACAATCTATTATGATAATGCTTCTACGTTGCGTTTCTGGGCCTTTCTCGACTCAGCGAATCGAAAAAGGCACCGGTTGTAATTTCACTTTATGGGCCTTTCTCGACTCGCGAAAGTCAATTAATACTACTTCCCACGCCATTGGATGCAGTTGTATGGAATGAATGTTCTCCATTGTAATTTGATTTCAACATTCTTTTTCTTCGCTTTGACTAATGGCACCGTGAATTGTTAATCATACTCTCCTTGCTCCGTGTGGTTCGTGCCACGATCCGACACCAGCATGACGCATCCCGCCGGGCATCACGAGAGACCGCCTCCAGGCGGCCAGATGATCCCGCAAAGGCGGAAGAAATACCGTTTGCACGATCCCACACGCTACACTCTTGCCCCTTTGGGATAAGGTTGCTCGCGAATTCCGTGAGGTTGCTCGCTACACCCGGGATAAAGAACAGGCGAAGAACAAAGAGAAAGTCCAGAAGCTCAAAGCATCTTGTAAGCATTGCATAACATCCACGGAGGTTGGGGAAGGAGCATATTCGATGGAAGGTCATGGAGGCGAAAGTGGAGAAGTCTGGGACAGGTCAGTCGGCTCTGGGTAGCTCCAGAGGCACCTCCACGTGAGGCATTCCACACTCTTCAGTTGCCCCTAAGGCTTACAGTCGAATGTGAAGAAGCCCGCTAGTTAATCCCCCTAAGGTGGACCACCTACCAAGATGATGTAATCAGTAGTGACAAAGAAGACCACCATGGTCTCTGCGTCCAATGTAAAATACATTGTAAATGTTCAATTTATTAATAAAAATTCTTTTTCAACTAGATCTTTGGTTTCAAACTTTAATGAATTTCCTTTGTTTCAGTTGCATTGTTCTTGTTCTCGACTCGCTAACCAAAGGGAAAAGCGCACAAAGCTTGGATCGAAGAGTTTTATTCAAAAATTCAATTAAGGATAGTTTTCGGGTCGGGGTGCTCCTTTTTATGTAAATTAACCGGGTTTGGAAAAAAAATGGGAATGGAATGAGTCCCACTTTAATTAAATACGACTTTTACCCTTTTCTGCTGGCGGAAAGACTAAATTTATGGCTCAGATAAAGATCAGGTACTTATTCAGTTTTGGTCTTCTTTAGTATGTAATGCAAGTAGGTTGAATGGATTAGACCGATTGGATTGCCGAAGCTAGGGTCTTGCTGATATCTATACATCTTGCACCGGGCTTTAAAGGGAGGAGTCTGGCGGCTGGGCATATGCTTTGTCTAGTCATTTTCAGATTGAAGGCTTACCCGACAATGCAGCATCTGATACAGTTTAGTGTACAAGATAATTTGCTTGCTTATGATACGAGAAACTAGAATTCAAGAAGCAAAGGGCAGCTTCTATGAGCAGAGTGGCGTGTGTCGCTTCCTAACACCGATCTATACTTTTTTTATCATATTTTTAGTGTCATGGTAAGAGTAATGCAGCTTGGGTGATAGGGCTTGTCCACCTATCCCACTTCCAAAGTTATATACGTAGAAATGATGGTGGCTGTTTCCCTGTCTTCTCAGATATGGTCGAGGATGTATGGGCTCCTCGATCTACATCTGATTGAGGATGTATGGGCTCCTTTTGATGGATAATGGAAGTGGAAGACGCCCTCCGGCAGAGTGACCCTTTCGTTTTGATTCGAGGATAATACGAAAGGTTCTCAGGACCTCTATCTCATTATCTCTTTGGTTTTATTGCTGCTCAATCCAATAAGTTTCAGTTTATGGAGGATGAAGATGTTGAGGCTTCTCCTGTAGTAGTCCTCTATGAAAGTTGAAACATTATACTTTGTACTTTTCATATATGTGCAGAAATACTTCCTATAAGATCCATGTGGGATCGTTGATGTAATTCTTCCAATCATATGAATAAAAAAGCAGTTCCGTTCCTTCAAAAAAAAAAAAAAAATTTAAAAAAATGTATTGAATTTTGAGCTCATCAATCATTTTTAACTCAATCTCAAAATTGGCCAAAAACATGGTGGGATTGACACCCAATACCCATTCGAGTCATCAATGGAGATCCAAAGAGAATCGGCACCAAATAGCCAAAAACACCACTTAAAGTATGTTAATACTCGTTTGTTTTTTGGTAATCTTTAAAATAGCAATTGCTTTTTGATGATTCTCCAAAGTTCAAAGATATTCTGGTAAAAGAGATTCGCTTTTAGTAACCTCCCAAACTTTAATGGTTGGTAATTTTCAGTAATTCTTGGTACTGTAGTCTCCCAAACTTTAATGGTATTCTGGTAAATTCCCCAGCTTTAGAATTAAGAGGTGCAGGCTTTGAGCCTCATGCATGTAGAAAGCTTTCCACATGAGCCACAACAAAAACAAAGTAATGTCTGTACCATGTGGGAATGTCTTGAAGTTAATTGTAAGATATCTAGTTTGCCTCAAGTTTTGTGTAGTAAAGAGGTTCCAGGATGCCTCCAATCGTGGTTGTCATAAAAGGTGGAATTAATGGAACGAAAGGTCTCCAAGAGGTTTAGCGCTCCATAAATTCATCTCACATATGTCAAACGTTTAATAGATGTTTTATTCTGCAGAAAAACGAGCAAAATCTACAAAACCTGCCCATAATTTATCACAATGCTGTATTATCAAATCTGAGAAACAATGAGCAACTTCAACACTTTTTCAGTATACCCATTGTAACAAGCAGATAATTTATCACGGACTATCAAATCTGAGAAACAGTAAAAGCATCTTCAAGACTTTTTCAATAAAAATAACAAATTACAAACATTATGCCCTTGTCCTTTGCATCTATATGCTCTTAGGAAAAGCATTTACAGGGTCTTCTGCTTAATGTGGATGGTACATGACGAAGCCCTTCAGTTTATCTATAGAAGACACCAATTAAACAAATGGAGGACTAACTTTAAACACCTCACCGGCGGTAGGGAGAATAAACTGGAGAGCGTGATCGCTCTCTCTCACGACGATAGCCACGATATGGCGAGTAGTCTGGTGACCGGTCATAACCACCCCGGTACGGAGAGTAGCGTGGAGATCTTCGAGAACTGTAACTGTCCCTGTAATCACTCCCATATCGTCGCGAACGAGAACGAATAGCAGCTGCAAGAAAACTTATTCAGTATCTGAAGAATAACAATCGATATACTTTAGCATTTACAGCATACCTCTAACACCAAGATACTCCCCTGGTGTAGGTGTTCTTGCACGCTTCCTTTTTGCCTGTACTTCAATAGACAATTTTTAAATAACCAAGTAAATTTTGCCTAATAGTTAGTGACGTTAGGCAATAACCAAACAAATGACACAAACTACTGTCAAAACTGTGTAATGTTCTTTGCTACACTAAAAGGAGGATGCCAACCTTGGCAACTCGAAAGATCAAAGTCGGCGTACACTCGAAAATAAGAAACTCTTGGACCATGCAAGCAATACTAGCGAAATTGATTCTGTTCAAGTTGGACAATGTTCTCGAGGAAGCATGGGATTGCTTTGACATACATGCGCAATTGCTGCAGATGCCAATTGACAAATTGGAGGCGCACCAATAATGGGTTGTGTCGATCTACTTGGGTTGGAGGCAATTTATTGATTACAACTAGCCCAAAGAGTAATGCTGAACAGGTGCCAGCACCAAGGTCGTTCATGTGCATAAAAAGCGTGTTGGTTATGCAAGCTCCCTCCAATTTGCACTGTATGGAAAGCTCGAAAAGTATCATCGGACCAGCCGTTGATTTTCTTGGTAATTTGGAAGGAGCCGATGCAGAATTTAATAGTTGGTTTAAGTAGTTGATGTTGCAAAAGGGCCCTTAACCTCTGAACGTCAACCGTTCCAAAGCACCAAATTAGATTAGCATCATCACCCAAACCATTACCATTAATACTCCTACCTATTATTGAGTTAACTTCACAAGCACATGGTTCTTACTTTACCTTTTCAACAGTGATAATGCGGCCTTCAAGAGTAGAACGATTCAGGTACTTTATACAACGTTCAGCTTCATCAACCGTATCCATTGTAACAAACCCAAAGCCCCGTGATTCTCTAGTCCTGGGATCCACAACTAACCTGCACTCAAGTACCTGCAGTACAACCTTATGAGAAAACTTGAAACAAAAACCTACTTTCTTCTTACTATAACAGCATGCTATTGAGATGAATTAAAAAATTCTAGCGAAAAATTAAAAAGTAGAAAAGACCCAGTAACAACCACAAAAGTGCAAGATGCAAAGCATTTAACTTTTAAGAGACTCGGTTAGAAAACTTCAGCAGTACCTTCCCCTCGCGATTAAAATATTCCTCCAAATCCTTTTCTGTCACTCTTGTTGATAATCCAGTTACATAAAGGTTATTTCCAGGATTTGCTGCTTCCTCTGCTGTCATACCATCACGGTTGTCACGATTATCACGACTATCACGATTATCACGGCTATCTCTATGGGCGGAGCTGAAAAGATGGACATTATCCAAGTCAATAGTAGGATATCACTAATAGACCTAAAAATTATTTCACCTACCCTCTGTAGGGACTGCGAGACCGTGACCTTCCTCGCCTTGGGGAAGGAGAATTTGAGTATCTGTACAACAGTTACAACATAATGAGATAGACTCTAAGCATAATCAAAGACTTCTTTAAAATATTCCTAGAGCCCGCAGTAAGGGAGAATGCCAGCTAAAGGTCTAGGAATTAGATTTTTAAAACACGAGAAAACGAGTGAACACAATAAAAGGGGCAGAAAAAATTACCTCCCACGTCTTGGAGAATCACCCTGTGACACGAGAAAAGGTGAAGAAATGCTTAGTTTGACTTACAAAAACAACAAAAATCAAGAGATCTACTAGCGACTCGAAGTAATAAAGAAGGAAACGAAATACTATAAGCAGCAGAGAAAACAGCGCCATTATACGAGAAAAAGCGAGAAGCAAACCCTAAAGAGCAATGTGAAAGAGCGAAAAAGCAAACGAAAAAAATGCTCTACTGAAGCAAAATAAGGTGCCCAAAAGGCGAGAGGAACTTACCATCGCTACGGAGTTATCAGAAGGTCGATTCGAAGCTCCGGAAGTAGCAGCGGCCAAACAAAGGACTCGTACTGACCTTTTCGTATGTAAATGAATAACGGTTATGCTGTTTACTTTCTAACGCGGAAAGGCTACGTTCTGAGTGTAATACTGCCACGTAATGAACACTAGGTTCAAATTAGGCCTTTTTCCACACTAGTCGCAAAGTATGGCTGTCATATACAATATAAGACACCATTTGTGACTCCGGGGCTAAAATGAGACACACAAATTTAAACTTACTTTTCCACTGCATGGTAGTCATAAAATATGACACCACTAAAATACTAGTGAAAAAGCATGAAAAAATAAGACACATCTTATTTTTAGTTATCTTAACATATATAATTATTGGAGGGCAGAATCTTGTGCGCAACACTCCTTCATAAAATTTTTTGACACGTTTCAGATATAGCAATTTTTTTGACACGTTGCATTAGGCATGGAAAACTTTTGTTGGCTAAGTCGAAAAAAATTGTTGGCTATGGCGCAAGATCAAGCTCTTCCTCTCCAACCTAATCTGCATACCGCTCTCTTTCACAATCTTTTCTTGCATCCGGATATATTCTCACCATGGCCGGTTAGATTGAGAGAAGAAAAAGAAGCCGCCATAGCCAACTAGCTTGCATGCTTTGGGCGATAAGAAGGATTCTTGGAAAGGCCGGTCCGCTAGAACGTCGGTAGCCGGGAAAGGCCGAAGATTTGGGGTTTGCTAGAATTGTAAATTTCTCCGCCTCTTTCTAAGCCCTTCGCCAAGCCCTCTTTTTTTCTAGATCGGCCATGCCGGGCTTATGTGGCACCCTTCAATCCATCGCCCATTTCTTCCAAGATCAAAAAGAAAGCTCTGGATTTCTCTGGTTTAATCCATTTTTTGACCATTATCTTTGGGGTTCAAAATGATTTAGCTCTTCTTGCAGATTAAAGGGTTCATGAGAAGCTATGGCTATGGTGGCCCCTTCGTGAGAAATGCAAAGCTATGGCGGCCTCATGTTTACTCGTTCTTGAAATCGAGCTTTGCTCTGCATCAGAATCGGGTCTCCTTCTTTTCTTTCATCTAAGAAGGAACCATGAAAATAACAATGAACTTTGATTTAAATGACGATTGGACGAGCAAATCATCGAAATGATTTATCTTTCCTCATCTAACAATGAAAATGCCTTCTTTTCATTGTTTAATCTCTATGACTTCGCTCTCCTTTTGTTTCTTTTCGAATTTCCCTAGGCCTCTGTGACAAGTCGTGGCGTTATTCCAAAGGGGCGTGATTCTGCACGGAAATCATATCAATCCCGCAAATCGGCCAACCGCCCATCTCATTTACCGCACTCGGTTATCCGAGGGGATTCGTTAATTGGCATCCCCGATTTAAGGGGTGCTCACCTATTTCATATTCAATGGTATTTTAACCATTAAGGCATTTTTTTAACCTTTAACTTATAACTTAACATAGTCATTGCCCTGTTACCATTTATTCAAAGGAATAAATCTTAAAAGTCAAATTTATTTCTTAATTGTCCCCTAGTCATGGTGCACCATTCCGCCTTAGGCTAGACTATGGATGTATGCGACCACACATAAAAAACTTGCCTTTTTTTTCCTTTTGATTGTTAGGATGTACTCAACTCCTGGTCTGCCTGCGTTAAGAGCTGACTGTAGTCGCTGCCTACTTTTTGGACTTGCATCATTCTTCTGGAAGCAAATGTAGGCCCCTTTATATTGGAAGCCAATCAGGGTCTGTCACCGCCATACTTTTTGTCAGAGTTTCCATTTTGTGTTAGTTGGATTTTCTGGCTATCAATGGAACCAAATGTCTGCCAAGCTATCATAGTGCGATTTAGGTTGAGCTGCAGGTTAGCCAGCTAGAAGTAGTATCAAAGACACGTTGGATTAGATTAAGGTGAATTGCTTCGAGTAGTATCAAAGACGCATTGGATTAGATTAGGGTGAATTGCTTCGAGTATTTGCATCAGACGCCAGTTTGGATCAAATGCATATAATCAATACAATACTCAAATTTGTTTGTTGATTACGTCAAGATTAGTGTGTCCATGGGAAAGAAAGAACTCTATTTTGAAGCTCCATTGTGTATGTTCCATAGAGGCAACCAACTGGCATCTGTTCATTCAATTTCTTTTCAGGCATTTGAGATATCTTAAAAGGTATTTCACATTTGGAACATCCATTCTCACAAGGAAGATGTAGGCGAAGTGGCTATCACATGGTATTCAAGAGCCTATGTCATATCTGTGTTAGAGCATAAACATAATTCGGCATGAATATGGCATTAGTGGCCACGATTTCCACGACCTTAAATATGCAATGTAAATCTAAATATTCAATTTCAAAATATCTGATCAATAATAAAGGACAAAATTGCATCACAGGCAACAAAGCATAGTGTAAATGTTTTTGCTCAAACTTGAGATCCATTGAAGTCCATGCCATTATCAAAGACTTCTCTATTTGCAAACTTAGTTAGACCTTTCTGGCTAAAGATTTGCAGACGAATCCCAAGGTTCAACTACTGCATGTTCTTTCGCATCTCAAGGATATCCAGAATTGAAATTAATTCGACTTAGCACAAAACTTCTTTTGCAGCAAGTTGGAGAAGAGAAATGTTCGCGGCGGCCGCAAGGCCGCCGCGATAAATTTATTGTATATTCAAATAAGACTAGGTGTCTTATTTTACGGCGGGGGAAATCCCCCGGAATAAAATAAGACTCCATTTGGTATCCAAACCTATTCCGAAATAAGACATGTCTTATTTTTATAGTGGAAAAGTGATTTACTTTTAAGACAATAGGTGGCCAAACATCATTGGATAAAATATGAGACTTTTAGAGATAAAAATACCGCGGAAAAAGGGCCTAGCGATAGGCGCTTGAAAGGATTTTCGGTTCAAAAAAATAATTTTCCTATTCACTTTAAATACAGTAGGATATGCGGCCGATCGAATAAAAAGGCCTATAATACATATGTAGGAATCAAAACTTTGGCTCATTTTTCGAACCAAAAAATTATTACTATGATAAGTCCCATATAAATCCATAGGTGCTTATTCATCCTACCTACGGCTAGAAGGAAATTCTCCTATTCATTTCAAATACTTTGTCATACACATGTACACTACCTTAACATTAGGGCAAATCATAAAAATGCCCCCAAATATTCGAGAGTATTTTTCAAATACCCTTAATTTTCTCAAAATTGTGGAAGAATTCCTATTGTAATTTATCCAAATTCATCCCGCTTCACCCAATTGCTTTCCATGATCTGAAGTCCAGTTCTTGATGTGTTAGACTAAATTTGTTCTTTTGCATCTCATTTTGCTTCTCCGTGTTCTTGTTTTTCCGATCTTTTTCGCCATTTCGCCCATAGCTCATCTCTTCCTTTCCATCAGCATTTTCTTCTGCTTTGAAATCTGTCAAACAACAAAATCAAGCTCTACTTCATCCAGTTCTTCATCAAATTGGATCACAATCCACTCTCAAATCCTTGGGTTTTGATCAAAGGAATCAATAATTCGACAAGGATTTTGCAAAAGTCAAGACTACATGCAATATTCTAACTTGGGTTGTGCTAATCAGTGAAATTTTCAGAAATAATCTGACTTTAGTTATGATTCATGAAGCCACAAGGCTACATTTCAGCTGATTCGAGGATGGCAAGGGTGCAAAGGCTACTTTTGGATGACACAGTAGTGGTGTTCAACTTTAGCAGCTGCTGCATGTGCTGTGTGGTAAAAATGCATGTTCTTCAGCCTGGTTGTATCGTCAAATTTACTGGCTAGACGAAAGTGCAATGGATCAGAAATATGGCCCAATTAAGTAGGGGGCATTTTCGAGATTCTATTAAATTTATAGGTATTTTTATAAATAGCATGAAATAGAAGGGTATCTTTACAATTTTTTCAAAATTATAAGGCTAAACACGTTCTGGTTTTGGTGGAGCGATGCCATTATCCTTCTCGCTTCTTTCTTTTATGGGGCTTCGTCTCTCTTCTTTCCTTCTTGCTTTTTTCTTCTACATCGCTGCTTCAATGTTGATTTAGGGCTCTTAGACGGTGCAACAGACGATCAGGTGCAGCAGATGATCTGGTCTTAGGGCTTTCAAAGGTGGCAGAAAAAAGAAGGTAACTTGTTTTGGCACATCAGTTTTGGCATATTGATTTTGGAGGTTTTGGCAGATCAATTTCTTATTCGAAGTAGATGCTTCATTCACAACTGAAAAAGAACACTATCTCCGCTATCTTTATCTTATCCTTGATAGAGATTGCATGTATCAAAAATATATGAGCAAAAGAATGGTTGGAAACATGCGTATTTTTGCAGAGATTGCTTGCTTTTTCTAAATCCATAATCTATGTTGGGGTGCATTACGCCCTCGTAGGGCCTCTCAACCACGCCGCCTCGAGGCTCTACAGGGCGTAATGAGAGCCCCCCCCCCATGACCATAGATTACATAGTATGTAGCATAATTCACAATTTTAGGTTCAAAATATACTTTCTATGCATAAATGGGTGGTGCTTTGATGACATATTCCTCCCAATGTGCCTTGAAATTCAGATTTTCCAACTGAAATAGAAGGTCAGATGAAGATTGACAACAGATCAACGAATTTAGATCTCATCCAATAGGTCTAGTTGCCCCTTTTTTTTTTTTTTTTTTTTTTTAGGGTACGAATTTTTTGATTAATATAAAAACAAGGTACACGACCTTCTTGTGGGCTCCACAATAGGCTAGATAGGAAGTATACAATGCTCTTGGTCACCAGATAGAAAGAATTGTAACAAAAGATACACGCAGCCATCAAACTGAAAAGCCACCCTGAGATCACGTCCATGTACTATGGTCAAGGTTCTCAACCTCTTCTTCATCCCTGCAAAATGATGTGCTCCTCAACCTTTTAGTTCTTCCAGTACTAGAGGGCGTGGCCTTCTTCCCAACTATTGTAGGTACTATGGGAAGGTAATAGCACTTGTAGAGTGCAATCAAAATTATTCCTCAAGATCTTGAAGAACACACCGAAGGAATACCTAGAAGAATAAGATAGGCAGGTCGCTCTTGATTGTATGAGAACGCCTGAAGATCTGCCTTCTTCTCCTACTAGCAGTACTATGGAGGCTTACTTGCTCTTCCAGAAATACGCTCCACTACCAAGAAGCCCAACCCGCAAGATTTTAAGCAGAAGTAGATCTGTACTAGGCAAGATTGCCAACTGTCTTCCCACTAGCAAGGTACTATAGGCAATTCAACAAGAGCTCCCTCCATTACTAGAGCAACCCGCTACTCCACCTGTATAACTGCCTCAACCTCTTCTCTACAATAAAGGTACTATAGACTAGGCTACTCTTTCCATGTAGAGGTGCAAGGCAGAATAACATATATTCAACAGTTTTGAATACTACAGGAGAAAGCCAATTGCAATTCCAATGGAGATTTTCCAGAGAAGCTTCTAGTAAGATGCTGCAGCCCCACAGACTCATGGCAGCCCCGTCATGGCAAATAGGAGTTGCAGTGAACATATCTGTTTCAATAGTTATGCCTTTTGAAGCACACTCCCGAAAGATTTGAAGGCTTAAACATTTAAACAGAACATGAGTTGCAGCTACAAGAGACACAGGTCTCCCGTCCTGTATATCTTGCTTTACCAATCTGGCCTGTACGGATCACCAAGTCATCCTCTCTAGCTGGGATAGAGAAGGGGAAAAAAAAACCATAGGCGGACAGCTAATATTCATATCAATGTGCATTGAGAAAAGGATGGGCCATCCACACTATCCTCCCAACACTTCGAAATGCACAAAGAAAATGCACTTAGTGTCCTAGCACACAAACAATACTAGGCAAGCGACACAGAAGATCTGATACTCCATGCCATATCATCCAGCAGGCTTGAGGAAGCAGCGCCTACAAGGAGTGCAGGCATTACCGCAGTGAGTGTGGTCTTCAAATCACAGCAGTATTCAAACCAAAAGCAGATTTATGGCATACTCAGATCTGAAAAACCAAGCCTCCTACTGTTTATATGCCCTAGCGTCAGCCAGAAGATGAGATCCAGACAAGTTCAGTGACCCACCAGAATCTTTGGAGCACCTGCTTGCTAGCCTATTTACTGCTTAAACAGAAAAGCTCTCACGGCAAAAAACACAAAGCGAACCCTTACCAAATCGCAGCCTGTTGTTTAGAGAAGAGAAGATTGACATGGCGGCCATACTTCAACCAACTCCCTGTTGCAGCAGACCCAAATGCGGATGGTAATGGAAAACCTCATGATCTGCTATGGGCTTCTGCAAAATAGAAGCAGCCTGGTCGCTGCTCTTCCAGCTATCGATCAGAGTCTTGTGGGCTCTCAGTGCTCGGGCGGCCGCCGCTGCCGCCCTAAGGCGCAAACCCTAGCGACATTCCTTTCATCATCTTCTAACTAAACCATTATGGTTTCAAAACTGTGCCTTTTGGCCTTTCTGATCAAGGAAACTCTGCCTCCATTGTATTTTCTCATAAATCACGACGTGCGAGCACTCCCCACCTCAGGGGCCCTCTTACTAAAGACTGGAGAAACGTGTGCTTGGACATTAGCCATGTACGTGTGGAATGGATAGACGTAATGGAGTTTATAGGTGGAATAAAAAGCCAAGTGTGAAGGGTTTATATTGTAGGGAGATTGGGCATGAGCCATGGGCACGGGTTGGAATGATGTAATGCATGGGAAAAAGTTTCATGTAACCCATGTTTACGAATTACCTCACTAAGAAAAATGGAGCTTGGCATGTCAATCCTTTTGAAATTGTCTTCATCTTTAACTAAGAGCATAATATGGCATATGCCAAAGATATACAATCTTAGCCACCACCTAACTTTAGAATATCCAGCGTATAAAAATACTAGAAAATCCTAACCCTGATGAGTTAAAACACCATGGTGTACCCTAGGTTGTTGTAGAAATCAAGTATCATACAATAAAGCATAGCCAAAACCACAATACAATGTACATTATTCAATAAAATACCAATAGTCCCAAAAACTCCTTGTGGGAAAAAACAGAATACCATTGGCAAGTTAAAAGAAAACATACATAGCCTCGTCGTGAATTGAACTTGTGTGACGTCCCCTACTCATATACGATGACCGCACCGTATACAAACAGAAGTTCATCCCCCGTACCAGCTCCATACTGATACAGGGCCCTCCACATATCATCGTGACCGCCCGAGTCCACGATTGGGAAGAGTGAAGGGGTCATTTTACCCCGCTCCCTCGGGGCCTACCTAGGCTGCGGAGCTGCGTAAACAGACACGCCAAGAACATAACATCATATATCCACCTCGAAGGGTGGCACATCAACATCTGCATAGACAAAGATCAGCACAATACAAAGGAAGTTCCTACCCAAGGCTCAGACTCCAGATGACTGACAAGCTTGGGTCTCCGTGAGTTCAGTCAGTGCATGTAATCATGACAATGGATTGTCTTGGCATAAGAACATGGCTTAGGGTTGTCCACTCCAACCCCCCCCGTGCACACTTTGCGGAGTAGGTTGAAAAGTGTTGGGACCTGGATCAGAGCCACGGATGCATAGCCAAAGGGGCTATTCCCGGGTTGCATCTTCCCATTCCTGATGGGGCGGTAGGGATCACTCCCACGAGAGATCTCCATCTTTGAATGACTAGAGGGCCACCGCCCTTATTCGACTTAACCCACTGGAAGGTGAACTTCACCCCACGGGTGTCGAGCCCATGCCTTACCCACACCAGTGGCAAGCCATTAGACCTAGTCACTCTGATCCCCGTGAGGCCTTTACACACTAGAGGGATCGGGTCAAGGATCGAACACGAACCTCATTCTAAGCCAGGTCGCCCCTTCACCCACAACCAGGTGGGGTTCTTGTACAGCCCGGAATTCTAGTAATGCACTAAGAGGGACTAGCTAGGAGCATCATCTACTAAGCTTTAAGTCTCTACCCCCCTTCCCAATACAATGAGTCCACAGAATACATCCGTCCATCATATCAACATAAGTAATAAGAACTAATCTAATTCATAGAGTTAGGTTCTTTAATTAGAGTCAATCTCGGGATCCGCTTGGCTACTAAGGGTGATTTAATAGGCTAAACCCTTTTGGTTCAAGGTGGAATAAGGTTTAGGCTATTCAATCACCAAATACCTGATCCCGGTTCCTCCTCTCGATCCGGCGCCCATGTCTCGCTTTCGCCGGATGCGCAAATGAAGGATGATCCGACAAGCCGGGCGCCGAGCGGTCGTGGGAGTTGGAATTGCCTCCTCAAAGGTGTAATCGAAGCTCTGAAGGTCCGTGTGGGCTTAAAAAAGAGAAAGTTAGGGTTTGGTGCCTTATGTAGGCTATCGGTTAGGTTTAGGGTTTCCATGACCCTTGGTCTACCTTTAATGGGTTAAAAGTCTAAAAGTGCGACATTGCTAAGTAATGCGCACCATTGCAAGTTGCCCCTAGGGCCCCTTGCTTGGGTACACGCTGGCAAGCATTACCGCGTCGATTGGGATCATATGCGGCGTGATTGGCAAGATGCGGTATATGTCTTGAGACCGTATATCGTCTTTGAACGCCACATTCTCCCACCTTGGATTGATCTTTGTCCGTCGATCGTGAGTCTCCCCACCTTGGGATCTTCCTAACCCGCAATCAACCCGATGCATAATGATATACTACTATAATACTTACACATTTATTGAGATTACCTTAAGGTAATATTTTTAAATCATTATTACGCCATTACATTATCAAATAACTTGTCAATTCGTAACTTCTATTAAAACAAGGTACTTATTAGTCTCCATTATCACAACATTTAGTTTATCGCAATTTAACACTTTCATATACAATTATTATTTAAGGCACTCTTCATTCCTTGCAACACATTCCAACAAAATTTGTGTTGCAAGTCTTCGCACTTAAAATCCTGCATTAATTTTACAATATCTATAATTACATACTTACTATCTTAATTATTAGAATTACTCTAAGGTAATGTTTAAGACATTACTGTACTATTTCATTATCCAATTAACTTATCACTTCATAACTTAATCCACGCAAGGTAATTATTAACCTTACTTAATACAACATTTAAAATTTACACTTCTAAGGTACTCTTCATCCCTTGCAACACATTATAACAAAATTTGTGTTGCAAGTCTTCGTAGCTCGACCCCTTGCCCTCTGGAGCGCTCTATTGGCCTGCAGGTCGATACTACGTTATTACCATTTTAATTATTAATAAAATTTTGGTTATATGGTGACCACCCCACCTATCTACCTGAATGCATGGCTAATCTCCCGGCGTAGGAAGAGGATGCTTCTTCCATCGTGGCCGTGGAGACAACGCCCTATAATGCCTATATGCCGCTCATGCCTACACCTTCAGTTGCCCAACGTGGATGATAGGTCCTTCCCGTATATGGGGCGTGAACGACAGATTCCTCCTATCAATGCATATATGGGGCTAGAGGTGCTTTTCCTATCAATGCATTCCTGAATGACCTCTTATCTCTCGAGGTCGTCTACTTCCGTGGGACGGAAGTAGACTTTTTAATCTACCTTCCACTCATCCAAGCGGAACCGCGGTCATGCCTACATTGACATTACACCACGTCCTAGAGATCACCGTAGTGGTCTCATCATCGGTAACAACGCATGCAACCCATACCTAGCATAGGTTGCATGCGCAGATTAATCTTAACTACACATGAAATTAATCTAAACACAAATCGACATGCCTGAGCCGATTTTTGCTGGCTCCTTTAATGCATGTGATTAACATAATTACCCTAAGGTAATATTTATGAATTAACATTATCATAGTATCGGATACATTACTTCCGATAGTACAATTATATTTACTTTAAGCTTTGCAATATTTAACGACTTTTAGATCGCGATTATTTAAACAATAACCCTGATTTAGACCTATTGTTACATAGACAAGGTTTTTAATTATCATACACAAGAATTAGATGTGCTTCTTATTCTCTTCCTTGGGTCCTGCATTCTCTTCTTAAATATATCTGAATTCTATTTTCTATTTATATTTATAAGGACTCGAGGTCATATAGCTATCCTTGGAAGGAATTGCATCCTTGCGAAGGATTAATTAACATGCTACCTCACATTACCATTGTTATTTAACTTATTTCCCTATGATACATATACGTACAACAATTTCTATCCAGTTATTAGGATCTATATTTAACTTATCTATAAGATTCATTAAAGCTTATAAAGCACACCATACCTAAGGCTAGAACGCATCCACCCATTGAGCCGGCGTCGAGTAATTTTGGAGATGACTTGGTCGTTGCATTGCTCCCATACTTTTGCTCCACTTCATTGGCGTAGTTAGCTACTACGTCAGTCTCGCACGTTGAAGGCCATTGCCGGAGTGAACTCTATTCTACGGGTCGGTCAATTCGATGCAAGTACGTTCAATAATAAGATTGAGCCCTCCCACTTTCTTCGAAAAGAAAATGGTCCTGCACCCCTTCAATGACGTTGTACACAACGTCATATGTATTCTCTCCCCTTAAGAGGTTATACACTTCTTACTTAGCGCATTAATTTACTAGCCTTAGCTAACATATATAACCATCTAAGATGGATGCACATATTATGTTATCATTTATTTCAATATAGTTATGGTTTACCTACTTAGTTAGAACGATTCTAAACCACAAGGTTTTGTCATCATGACAATTCCCTTCGTCCCAGAAGACTATTTGATTACTATAATTCTTATTTTAGATGTACCTTGCATGTACTATTCTTTTATATTCTAGAGATTCCCCCTTTCTTAGTTATTTAAATTCTTGGAATATTCCTACCAATCGAATTGATGCCATCATAACAAGTTGGCCGGACTTGCTAGATTACTTCTTTTCTTTCGGTTGGATTATTCTTTTGGAGGTACTAGATTTATACATGGTCAACAATTATCCTAGTAATGATTCCTTCTTAGCGAGGTGATCAATCTCACCAAGTGGTTTCAATATGTTGGATGTCTGTTAACAATCGTGTATAATTTTAGTTACTCCTATGCATTTTCCTTCCCAATCCTTGACGCTTAGCTCAATATTGGGGCAATCCTTTCAGTGAGAGCATCTGGAAATGCCTTCTAATCCCAATATGGATGTTACCGTCCATACATTTAACATACTAGGCCCCATGGCCTTAGATCCTCGAGCTTGCTAGAAGCTCATCCACTCGTTGCTTGCTTGAAGCAGCAAGGTAACGTTCTTTCGAGTCGCTCGATACTTCAGTCTCCTTGACGGTGGCTCCTCTTTGATGTAGAGGTTAACTTTATTCGTTAGAAGCCTCTCATTGCTGGTGGCTTGATGGTGTAGTTGATCACTTGAAATCTTCCATGCCGCTTTTCAAAAGCCTGAAGGTGGCGCTGTTGAAGAAGATCTTTCATCTTGTACTCTTTGTCTTGGCAGCTAGAGGATGACTCTGTATCCGGTATTGTTTCTTCGACTCCATCGATGTCTCATACGTCGAGTCCTCTTGTTGTTATCGTGTTGCCCGAAGAGTGTTGAGGCTGTTGATTGCTTCACCCCTGCAATTTGCCTGACATCTCCTTCTTTGATCTGTTACGCTATGGGAGGGGAGGAAAATTAAGGGAACTATATATACAAAGCGTATAGCTTACATAATTACAATTACTACTAGAGCTATTAGGTCCCTCTTGTGCCTCCCTTCAAGTTGTACACCTACTCCTTGACAATGTCATCGGTGTTCCTCCCGATGCAATGGTGTTGACGATCTATATCCTCCTATTCAATGCGTCATGCCGTACTCGGGTAACTTGTTGATATACTTGGGCCCTCCGATGTTTTATCGGCTATGGCACAACACACTTTGCATCACATTCTAACTAAAGGTGTGCTGGTCGTTGATGCTTCAACATTTCGGTCCGCTTCCCTCGATCCTCGTTTCTCGGTAATTGTTCCCCTTCATGATACTTGAAGCTATTTGGAGGCGCTCTCTTGAGGTCGTCTTGCGATTCCTTTGGCTATACTCCTCCTCGAGTTGTTCTCTTCTGCGCAGCTTGTTGTTTGAATCGTCCATCCTTGGGTTCACCAAATTGCATGCAAGTCCGCGTGCAAGTCATCGGCTCGCCTCGCCTATTGCTTCTCCATCGAGCTTCCAATCTCACTTGTTTGATCCCCTCGATCACATGGCTTGGACGTTGTCACGTTCCACAGTGCTATGCTGTCTTCTTGTCTTGAGGTACATTCGGTGGCTTTGATTGTGCTGGTCAGTCTTGATCCTCCTGTTGCCTCTAGGGAGTGTAGAAGGAATAATTTGTTCAGAATTGTGCATTTTGGGTGAAAATGTGATCAAACGAGCAATGGCATGTGATCTTACCATGCTAAGTTTTACAAAACGGGTCATATTAGCAATATTAGCATGTGGGGATGTTATTTGAAGTTTTGTAGGGGTTATATTATTTGAATGGTTGAAGAAAGAGATGTTATTAAAATAAAACCAAGGGTGGAGATTTATTAGAATCTAAGGGCTAAAAACAAAAGCCCTAATTCGAATTGAAAAGGCATGAAGGCAAACCAAGCGGTTACTGTTGCGGGAGGCTACGACCGTGTAGAGGAGCGGATATAGGAGAGCAGCCAATCGGATTCGGAAGGGAAGGAATGGATCAGAGAGGCAAGGCGACCAGATTTAGAGCAGACAGTCGTTCCAGAGCATTCACCGCATCAGTTTAGGGCATCTGGCAGTAGGCCGTTAGATCTTGAAGAACCGTGAAGAAACCTTGCTAGTCTGCCAGAAGATCTCCTGGAGTTCTTGCATTTGTGCTATTAAGAGATAAGTCTATCCATTATTCTCATTATGCAAACCTGAACTATGAATATGATTTATATTTATGAGATTATAACTTATTTACGAGATAAATCTTGAACATTCTATATTCAAGTCTAATACGATGAACAAATCCTTATATATTATGTGTTAACTCGTTATTCACATCATATTTACGTATTAAATCATTATTCTTGCATTCCATTACCATGTTAATTGTTGTCACCGGGTTTTAAAAATGATTTATTGCCCTTTGCCTAAGAGGTTAGAGAAAATTGATGTTATTCTCATTGAATGCTAATGCATATGTGTATTGATTGACATAGTGTATATCTTATTACACTCGGTTTAAAGCGGTTCAATCCCGCCACTAAATAACCGGTAACTTTGCTACTCAAACATAATGAAGAATGCAAAGAAGCTAGTGCATGAATATCTTAAGAGGTTCCCAGGTATTACCAATTAGATATTTTATATTGCCTTAACACGGTAGGACTTCAATGTCTCCATCCGCACAACTAAAAACCGTCCCACATGTTTGGTGGCTTCGGACCAGGCTTAGAGTGAGCGAGATTATCTCATGCATAAACCTTGCATCCGGAAAGAACCGGAATGATTAATAATTATTAGTTGCTTGTCAATAATTGCTTGCACACTTAGCTTCCAATAAATTATGTTAAGAGATTGAAAGAGGGAAAAACTTCACCGAATAGTAAATGGGGATAGAAGCCATGCTAAAACGTGAAGAGAGAGAGTGCCACTTGTTATAGATGGGACATGCCACCCATAAAAACCCGTGATGTATGTATCCACAATTCACTAAAGAGCAAAGAGAGAAGCAAGCTCGATTAAGACAAGAGAGATATAATAGACGCCAAAGAACAACAAGAGGAGGAAGATCTTCGCTAAAAACACTATTCCATAGGACTAGCCATTCAAAATCACACTTCACAAAATACACAAAATATGAGTACATCATCTCGTTAAATCAATACAAGATGCTTATGGTACTTTTTAGTGGTCGGTAGGAGAAGACCCCGATGCACATGTTAGCCATTTTCTTACTTGGTGAGTGAGGCAAATCAAGAGAATACAAACACAGAGCGATTAAGATGGTTCCCACCACGTTGATGGGTGGAGCTTGAGTGGTATCGCCACTCATTGAAAAAATACCACTTATGCTACTTGGAAGGAATTGGAAGAAGCATTTCTAGAAACTTTTAGACCTGCGGGGTTTATAGATAGACCGGATGACGAAGTTACAAGACTTCACCATGTTACCAAACGAGTCTATTCAAAGTTATGTTAATAGATTTCAGTAGACTCTTGGGTAAGAAACCTAAACCACCGGATGTTGAATATCAAATTAGATGGTTTACTAAAGGACTTCCTAGCCACATGAGCTTTTATGTAAAAATGCAAATCCCCAAGGCCCTTAGAAGCAAACAATTAAAATTGCATCCCAACTAGAACTCGCGGGGATGAATTATATGAGAAACCCACAAATGAATGCTAATATGACAAGCATCCCTAGTTTCTATGCGCCAATGGGGCAAAGTGTCACTGTCTTACACCTAATATTCCGACATACATGTCCATTATGCATCCCCTCAATTAGTTGATTATAGTAGAATGCCTTACTTGAGCAACTTCTAGAGGGTTGGTGCAGCCACAAATAGCTCCAAATCAGCCTCCTATATCCGATCTTCGACAACTATTAGGCAAACAATTGATGAGGTCTTGAAAAAGGAGTTGGGTAAGCAATTATCCGCAATTAGAACACCTCGTAATTTAGAGCCCAAGCCCCGCACAAATGTATGGTGTGTTCAATGTCAAGGTTATGGTCATTTTCCCAATGAGTGTCCTTTGACCAAGCCTAGGACATGGTGCAATTATTGTCGTAGGAGTAACCATAATGATAATGACTTGTTATTTCCAAAGAAGATAGGAGAGATGATCCAAATGAGAACAAATGTGAGACCTCTTTGTCTCAAAACCTTCTAGCACCCCTAGCTATTATATCCAACCCGCTATGGTAGATGGTGGACAAATGCATGCCATTAGTTCCCTGCTTTATGCTTTGCTAATCCATCTACACAAGGGAGAAATAATACACCCAATAGGTTCTCAAGGCCAAATCCGAGAGACAATCAAGGTCCCAACAACCTATTAGATGTTTCAGGATGCCGGAAGAGGGACACATAGCTCCTAATTGTCCCAATCCACGAAAAAAGAAGTAGGTTTTGAACTCCGTGTGTGGCATTTGCAATACCTGTGGGTTACACTCACAAGATAGGTGTCCACATGTATTGCCACCGCGATCTATGGAAAACGGATCTAAGGGGAAAGAAAAAATCCTTGACTCTAATTTATGTGAACCAATAGAGGAAAACTCATGCCCTATCTATCGATGCAATTAAATCCTAATAATCGAGAAGGAGTAGACGCGTGAGATTTGAAAAGCCCGATTTCGTGGATTGGGTGATACCCAAAACACACCACAAGAGACTTTGCATGACACACCCACATTTAAAGAACTTAAAGGCATTATGGATGCAGAAAAACCTCTTTTCCAAACGAAAAGAGTCCGGAGAGCAACTTAGGAAACCAAGGAGTAGAAGGAAATACAAGAAAATTCTGAAACTTTCTAAAGACATGCCTACTTATGATATATTGGCTGATTTAGGGCAATATTAGACCCACTATCACTTTTGCACAAATAAGGTCTTTATCCCTCCATGTAGAAAGGAAGTGGCTGCGGCTCTCACGATTGCAAAAGGACGATTCTGTTAATTCCATATGGCCCTCTTTATTTGATATGAAATCTCCATCCGTGCATGTTGTTATAGGGGATTTAGGGCTAGATTCTCACTGTGATTGACGGGGATCCGGGTTAACATTATGCCGTAAGAAACTCTTCAAGATTAGACCTACCGCACCTTCTCCCCGCTTATTTTAGAGTAAGGATGGCTGATCGGAGACGAAGTAAAACCTTTGGGCATGATTACCGGTGTAAAACCATGATTGCAAATCTTGTGTTCTATGTGGATTATGTAGTTCTAAGAGCTACCACCACGGTATGTTCTTATCCATTATTATTAGGCCGACCATGGTTGTTGCAGGCCGAGCAATACACGATTGGCATAGAGGGATTTTAGTTATTGGTGATGAAAATAATAGGGTGGAAATTACTGGTGTGAGTGAAATGCCAAAAGTCATTGCACAATTTGAAGTAGAATCGATTCCAAAGGACGATGATAGTGAAAGTAGTGATGACGATGATCCCGGACATAATCCGTGATAGTGCATATGCGAATGTAGCATCCTCTAGTGAGCCACAAGAGGATATGACCTTGAAAGAAGAAGGTGTGTACCTGAGTTTATGATGACGGGTTGTAGACTTGGAGGATACAATTCTAAATTTCATGGGTGTTATAGATGTTAACCAAGTTGAAGTGGAGAAAGAATGTGAGGAAGAAGAAGAAGAAGATGATATTAAACAAGATAAATATCCCGATTATTTCACGAAGTGCACAATTCAAGAGATCAAGGTGGAAAAGAAGCCTCGCATTATGAAATTAGTCAATATGAAACCTTTCACAACCTCCCAAGGTGCAAGAAATTAACCTTGGGAAAGGAGGAGAAGTAAAGACAATAAAGTTAGGGGCTAATATCACCGGGGATTTGTATGACAATTGTGTCGCTTTTATTTTCAAAATATCACCATATTTTGCATGGTCATATGATGATTTGAAGGGCATTAACCCGCCCTTATGTATGCATAAGATTGAGCTTCATGCTAATGCTAAACCTCAGAGTGCAAAAACCTTATAGACTTAATCCTAAATTTGCCAAAGCAGCTTAAGGAGGAGATTGATAAGTTGCTTAAGGTTGGCTTTATCTACCCCTCAGATTATAGTGAATGGGTATCACCTATCGTGGTGTGTATATAAGAAAAATTTGAAAATACGTGTATGTGTTGATTATCTAAGCTAAACGATGCCACCGAAAAGACCATTTTCCTATTCCCTTCACGCATCGGTGTTAGATGTCAGAAGCGTCAAGAGGTTTATTCATTTATGGATGGATTCTCTGATATAACCAAGTATTGATTAGACCGTAAGATAGGAGAAGACAACATTTGTAACTATTTGGGGAACTTACGCTTATCGAAAGTGATGCCCTTTGGTTTATGTAACTTGACCACATTCCAAATGGGTTATCTCAAGCCTTCAAGGAGTTTGTGCAAGATTTTATGAAGGTATTCTTAGATGACTTTGGTTGTGTTTGGGTCCTTGAGTTATCATCTAAGTAAATTGGAGTTATGCTTTGAGCGCTGTAGGAATATGGAATCTCCTTGAACCCGAGGAAAAATGTACTTTTGTGGTTACACATGGTGTTTTGCTAGGTTTTGTTGTATCATTACATGGACTTACGATTGACCCACACAAAACTTCTAAAATCCTTGATTTGCACCTCCAACGAAAGTGTTAAAGAGTTGCAAGCTTTTCTAGGGCACGAGGATATCATAGGCTTTTATTGATCATTATGCACAACGAGCTTTGCCACTTACTAAGTTGTTGCGAAAATCAAAGGAATATAATTGAATGATGCATGTCAAAAAGCATTTGAAGAACTAAAATTAGCCTTAGTTAAATCACCCATTTTAAAGTCTCCGATTGGTCTAAAGAATTCCATGTGTTGATTGATGCATCAAACTATGCTATAGGTAGCATTTTATGTCAAGTGATGAAAAGAATATTGATCATCCCATATTCTATGCAAGCAGGCAATTAACTAAAGCTGAAAGCGTAACTACTCTACTACTGAACGCGGAGGCACTTGGCATGATTTTTTTCGATCCAAAAATTTAGGCATTATCTTCTTTGCTAATGAATTTGCATTTGTTGTTGACCACCAACCTTTGAAGTATTTGATCAACAAGCCTTGCCGCACGGAAGGATTGCTCGTTGGTTGTTGTTATTGCGAATTCAAGTTCAATTGTTGTAATGAGCTGGGAAGATACATTCAAAGAAATGATCATTTGTCAAGAATTTCAGGACCAAAAAAGAAGAAGGAGATATTCCGTGATTGTTTGCCGATGAAGTACTCTTTTTCAGAAAGTCGCACTTAATGGTATGAATCTATTGCATCTTATTTATCTACGTGGGGAATTTCCGAAAGGTATGAGTGTTGTTGGTAAAAGACGATTAATAATTCAATCAAAGCCATATACACTTGTTAAGTGGTCAATTATATAAATTAGGTCATGATGATGTGTTGAGACGATGCATAATGCCACATGAAATTAGAACTGTGTTGCAATCATGTCATGATGGACCTAGTGGTGGGCATTTCTCTAT
Organism: Isoetes taiwanensis; assembly: GCA_021234155.1. NCBI lineage: Eukaryota > Viridiplantae > Streptophyta > Lycopodiopsida > Isoetales > Isoetaceae > Isoetes > Isoetes taiwanensis. The sequence goes on from JAJEKV010000019.1 coordinate 7,719,645, forward strand.
AGATACTACTATTAAGAAAATTCTTCAAGCTGGATTATGGTGGCCTAAATTGCATGTCGATGTTAGGGAATATGTTAGACATTGTGATGTATGTCAAAGGGTGGGGAAGCCTTCTAACGAGACGCTATGCCTTTTACATCCAATAATGCCTATTTTGCCTTTTGAAAAATGGGGAATCGATTTTGTAGGACCAATCAAGCCATCTGCTATGCATACTGGTAATAAATATATTTTGGTTTGTACTGACTATGTTACCAAGTGGGTGGAAGCACGCGCATTTAGAGAAGACACACCCAATAATGTGGCTATATTCTTGTACCTAAAAATATCATAATGACGCTTTGGTTTGCCCTTTGAATTGGTCAACGATAGAGGTGTAAGCATTTCCTTAATGATACTATTGAAGCTTTAACTAATAGATATGGGGTGAAACATAGAAAGACAACTCCATATCATCCACGCCAAGAAACGCCGTGGAGCGCATAAATAAAACTCTATGTACCATAATTACCAAAATTTGTAATGCCAACCGCATTGCATTGGGATAAACGCTTTTCGATGCATTGTGGGCCTATCGCATTGCACATAAAGTTACAACAAATGCTACACCTTTTAAATTAGTATATGGGCAAGAAGCTATAGTTCCTATTGAGCTAGAACTCCCATCCTTGAGAATCGCTATTGAACATAAATTAGACTGGATGGTAGTTTGGCGAAAGCAAGATTAGCACAATTAGAAGCTCTTGACGAAAAGCGGTATCAGATGCTTATATGTCACGAGAAGCAATTCAACAACGTCGCAAAGCATGGTATGATCGGCATCGAAACAATAAACACTTCGATAAAGGTAACTTAGTTCTACTTTATGATAGTAAGCATTGGAAGAAACCGGGTAAACTCAGGATGCGTTGGAAAGGTCCTTATATTGTCAAAGAAATATATGATAATGGATCTCAGATACTAAAAGATTTTGTAGGAAATGAGCTTCCCACACGAAAGTGAATCCGCAGTGCGACTCAAAGTGTATCATATGCAACAAATAGCGACCATCCATCAAATAAAGTGTAGTATTCATCGGGACGATGAATAAATAAAAGGGGGGTAGTATTATTGTTGAAGAAAAAAAGGAAAAAAAAAAAAAAAAAAAAATACATACAAAAAATAAATAAAAAATCATTTTTTCTGATAATCCATCAGCTTGTCTTCCATTGCTATATCAAATTCATCTCATTTTCTATTCTCTCACTTCACCTCAATCCATTAAGACTGCCAATCAGCTCCGCATCAAGGCAGCATCTTGTTTGTTAACTATTTTTGTTTCCATTGACAGGTGCATTTGCTTTTTCTCCATGAGAATCAATCCATTTCATTGTACACTCATCCATCCCATTCAATACATCAAAGTCTGCCATATAAGCTTTACCACCAGGCAGCAATTATTGTACTAATTTTTTGATATTATTACCATGACAGGGTCATCTGCTTTTCTCCGTGATTATTCAATTCATTCATCTACACTCATTCATATCCTTCAACTCATAAAGTGCTGCAATCAGCTTCACCATCTTAGCAGCCATATGTTCTACTAACGTTGTTTTCGCTGCAGGAGCATCCTTTTTTCTATCATTTCCTATTCATCTGTTTTTTAGTTGGCCTACCAACCATGACCAATGTTTCTTTACCGTTGTTTTCCCATTTCCCATATTGCTGGCCATTTTCCCATCCCAGCAAGTCCGTGTAGTAAAAGAGTCCAATAAACAAATAATCCAAAAGGTAGAAGGAAGAGTGGGGATGGAGCCATACCGAGGTTGCAAGAGAGAGAGAGTCCTGACCTAGATGGGATTTGCCACCCTTGGAAGTATTTTATATTCGGAGAAGCCATAGAATCGCCGATGGAGGCAATGGTTTGGAAGAAAATATTTTGATCATGAAGAACAAGCTTAACTCGTCGGGACGTCGAGTTTTTTGTTAGGGGAATAATGTAGAAGGAATAATTTGTTCAGAATTGTGCATTTTGGGTGAAAATGTGATCAAACGAGCAATGGCATGTGATCTTACCATGCTAAGTTTTACAAAACGGGTCATATTAGCAATATTAGCATGTGGGGATGTTATTTGAAGTTTTGTAGGGGTTATATTATTTGAATGGTTGAAGAAAGAGATGTTATTAAAATAAAACCAAGGGTGGAGATTTATTAGAATCTAAGGGCTAAAACAAAAGCCCTAATTCGAATTGAAAAGGCATGAAGGCAAAGAAAGGTGTTACGGATTGCGGAGGGCGGCGACCACCGTAGAGGAGCGGATATAGGAGAGCAGCCACCGGATTCGAAGGGAAGGAATGGATCGAGAGGCAAGGCGACCAGATTTAGAGCGCATACGGTCGCTCCGCAGCATTCACCGCGATCGGTTTAGGGCATCCGGCAAGAGGGCAAAGTTAGATCTTGAAGAACCGTGAAGAAACCTTGCTAGTCCGGAGTAAGATCTCCCCGGAGTTCTTGCATTTGTGCTATTAAGAGATAAGTCTATCCATTATTCGTTATGCAAACCCTGAACTATGAATATGATTTATATTTATGAGATTATAACTTATTTCGAGATAAATATCAGAGAACATTCTATATTCAAGTCTAATAATGAAAACGGATCCTTATATTATGTGTTAACTATTCACATCATATTTACGTATTAAATCATTACTTACGCATTCCATTACCATGTTAATTGTTGTCACCGGTTTTAAAAATGATTTATTGCCCTTTGCCTAAGAGGTTAGAGAAAAATTGATGTTATTCTCGTAGAATGCTAATGATATGTGTATTGATTGACATAGTGTATATCTTATTACCGGTTTAAAGCGGTTCAATCCCGCCACTAAATAACTGGTAACTTTGCTACTCTGAACATAATGAAGAATGCAGTGAAGCTAGTGCATGAATATCTTAAGAGGTTCCTGGGTATTACCAATTAGATATTTTATATTGCCTTAACCTGGGTAGGACTTCAATGTCTGTCATCTGCACACGAAAACCGTCCACAGGGAGCTCGTGGAAGAAGTCAGTTGCTAGCACTTCTTTAGCTTTCAGTTCCTGCCCTTTGTCCCTCTATGCATGTCGGTCTCTCTGTCAAGTAAAGCATCATGGCTATCCTCCCTGCTGGCTATGTTGTCGGGATGATGGATCCTTATATCTGCGCAGCTTGGCCCTTGAGTTGAAGAAGTACCTGCCTTAGATATACTCTTGTCATTGAATAGCCTGGCTATTATCTTGAACTCTCTTTTTGCCGAAGGTGCTTCAGTTGCTATCCTTGTCGTTAAGGTGTCGAATGCTTCTACCTTGGGCGTTTGATGTCCCACATGATCGGCTTCTTCTCTTCTAATTACCGTAGGAGTACCGGACGGCCATCACCTAGTTGTTGAAGGCATATCTCCTCGTCGCGTTTTTTCGTAGTGCATCTCCATCTAATACACGCGGTCATAATGCATCACTCTATATTACCACAAGGTGGAATTATGGTCATTTAGAGATGTTGCCTTCTTAGTTGGCTCGTTGATGTCGGGTCGCTCCTCCTTATATTGTTGAGGCCACTCGTGGGAGTCGGTTTTGCTTGGGCTCGTCGCTTCACCCTCGTGACTTTGCTCTTCCATTTGATCTTGGGCTATAGTTGTGCTTCCTTGCTTCCTCCTTTGTAGTCGGTTAAGGAACTTCCCCGATAAGCTAAACTGTGAAAACATGACTCTAAACTCATGTTTCTCCACTATATATGTGAACGCCCGAGATATACAATAGACATATATGCATTTACATTGGAATTTTAATTCATCCACTTTTCCAAAACAACTACGAAGATCTACTTAAATGTTTATACTCCTTTAGGGTTTCCCTCCTCCTATCGCGTTTGATCCTTCGGTTTTGCTGCATCTTCTTCGTTCTGGTTGACTCCGGGATTCCTTGAGATGTTGCTACTATTGTTGAGCTTCATGTCTGATCCGAGCTCGTCACGCCAGTTGCGAAGAGTATTTGTCGATGTGATCCCTTGAGAAAGATGCTCCTCCTTAATGTGTATATTCGTCGTGAGGAATGCGGTGACCGCTCAACGCCCCTTTACATGCGTGTGTCGCTGCAAGGTTGCCGTTGTGCGGTGCCGCTGATCGCTTTTGAGTAGGATCACCTCGCTGTTGCAGGTTGGGCATTCTTGAATATCTTCGGGCTCAGAGATCGTGGGTCGGTGGGCGTGCATTGTCATTCCTCCACGTGTTGAATTTCCGAAAGCGATTCCTCGCTGCTTGGCCTTTGCTTCATTCTCGAGGTGGCTCTCCCCAGGCGGGAAGTGGGTCATCTCCATTGCCCCTATCATGGCTCCTTCTAGTCGCCTTTGTGATTTGTACCGGCCGGGTTAGGGTCGCCTCCTCCGGCCCCTTGGGTCCTATCCATTCGAGTCTCTCACTCCTTGGCCGACATTTCATGACATTCGCTTGAGCCACTGGGCGCAAGGTCGTGGTGATCTTCCTCTCTTGGTCCAGCTTTTCGGCCTCCTCTCCTTATCCTCATCTGTACATCGGCCGGGACCTTGATGTCTTCAAGGAGTTGCCTCTAGCTCTTCACAGGGGCTCGCCCCCCGCCCTTCAAAAGTAACGCCAGATATTCTAGAGTCTAAGGGTCTACTTGAAAGGCTCTCCTACAACATTTTGGGCTCTATAAGCAAGCAAGGTGGCTCGAAAGCAAAGATTACATCGAGACATATCTATAATCTCCAAGTCTATGGACATTAGGACGTGTGGTATGGCATGACATGAGGGTTGTTTTGCAAGACCTCCATGATGTTTGAGGCATACTCTAAGGTCCTAGCAAAGTTGGTTTGGGGGAGTCCAATCTCTACACATGGAGTGACTTGGGCAGCTCTAGACTCTAGCTCCTTTCTAGGTACCCTGGCAATAGGGAGTGTCAATGTGGCGGCTATATAAGTCAAACTCTATTAGAAGGACACAGAATTAGGTCAAGGTCTATGCCTTTGGCATGAGCAGAGGTGATGTACCAACAGTTGGACTTGGGTTGCTATGCTGAGGTCTAGATGACTATAACAAAGGGGTGTTCTTGGGCACTTCTATCTAGGAGTAAAGCATCAAGGTACTAATGGGGTATGCTTCTATTTACAAACAAACCACAGTTTGGAAAAACAATTCAAGGGTTTGAGCAATTTTGGTCATTTTGAACTGGGGTTTGACAATTTCTAGCCTAATTTGAGGTCGTAAATGATTCTAGGCTGTCTAACGGTCCTATTGCAACAAATTTCAGGCGATTTGGAGCTCTGTAGCTCAAGTTATGGAGGTTCAAAGTTTGGAGGTCTCACACAGATAGGGAACAAAAGATGGAACTTACTAACTCAACTTAATTAAGTAAGATTACACACGTTACTTAGTCTAAAACTCAAAAATTTTCCATCATTTACAAAATTTTACTGTGGATCTCCCTTTGATGCAAATACCGGCAAGCCGCATGTCCTTCTTCATTAGTGTCACCGCCTTTCGCATGAACTGCAAGTGTGCCGTTGAGTCTTCAAAATGTTGGGCCACCGCTTCACGCTTCTTGAACCTTGGTCTCCCCGCTCGCTCGCCCTCTCCTCTTCTTGTATCTCCCGCTATCTGCTCCAGATGCTTCTTGTCTTTAAGTCCATTGATCTGAGATCCAATGTCCTCTTCCTCTAGTGCTTTCGATATCCGGGATCCCTACTCCACTGGGTCAGCCGGGTTGGCTGGCCGCTCCTTGGTGACTACTTTGACGCTCGGTCTTCTTAGCCTCTCGCTTGGCTCCTCCGCCTTTGCCTTCCGCTCCTTGTTTTCTTCGGCCTCCTTGGCCTCTGGCTGTTTCGCCTTGTCGAGCCATGTCGATCGGAGGTCGGGCGCCCTAAAATTGCTTCGAAATGCGGAGCAAATTTCTAAACAGGGAATCTACAAATGAGGGGGGGGATCCTAGGTCTATTTATAGATGGCCAATTCTGGGTCAAATTACAAGCTACCCTTTTGGATGGGCTAAAACACTTATCATCCTATTACATGGCTTAATTTAGACCTTTCTAACCTCATGGTTCTAAGTCTAAGGCTTGGCCATTAATATTATTAAAGCTTAAATCTAATTAAGAATCATGTTTTAAACATAAATGATGCCCGTCCTTAGTGGTTGGCACGGGGGGGGTTTGGGGGGGTTCAACCCTGTGGGTGGGAGGTTCAATTCCCGCTACTGTGGGAATTCTTTTAAGATGAGGTTCAAATAGATTGAAAAGCTAGACTAATCTAGCTAATTCCTAGCTTAAAATTCGAGTTACCATGTTACTTTTCTGGAATTTATGTTCAGTTCTTTAACCAGGCGCGACGTGTGCGATATACTGAAGTTCAGTTCTTTAACCAGGCACGACGTGTGCGATATTGTACATTTTTTTCTAATTTAAGTGATTTAAACATACTATTCTAACTAATTCTTTCCTTAGAACTCGCCTTACCATATTACTTTTGTGAAATTCATTAAGTTTTAAGGTGTTTTAGAATCAATGTCTTCACAGTAGCATCTGCTCAAAAACTAAAGTTCAGTTCTTTGACCAGGCGCCGACGCTTGAGACCACCTTGCCCTGAGAAGGTTTTGGCTCATTCTTTTTAGTCTTATTATGTTCCAATTCACTTAACTGTTACTAGCTTAGCATAAACTACAAAAATGAGAAAAAATTTTCCCACTTTTTGAGGTTTGAGGATCCTATCAAGTCAGTACTACTGGGAGCATGGCCAGTGCTTTGCTCTTGGTCCCCAAAAACATTGCTCGATACCATTGTGACGCCCCTACTCATATATATGATGACCGCACCAGATACAAACAGAGTTCATCCCCCTACATTCAGCCCATACCGATACAGGGCCCTCCACATATCACCGCGGACCGCCCGAGTCCATAGTGGGAAGAGTGAAGGGGTCATTTTACCCCGCCTCCCTCGTGGCCTACCTAGTCAAAGGAAGCGTAAACAGACACGCCAAGAACATAACATCATATATCCACCTCAAGGGTGGCACATCAACATCTCGTGATAGACAAAGATCAAGACAATACAAAGGAAGTTCCTACCCAAGGCTCGTGACTCGTGGGATGACCCACAAGCTTGGGTCTCCCGTGAGTTCAGTCGCGCATGTAATCATGACAATGGATTGGGCCGGTATAAGAACATGGCTTAGGGTTGTCCACTCCATCCGCCCCTCCTGCACACACTTTGCGAGTAGATTGAAAAGTGTTGGGACCTGATCAGAGTTCACGGGATGCATAGCCAAAGGGGCTATTCCCGGGTTGCATCTCCCAGCTCCGATGGGGCGGTAGGGATCACCCCACCGTAGATCTCCATGCCGACCCAAGGTGACTAGAGGGCCACGCCCTTATTCGACTTAACCCACTGGAAGGTGAACTCCACCCCACGGGTGTCGAGCCCATGCCTTACCCACACTCGGGCAAGCCATTAGACCTAGTCACTCGATCCCCCTAGGCCTTACACACCGTAGGGATCGGTCAAGGGTCGAACACTAACCTCATTCTAAGCTGCCTGGCCCTTCACCCACAACCAGTGGGGTTTCTTGTACACAGGCGAATTCTAGTAATGCACTAAGAGGGACTAGCTAGGAGCATCATCTACTAAGCTTTAAGTCTCTACCCCCTTCCCAATACAATGAGTCCACGAATACATCCGTCCCATCATATCAACATAAGTAATAAGAACTAATCTAATTCATAGAGTTAGGTTCTCTAGTTAGAGTCAATCTCGGATCTGCTTGGCTACTAAGGGTGATTTAATAGGCTAAACCCACCGGGTTCAAGGTCGGAATAAGGTTTAGGCTATTCAATCGACCAAATACCCCGATCCCCTCGGTTCCTCCTCTCGATCCGGGCTGCGGTCGGAAGGATGATCCCGACAAGCCGGGGCGCACGGGCAGATCGCGGGAGTTGGAGTTGCCTCCTCAGCGCCGCCTGGAGCGCCTCCAAGGTCTCTGCGGGCTTAAAAAGGGAAAGTTAGGGTTTGGTGCCTTATGTAGGCTATCGGGCTAGGTTTAGGGTTTCATGACCCTTGGTCTACCTTTAGTGGGTTAAAGGTCCTCAAAAGTGCGCACATTGCTAAGTGCGGCGCACCATTGCAAGTTGCCCCCTAGGGCCCTTGCTTGGTACACGTCAGCCGGCATACGCGCCGATTGGGGACGGTCTGCGCGTACGCTGACGGATTTTGAAGACGGTATACGCCTTGAGACCGTGATATCGTGATCGAATGTCACAACTTGGCTTACACCATGGAGCAAAAAGGAGTCAATGTGCCTTTAGATCCTATGTCTGGGGTAGAGCATTGAGAATGATTGTTACATCTGCCGTTTTTTTTTTTTTTTTTTTTTTTTTAAAGCCGGTCCGACCTAGTTAATCCTAGCCCAGACATTCACCTCAGTCAATCCTTTGGTAGTATTATCATCCTACCTCTGGACTGAGCACAACCAGTGTAGCATCTTATGACCAATCTATATCTTCTTAAAGCATTGATGCGTTATCAGCTATAGAATCTTTTAAAACTTTAAAACTTTTTTTTACCATAAATGTCCTTGTATATCCTGTCCAATGTCTTATGCTGGTATATATTAGATAAATGTATTATTCTATAACCTAGATCTCAAAAAGGCATATTATATCTCTATGTGACATTTAAGGTTTAAATTTTTCACAGTCGTAGTTCATTTAAAGGAATTTTTTTTTTTAAAGGGAGAAAGGATTGGCATCAGCCTATAAACTATCTTACTATAGGCCTTGTATTTTTATAGTTCCTTTATTCCACAGTGAAAAGGCATAGGCGTATCTTTTACAGATAGAATGGATATATAACCATATCCACACATTGTTTTTATCCCAGTGGTGTATTCATTTTAATCCAATCACAAAGAGAGGGTCAGTTGGGGATCTGGTTATAAGTATCAACTATAACATGCCAATCTAACATGGTCTGCCTATATCTTATACTCATTTTATATCGGCAAACAATAGCAGAGTTATTATGAGTCAGCAAATTCCACATTTATTCATCTACTATTCCGAGATATCAAAATGTTGTAACCACTGTTTTCAGCCTGAACATTTTTAAGATAAATTATGTAGTGTAAAGGCATATACTATTACATAATATACCATGGTTCTATTCCTGGCTGTATACTATTTTCCTGTCATATCAGTATTCAGCAGCTAAAATTAGCCATATTGTTATAAGCTAACAAAATTAAAATCATATACTTCCAGTATCATATAGAAAAGCCTATGTCTTCTCTACTAGATATATCAGATTATACGCTTAAAAGAAAAAACCAGAGCATAATTTCCTTAGGCATTGCATTCTCCCGTCATGCGAGTCTTGAAGATATAGTATATATTCAGCAAAATCACCATCATCACTCGAAGCCTTTATTCATCCATCCAAAGATAACCTAAACAACAAAAGTAGACAATGGGAAACCCCGTACCTGCAGCCATTCAATACTCTGTTAGCAATAAACTTGGTAACAGGGCAAGGGCCAAAAATGTACATTGGGGTTTTCAGCTCATCACTGATCACCCATTGTCCCCTTTTGTCCTTTGGGTTAAAAATGGAAGTGTAAACCAGAATGTAAAAAAAACCAAACAAATAAATCATTATGACACGTAGAACATGATTTTATCATCAAATGTGTTCTCAGTCCAGTATTCTAATGTTCATTACCAGTCTCATTAAAACCTGATATTTATGTTACTAAAATAAGATAAGCCTCCAGACCTTTGTTTAACCTCTAGAACTAGATTATACGGTCATATGTGTTCTCTGTTATGTATACTATTGTTCTTAATCGGCCACATTAAAGCCAACTATTTATGCTGCTACAGCTTGACCAGCATTCTCTGATAAACCACCTTGGCCTTTGTTTTATCAGTAAGGTTTACCATTAAACTAAGAGGAAGCATACTAAAAATATCTCTCAATCAGACACATGCAATCCACTATTTTAGTAATTACACTAGCCATGTACATAAAGGGCCATTAGTCAGCCTATATTTTAGAGTCACCTGCTACCTTCTAGATTAGATAACGAGTGAGGATAAAGCATCTATAAACTATATATATCAGATATTCATAGACATGTTAAACATTCACCTTCCGGAGCATTATTCTAAAGCCAACTTTTGCTCACAAACATGTTGGCTTATGGTGGTTATAAGTAGATCCATTTGTAAACTGTAAAGCGGATTGTCATATACAGGTTAACCCTTAACCTTAACAGGTCCAATACTAAAAGTATCTAGATTTTTCTTTTAAAACCTACTTTTACAATTTTTTTTAAGATAGGAAAGATTTTAAGAACCTGATTCAGTTCTAGTTCATTTCCACCAAGAAACGAAGAGCTATAGCTGCAATAAGGACAGGGTCCCACCATCTCAGAATTGAGACAAAGGTACTTGGGGAAGTGCGGATGGAGGCGGGGAATCCCCGGCATGAGAGATTATGCCGCTAGTCTTTGCCACATGCGATAGTAGAAGATGAACACCATGCTCTACAGAATGCCCAAAGATATGCACACATCCGGAAGCAGCATGCCGATCTCGAGATCCTCCTCGAGATAGCAATTCACCAACCGGCCGGGCGGGCCAATGGTGGCACGCCTTGCGTCCCTACATTCGCAAGTCTCCACCGGGCCGGGGAGTCCCTCACAAAGACAGGGAATTTGAGCACCCAAATAGGGCCTCTCAACGCCTACTACAAGGGTTTTCCTCTCACATGGGGGTTTTTCATCCCAGTGGGTAGAGACACATTGTACGTGGGTTTTACGGGTTTTATTTTGTGTTTGGAAACTTTCCGCTATATTGTAAAACCGTCTTATAGGCCAGTTGGTCTCCGTGGACGTTAAAATATACTTCCTTCCTTCCTTCCTTCCTTCATCTGCATCTTGTGTTTCGTCCACACTTTGGGCTGTCATCAAATCGCCTTGCCTCTTTCTTCCGGGTGCCCTAGGTCCTTTAAGAAATCCAGTCATATCATCCCTATTATAAACATTTTTGTTCTGTCCATAGCCGCCTCTATTGCTTCTAGGTTCCATATCTCTTATCTTACTACACTGTGTATACTACAATCCTTGAAATCGCGCCTTAGAGCTTCAACATTCAGCCATTCTTCATCTGAAGCAGAAGACTCATCTCCATCAATACTGGAACCTATTTTCCCAGGCAATCAAGTCTTCCAGCACCAAAATCTCATTCGAGCAGAGTGGTATCGGGATGGTCCAACTCTGTAAGCCCACCAGTCATAACTATTTAAGGCAAGCGAGCCCCCAAAAAATTAATTTCGGCTGCTCAAAAGATAACTCTATTTCTTTAAAAAGGAAAAGAGAACAATTAATAAATCAACGCGCATACATGTTGAATCTCCATGTATTTCAACCATGGTTCCATGGTCATCGAGTACCCTTTATAAGAACTTTGTATCTCTAAATAGCTCCAAAGTCATTAAAGATCTCATTTTATGCATAATCTATTCCATGCTTTGTACCACACATATTGTGCGTAACTTTATCCTAGAAAAGATAAGTGTTTGGCTATGTTGAAACGAACAATTAATCTATACTGTTGGGAAAAAGCCATTATTCCACACATCCTTATGATATCTGTGTGTTTAACTGGTCTATATATGCTATAAATTCTGGGAAAGGACTCGCAAGAGACACAAAACCGGCCATAGGCTTGTCATTCATCACAGCAGCAGTATACAATGTTTGGAAGAATAGAGAGGGGTAGCCGACCATAGGAACAATATCGGACTACCCCGTAAAGAGAAATGTGCACAGGCAATATAAAAGGGTAATGGCGACAACTTCTCATCGGGATAAAAAACCAGCCCTTCGGGTTTCGAGGAAAACCCTAATGAGAAATGGTCGCCAACAACCTTGAATGTGTTGCCCGGAAAACCGAAAAGAGATGAGTTGATGGCTAACGCCAAATATAGCGGGGACCCTTAAGAGGGCGGGCTTTGCAAGCAACACAAAAAACCCTAAAAAATACCCGTGAATGGTTAGAGAAAGCAAACTCATGCCCTCACGCAAAGCCCGGGAAGGGAGGGAAGCAACGAAATAGAAGAAGAACTGCTGTGAGAAGACGCCGATAACCGGTGCGAAAGAGGAAATAGCCTTATATAGCAGCTCGTCCTTTCCCAGAATGGCGATCCGATGGCTCGGATCGATGCTATTATTATAAGTTAATGAATAGGTGACCATACAAGACTATCTGATAACCTATAATCTTTACCAATTAAAGTGTTCCACTGAATTTACAGGGGGTCTATAATAAAGAAGGCCTACCACCTTCCGTGGAGATATGGCTTAACACATCGTATCTACTAGTAACTGTGACCATGGGGATGGCTGACCCCCATTGCCACAACATGGGTTAAGCCATACCTATAACAACCACTAAAACATTTTTTTATATAAGGTAAAAAACCTGAAAAAGGATAACTTAAATAAAGCATGCCTCATTCAAATTGGCAATAGTATTGTTGTAGAATAGCGGCATCATATCTTAGACTAGGAAATACGTTGTTGCATATGTATTTGTAAACACTTATTCTGAGTCCTTTTTCTTCAAACCCATTATCAATGAAGTTTTTTTAATCATCTTGATAGCATTTGCAGCAGCCTTGGGACATGTATTAATGTACATGTATGATAGAATTTGAGAGAGAATAACATTTCTCGCCTAAAAATACGGTCTACAACTACTAGCCCGTATATATTTGATAGCTGTAAATGGAAGACTATCCCTTTTATCAAACTTGGTAGTACTGTATACACCATTAGCCCTGCTAAAGACCTCTATAGTGATGTTCAAAAAATTCCCTTTATATCCAAACCTACATTCCGGGTCTTCTTTGAATTTAAACATGGTTTCTTCTTTAACACCAAGATACCCCATGTCATATATCTGTAAGCTTTCATTACTTTCAGCATCCAACATATTCAGAAATTTCCTTATGTTCGGAGAGTTAAGCGCAAGCAGATCATCCATGTATTTATATAAATGTGTTTAAACTTACTTGTGTCTGTATATCTTCCTTGTTTTGCCAGGCTGTATATGAATTTTGCTTCAAACCATACAAGATATAAGTTACACCAGCATGGGCTACAAGCAAAGCCCATGGGTATACCGTTGATCTGTAACCAAGTACTCTGGCCTTTCATAATATAACAGTTGGTGAGTAACCAAAGATTGGCCCGTATGCAATTTTCTTCAATCAGAAGGGTCCTGCATTTCCCTTTTGGGTCTAATTTAAACCATTTGGCTACATAAAGATCTTCTTTGTCACCTTTGATCCATAATTTATTATTGTAATGTAGACCACTCATGTAGTCCCATGTTTCATTTATGATATTAGCCATCACTTGGCAGATACCAGATTCTCCCATAAGCGGTATGCATTCATAATATCTTGTGATATCAGCCACAAAAACGTCAGTGATCTTATCTGGCATATTTGAAACCGCATCATAGACTGATTGTATCATCCAATTAGGATTTACTCTATTAGGGAATAAGTTACAGAACTATTCACAGGATTTTCTAGCAATGTCAGGCCAAATCTCAATTATCATATTTAGTACTACAGTAATGACTTTAGAAAAGTTTGTATGCACGGTACTGTGTGCATTTGTAATCCATCGATAGTCGTTTTTATGTGCTTTATAGACCCCTAATAGATATGGTAGTTTTTCACAAGTATCTTCAGTATATGGTAGAATCTGTAACATTTCTGTTTTGCATTTCCATAGGACGACCACTTGGTCCATTTCCACATGTCTGAAGTCTTCACTTCTAAGTCTTTTATCTGCCATCTCTCTCACGTGCCTCGGCCATATGAACGCATGTATTAGTCGCTTTATCTATCCAGAGAAATAGAGGAACTTATTGAGCCAATCAATGCTATTAACCACATTAGCATCGTTGAGTGGGAATTTTCTAGTATTATCCTTTTTAACGGAGTCCCTAATCTGCTATTTGACCATGTCACAAGTATGCATCTTTACATATGCTCTTATGTCATCTTCAATATGCGGATATGTAACCTGTGTAATTCAAACAGTTTGTCAATGGTGGATTCTATGCTTTTTTTGAAATCTTTCCAGACAAGGCATTTATCTGGTATATGATTCAATCCCTGCATAAGCATCTTTCTCAGGTGTTTATTTTGCACTATCTTACAGTCAGTACTCCTAATGTGGCCAATGCTTGGATCTACAAACTTTTGTAGCTGAGGAATAGAGCAAGGACAAATATCTTCATTGTCTTGAGCAAAAATATAATAAGGCTTATAACATAAGTCTCTCCGTGTAGTTCCAAGCAAACATAGTATCATCCATGATTGCTTGCCCGATGTCACCAAGGCTGTCAATCATGATTTGGTGTACAATTTTGGGTATATAGACCTTATCTAGTATTTTAGATAAGAAAGGAAAATGTATAATCTTCAAGCTCTGTTTGGGAGAGTCATCTTTCAGATGCCATCTGCCCAAAGCATCCCTCTGTATAGATTTCGATTTCTGAAATAAATCTACTGTTAGTAATCAGTCCAAGTTAAAACTACTTATTTAGAAATCACCTGATTATGCTCATATATATATTGTTGTTCCAGACATCTGGAATAGTATAAGCCACATGGCTCAGGAGTCCATCATAAATAATGAAGTCTCCACTTTTCTTAGTGCAATCCATCTAGGATTTGTTAGTGAATTCCATCTAGTATTTGAACAGAATACTGAATCAATACTACCAACATTGTATTCATCATATAGAAAGCACATGCAATATAAGTGAAACAAATCGTATTTTAACAAGGGCATGTGCAATATTGTCCACCTCCAATTGCTCTTGATGCATACTCCCTTTTGTAACAGAGTGTCCCATATTGCTGGGGGTTTCCAAACTCAATATTATTGCAGTCTGACTGAATAGATTTGATGGGGGTATCTAGCAATTTTGTAATTCTAGGTGGAGGATTCATGCTGATACTAGCACTTTTGGTTTTTGCTATAGAATTCTGCTTAGTATTTCTGTAACTATTAGAGCTGGCTGTGCCATATGCCACTTTCAAAAAATCCACAGGTTTAATGGTTTTCTCGCAAATATCAGTTAGGGTGAGAAATCTTCAGATCTGCTTTCAGATCAGCAGCAAGAGCTAAAATCATGTCAATGAGGCAATACCATTTTTTAGGGTAGTCTTGAGGCAATTCCTAAATGCTACCATTTGTCCAGCCATAGACATATTTGGATATATGGAATTCAAATTGTTCAACGTATACCATACCCCCTGATCGAACCAAATCATACTCTCTTCACATTGATTATGATTATAGTTGCTGCTCTGCCTGTTTTTTATCTTATCCTCGCATATACGTTTAAAGTATGGGCACATGGTGCGCCATATCCTTTTTAAATAGAAGTCATCCCTTTTGATATTGGTGTAGGCCATATGGCCCTTTTGGCACAGAATCAGGTGATCACTTTTAGAACATTTTTTTATCGAAGAATCGATTATTTACCTCCAACATAACCCTGGTTTTTTTCATCCGGATCATCATGTAAGCTTCAACTTTAGCTTCACTAGCCCTTTCCTTGGTAATATCCCCTAGAATGCACCAAGCCTCTTCGCTGATTGGGGCCAAAGCACCAAAGTTTTTTGTTCGCCATAGGGCCTGGTTGCATAATAGCCCCTGACATTCCACCAACCTATTGGGGATAATGGGGAACTTCAGGCAGTTTTTCATGTTTAGTTTAAATTCAATTTCCTTGTCTATCTTACTGTCACCCCCACTCGGAATAAGGATTACTTTATCTTCATCTGTTAAGAGGTCTGCTCCAAAGATATCATCAAAGCTATCAGGATCATTTTTGGATACCTCTGCATTACTCATGCGTATCAGGGCCTCCTCCTTTCCATGTGAATTTTTAATATCATTAGCATACTCCAGTGCTGTCACTCCAACAATGAATTTTTTGTTGCACTCATCCTCCTCTTTGGTGTATTCGTATATCTTTTGTGGTAGACTATCATATAGTTCAGATATAAAGGTCCATATCTCATCCTCCTTATCGGACAGTTTGTTGATCTTGGGTAACAGTAAAAGCCATTCATTGAAACCTAGGTGTGTGACAGCAGAAATTTGTTCGGGCTTTCTCATAGTCTCCCTTTCTAGAATAAGTTCGTGTACCTTGATGTTCCTAATGCAGCATATAATAGTTTGCACAGCCGCATTAGGAAATTCAATCCTATTTTTGTCATACCCGATACCCATAAGTTAAGCATTCCATGTAGGAGGTATTATCTCGAAGTCCTGTTCATCATCATAATTTTCCTGTAAATTAACCTCTTTAGTACTGTATAGATCAAAATATACTTCTGTCATATCATCGAAGCATCATTGGCTTAACATATTTAAACATATTGATAGTTAACCTTGCAGGAAATCCTAAGTATAGACTTAGGTTTTATCTAAAAGCTCAAACATATAGCTGATGGGTCAAAGACAACATTGGATGTACCAATGTTTTTTTTTTTTTTTTTTTTTTTGAAGGACGTGAAACTTTATTAATCATCAGAAATGAGCAACAGAGATGGGGGACTGAAAACCCAGTGGAGGAATTGTCCACAGAGCAAAACCACCCGCCACCTTACAGCACACAACATGTAAATGAGTTACATATAAGTGTTAATCTGGAGATAGTGTACCCAAATACGATTCTTCACTTCATCCTTTACGGAGGAAGATATATACGCTTTGACGATGCGTTGCTTAGCTTCAATAAGCACTACCAATGTGATGAAGTGTCTAAAAAAAAGCCGGTCTGACCTAGTTAAGCCTAGCCCAGACATCCACCTCAGTCAATCCTTTGGTAGTACTATCATCCTACCTCTGGACTGAGCACATCCAGTGTAGCATCTTATGACCAATCTATATCTTCTTAAATCATTGATGCATTATCAGCTATAGAATCTTTTAAAACTTTAAAACTTTTTTTTACCATAAATGTCCTTGTATATCCTGTCCAATGTCTTATGCTGGTATATATTAGATAAATGTATTATTCTATAACTTAGATCTCAAAAACGCATATTATATCTCTATGTGACATTTAAGGTTTAAATTTTTCACAGCCGTAGTTCATTTAAAGGAATTTTTTTTTTTAAAAAGGGAAAAAGGATTGGCATCAGCCTATAAACTATCTTACTATAGGCCTTGTATTTTTATAGTTCCTTTATTCCACAACAAAAAGGCATAGGTGTATCTTTTACAGATAGAATGGATGTATAACCATATCCACACATTGTTTTTATCCCAATGGTGTATTCATTTTAATCCAATCACATAGAGAGGGCCAGTTGGGGATCTGGTTATAAGTATCAACCATAACATGCCAATCTAACATGGTCTGCCTATATCTTATACTCATTTTATATCAGCAAACAATAGCAGAGTTATTATGAGTTAGCAAATTCCACATTTATTCTTCTACTATTCCGAGATATCAAAATGTTGTACCCATTGTTTTCAGCCTGAACACCTTTAAGATAAAGTCTGTAGTGTAAAGGTATATAATATTATATAATATACCATGGTTCTATTCATGGCTGTATACTATTTTCCTGTCATATCATTATTCAGCAGCTAAAATTAGCCATATTGTTATAAGCTAACAAAATTAAAATCTATACTTCCAGTATCATATAGAAAAGCCTATGTCTTTCTCTACTAGATATATCAGATTATACGCTTAAAAGAAAAAACCTAACCCTGATGAGTTAAAACACCATGGTGTACCCTAGATTGTTGTAGAAATCAAGTATCATACAATAAAATGTAGCCAAAACCACAATACAATGTACATTATTCAATAAAATACCAATAGTCCCAAAAACTCCTTGTGGAAAAAAACAGAATACCATTGGCAAGTTAAAAGAAAACATACATAGCCTCGTCGTGAATTGAACTTGGCTTACACCATGGAGCAAAAAGGAGTCAATGTGCCTTTAGATCCTATGTCTGGGGTAGAGCATTAAGATTTTTTTTTTTTTTTTTTTTTTTGAAGAACGACAAACTTTATTGAAACTCCAAGCCAAAAGCAAAATACAAATGCAGAGGCGGGAATAAAGTCTCAGAGGATAATCATGATCCACTGAGTAGAACCACCAGCCTATGCATAAGACAACACGCTCAAATAGGACTCAAATATCAATTGTCGCTTGGCAGGTTCAAGCGAAGAACAATGGTATGCCTTCGCAATTCTAGCTTGTGCGTCCTGGAGGACAACTGCAGGAGGAATATCCAAACCCTGAAAGATACATAGTCTTCTGCGCTTCCAGATGGACCACAACAACCATCCTGATGCTAAATGAAATGCTTGGCTCCGCAACTTATTCCAAGTATCCACATAAATAGCCAGAAGCACTTGCTGACTTGTCAATGTCACATGAAAAAGAGAGAGCAGACAAGACCAAACAGGCTGGAGATGAACACATAAAAAGAAACAATGCTCAATGGTCTCGTCCCCTTGCTTGCACAGTGGGCAGAGAGCTGACACTCGAGGATCAAATCTGTGGACAAGCATGTTCACACGAGGGCATCTGTGAAGAATCTGCCACCAAAGCACCGCCACCTTAGGATGGAGTAGTTTATCCCAAGCCCAAGTCCACATACGTCTCCAATTAGGAGGTGAAAGCTGAAGGGACCACCTAGTGGATGGCGGAAGGATATCACTATTGATAAGCAGCCTATACATAGAGTTCACAAGCCTATGCTCGTGAACACTCTGGTGGGAAACCCACATGCACCCTTCAATAGCCTCTGGAGCAACCAATGGCAGAGTACTAGCAATCTTTTGCCAAATAGGTTTGTCCCATCGAGACAATGAGAATTTTGTTTGAAAGATTTTCCATATCGCTAACTGGCCAGAATCATACCATGCCGCAACTGTCAAGATTCCTGCTAATCTCCAGCGTCGTTGAGTTAATGGATGAACCGAGGCACAAAGTGAAAGATTATTTTCCACAGGTATCCACCAACAAGGGGCACTCAACTGATGACATGCAACAAGATCAATACGAAATAGGGTCCGTATTGTCTTCCAAGACTCCAGCAAGCCTTTCAAAAAAGGAGAGGCATTAGGAAAAGGGCATAGCTGATAAAAGAGACTCCAAGGAAGAAGCGGTTTTAATGAAGCTTTCCCAAGAAGAAGAAGAAGAAGAAGAAGAAGAAGAAGAACACAATGTGCAAGTGACTGTCTCACCAACCGCACTCCAGGTGAGTCAACTATATCCTTGAGGATCCTCCAAATGAATTTAGAAATTAGAATCTTACTCTGCAAATGGAAGTCTGTCATACCCAAACCACCTGCAAATTTTGGCTTGGTGCATTTGGACCATGCAACCTTGACCACAGCATGCTCCTCAGTCCTACCCCAAATAAAATTATGGACAATAGTAACAATCACCTGAAATTTTGACTGTGAAGCCAGAAGGGCAGAGGCCATATAGACATGGGAATTACTTAAAACATGCTTAGCAACAGTTATTCGCGCTGGCAGAGAGAGCTTAGCAGTATTCCACCAAACAAGCTCAAAAGACAACAATTTTTTGCATGTTTTTTCACTGATCTTGCTTGATCCGTGCTCAAATCATCTGCTCTTTTGATAAAATGAGGGTTTTAGGGGTTGGCAAGGCGATTCCAATTGTGTTTGCACCGGATTAAACTGTTCAAGAAGCTGATTGCAAGCTTATTCAAAGTTCAGCATGCCGAAACACAGTCCCACGCTCAGTTTACCGCGTGGGACTGGACAAAAGTGTGGTAAGCTTGGGCATATCAGTAGTTAACCTGGACATGTGTCTGGGTTTACCACATCCTGGAGTAGATATACGACGTTCAAGTCATAACATCATATACATTGAAATGTGAACATCATGGTGGGTTCAATTCTAGTGTCTGATTTCAAGTAGAAGATCCCTAAATGCTGCAAAAACAGATCGGACAAGATAGAAGGAATAATGCAGGTGAAAAGAGACTGAAAGCAAGATAAAAGCTTGAACTATAGTTTAGGGCGACATTCCTTGAAAGATTATAGGCGATTCGACACCGTGGGATCGTCATTTTGGGGAGAGGCGAGGCCATTTATACGTTCTTTGGGCTCTTTTCTCCCTTATCGGCGTCTTTTCACAACAGTTTTCATTGTCTTAGTTTCTTGCCTTGTCGGACCGCCGTATTTAGAGTCCGGATGTGGTATTTCCGGATTTTTTTTTGTGGTGTTTCTGGCCATCCGTTATCAACCACTGCGCACTTTGCAGTTTCAAGCCCAGAAACTATTTTGGATCATTTTTTGCTTGATTCGGCCCTATCTGAGCTCAAATCGCTTCCTCTCTTCATCAAACTAGTGTTAAAGAGAGCAAAGCGATTGGAAGGGTTTTTGGCAAGAGATACCTTTTTTTTTTTTTGTCAGAAACACCACTCTTTTTGGCTAGAGACATCATTTTTTTGGCCGGAAATACCACTTGGCTGATATCGGGTGGCCAGAAATACCACAAAAAGGCTGGAAATACCACATGCCGGACTCTATATACGGTCCCGCCTTGTCCTCCATCCTCCGTATATTGGCAAATCCTATTGGTGATGATAGCTCTTGGTTCACCTGATAAGTATGGTGTTCCTGGGTTTGATGGTTTCTTCTTCTTTGTAATATTCCCATTCTCATGTCAAAGACAAGTTCGTGGTGAACATGTACCGTGGTTTACCGTGACTTCAGAAGTTTACAATACTTTTTTGCATTTGTTGTGCTCTATGTCAAATTCGTTGTATGGCTTCCTTTCGTCCTCACTCTAAAGCCTGATTGCCTCCTGTGTTTTTTTCATTGATCCTGTTTCTATTTCCTATGCTTCTTGTATTCATCAATTTCTTGCATCGTAGATGAACGATTGCTTGCATATCTGACTTATCTGAATCAATCATCTTATGAAACTCTGTAGGAAGTTCTTGCCTTTATAATTTGTTCACATACAATTAATCATAACATGCATATCTAGGATACTCTTGCCACAGAACAGGGCCAGCCAAAGATATGGATCTCCAAATCAGGGCTAGATGCTACGGATCGGCTGCATGTTGCTATTTTTTTCCTCTCGTTACATCAAATCCGGGCCGCATGTCACAGATCGGTCACCTTGATTTATCAAAGTTTTCCTTCATTGTCGCTGTGCAGGAGTCGGTAGCAGGTAAAACATTTTCATACAATTAGTCTCTTCGTTATAGGTAATTTTTCTCATTTTATCTCATAGTTGTATGTAATGTTCTTGTGGTTAAGATTCTAGCCTTTCAAATTGTAGACTTGGGTTCGAGTTTTTACTTCCTCAATTTTTTTGTTCTTGGCTCTCGGTTATCTTCTTCTAGGCGTTTAGTTTTTTCTTGCATTCACTTGGGAAATTCCATCTTTACACCATGTCATTCTACACTTGGTTAGCTTTAAACTTTAGATTTGCGGCCATGTTTTAGCATATGGTTAATTTGGTTCCTTTTCTTTGCAAACTTAACTCTAGTGTGCGGGTAGCAACTATTTATGTTTATTTGAAGGTTCTTTATCAATTGTTTTTGCATGGCGCATTTTGTTGGCATCGAATTTTCTCCCTATTTCTTGAGGTTTTTTTCGTTACGCTATCTAGTGTCGTTTTTTATTTTATTGATTGGTTTCCTATATACTTGCCCATTTGGGACATAGTATTTATCATTGGCATTTTGTTGGATGGGCATCTTGTGCCCTCATTGTTGAGGACTTGTGCCCTCGTTGTTGAAAATATGAGTCGAACAGCTTGGATACTCAATGGCCTAATACCAACTTGTTAAGTAGTACGTATTTGTCATGGGTGCACATTTGGGAGTGGGGACCATCTTAAGTTGTCTATTCATGTTTGACTAGTAATGGGTGCCCGGCGTTGCCAGGCTTTGTCAGCAATATATGGGGTTGGGAATGTTGTGTTAGTGTCATTGACAACAAAAGAATCATCAAACAACATGAATGCAAATGAAATTGTGCATAGGAATCTAAAGTCATTTAGCGTAGAATGCATGACAATTTGTATGTTTGAAAGAATAATGCATTGTAATAGTAGACGTATATTTGTATTGCGTCATGCATGGTTGTAGTTGTGATGTATAAAGGAAGAAGATGAACACAATAATGAGTGGTCTTTAGGAACAATTCAAGGAACGAATCTTACAAATTGGACAAAATAAGCAATGTGCCTTAGAGGGGAAGTGCAATGTGATGTAGTGAATGGTAGGCATTTTGTAGGATGCTATCCCCATAATGCATGCGTAGCTAAAAGTTAAGGAATAAGCATTAGATTTAGAAAGGACATATATAAAGGACGGTCAAAGCATAAGCACATTTAGAAGTGTCTCTAATAGCATGTAAAATGCATTGATTCAATTGTCTTGAATGCAAGATTATGATGACTATTTTTCTTTACAGAAAGGTAAGGCTATATGTATATTGAAGTAGTGGAACTAAGAAGTTGATGGAAAGAAGTTAATTAGGCTTGGCAGTAGTAGTAGATGCCAGCTTAGCCCCTATGCAGGGTTAACCCTGGTGTAAAAAAGCAAGATTAATGCTGATGCATAACTAATACAATGGCTATAATGTCATGCATGTAACAAATTGGGCGAGAAAATGGCAAAGCAAATGCAAAATAGTTGGCTAATACCCCGGGGGATTCACCTCTATTATAGGTATATATGCCATGTGCGTTCCTTAGGTTGCCAAAAAACCCGTTGTATACGACAGTTTCATATGAAAAACCCTTTGTATACGACTACGTTATTTGTAAAAGAATGCAGCCCATATCATATAATTACTTGCCCAAAACACTTTTACTTGACAACCCCTTCCATATATATACGATATCTCTATTATTTTATATATAAATAAATATATATTATCATAGTCATATCATATTATCACAGAATCCCCAACAGTAGAAGCTCACCAAAAATGACGGACCCTTATAGTATGAATACGAATCGAACACTGGCGCCACCACACTCTCTCTGGTATCCGTACATCATTCAAATTATAAAAACCTTATATTTTTCTTATGTATACGGTACCAGAGAGGCAATAAAAAAACCCATTTGGTGCACTCGCATGTTTCATACCCCATAATCTAGGTGAACCCCCCGGGGCTAATACAAAAGCTATGGTCCAAGTTCAAACAAATGAAACAACGTCGTGCTAGCCATAACGTGATATATGCAAGTATGTTTATGTAAGAACACAACCATCATAAGTCCAGTCTAAGTGTCATTATCTTATTGAGATTTTATTTAGGATTCCAGGTCAATTTCTGCTATTATCCTAGCTAATGGAAACAAGAAATTAATGATCGCTGCCCTGCTTCAAGCACACATAACTAAGCCTTGCGTCAAAATTCATAGGTTGGTGCATACAGTTCAACATTTGTACGTAAATGCATAAGATACTGCAGAAATTAATGATCATTGCCCTGCTTCAAGCATACAAAACCAAGCTTTGCCTTGAAACTCATAGGTTGGTGCACATGATTCAACATCTCTATGTAAATGCATAAGATACTACACAGAGATTCGCATGTCTATGTACATTTATGTGCATGTTCAAGCATATAAGATAAGATAAGATAATAATTGCACCCCTTTTACTTAGTGATTACTCCTAACATGGATGTGTCCTAGACTTTTAGAGGCAATTATGGTTTTAAGGCAGTGCTAAATGCAAATTTGAGAAACTTTTCATGTATTATTTAACCTGCAATTCGATCTTCAATCTGCTGCACACGATCTACATTTTCTTTAAGTTGTTTAATGCAAGGTATTCACTGTGAGCTCAATCCTAGACTCGCCAGTAATAAACTTAAGAGGTAGCATATTTAATATTCAACCAATCACACCATGAGCTAGATATGCTCAGCAGTTTAAATACATAGATCAACAATCGAGAATTTATGGAAGTGTCAAATGTGACCTTCAAATCAGAGCGATGAAGTCGATGTGCAATCGTCTGTCTAGAAAGTATCTGTGCAATTACTTATACATGTGCATCAAAAAAAGAAAGTAACTCCTGTAACAAATTGATTACTTTTGAGCATATGAGATATCCTAGTCACATCTTTCATTTCTGCTCTGAAAATTATAGTGCAGTAATTGTTATCTGAAACTCATTATGCTATTATGCTATCTAAGGCAAACCATCCTCTACAGTATGCTTGCTTCACAACTTACCATGTCTTAGATATTAATGATCACTGCCCTGCTTTAAGCGTGCAGAACCAAGCTTTGCCTTAAAACTCATAGGTTGATGCACACACATCTTATCATGTCTTAGATATGCTTCATGATAAAACATAAGACATGGAATAATGTAGCATGGCCTGCCTTTCTTTGAAGGCAAGTATAAGGTATTGCAGCTGAACATTTTGAAATAATGCTTTGAAGCCACAGAAGAATGTCGTTAGAAGTGCAATATGACGCAGATCTTCTTGCTGAAATCCTAAATTCTCACACTGAATAAATCGTGCCAAGGAATCATGTAGAGGCCATAATGTTCTACTGAGTGAAGGGACCTAAATTCAAAAATTATAAAAGTTAACATCAACATTTACATGGTAAGATCTAATTTGAATAGGAACTTCAAGCGTGATGATTGTTGTATGTATGAAATTTGAAATTTTTGGAGTCACTAAAGTGAGGAATTGCATGGCATCTGAGGTTAGAACATGGACCACAAAAAGGCCCACTAAAAATAATAACCTTCAATGAAGAGTTCTCTAATGTGCACTGTAATGAATTGCTTGCACAAAATGATGGCGAACCTTAGGATAATAGAGGAGGCACAAAATAACTGGCTGATACAGTCTAGAATATTCATAATGTGCCAGCTTAGCTTTTTGTCTAGAAATACCTAGCATGTTACATTTCCCTATCATTTTCAATTAGCAGCTCCTTTTAGATCATTTTTGAGGCAAAGAGGCCAAGTTTTGGAGTTGAAAAGCTGCTCTTGAGGAGATGCTCACCTATGCAAGTTATGAGTAGGTGTCGCTCTTCCGCAGCTGTGTGTTCTTTATCAACCAAGTTGCTTTGATTCGTTTAAAGCACTTTCAAGCTTCTTGCAAGCTACCCTGTATGCATGCAAGAGAAAATATGGAGCAAAGTGTTTGAGAAATAATAGACTTCATTTGAATAACATAGGACCACAACTGTACAATTCAAAATCATCTTCAGAATCAAGCTCATCACGAAAAACACAAAATCATCTTTACAATCAAGCTCATTACAGAAAGCATAGAGAGTATTCACAACGATATGAAAGCTATTCACAATTGTTGTCTAGCACACAACTTCCAACACCGGAGCAATAACAAACAAGATGGAAAGAAACAAACCTCCAGTTGTATTCATATCACCAACATGCCACTGTCTCATTCTTATAGCTGCCCAATTTGCATGCAGGTGCAAGCTGCCGCCGACAGGTGAGGAAGTCCTGATCCAAAAAAAAAACGTCCTTACCTTGTTGTCCTCAGTGTACAAGATCTTTGCTAAAGCTTTTGCTCAGAAGCTTTGTGGCGTGCTTACTGAGTCCATCTCTTCCACACAGTCAAGCTTCTTGCCTCGCCAATGTAGCTTGAATAATGTGGCAGCAGCATATGAGGGTCTCTATTGGGCTAGAATGCATGGTTATTCCATTGTATACTTGAAGCTGGACTTTGCAAAAGCATATGACAGTATTGACTGGAGTTTCCTGGAGCAGTGCCTCCTACGTCTTGGTTTTGGTACCCAGTTCACAACAGACATTATGAAACTTCATTATTCTGCTCATTCTTCAGTTCTTTTTCAAGGGAAACCATCGGCATTTTTTCAGGTAGGACGTGGCATTCGCCAGGGCTGTCCTTTGGCACCGCTGCTTTTTACAATTGTGGCAGAGATTCTTTCTCAGGTATTCTCTCTTGCAGTGCAGGAAGGCATCTTGTATGGTCTTCCTATGAATAGTGGTTCATAGGAGATTTGTAATCAGTACACGTATGACACTTTCTTGTTCTTAATGGCTGATGAGTAGAATTTGCAGAATGCCATTTCCTTGTTGAACAGTTTTCTCTTTGGCTTCTGGTATCTTTGTGGGATGGCAAAAGTGTACTGCCTTGTGGGCCCTAGACTCTCTAGTGCCGTCTTCTGTGGTTGCATTTCCGTGGAAGGTTCTTCCTCATGGAAAGGCAACTAGGTTCTGGGCATTCCAGTTGGTATACACCTCTCATCTAGAGACGCGTGGGATGCTATTATTAAGGGGTTGGAAAGGCATTTGTTCTGGTGGTCCACGGCTAAGTTATCCATGGATGGCCGCGTAACTGTGGCAAATAGTACACATATCTATATGGCATCCATCTTGCTGGCACCGCAGACAAAGATGCAACTCATTGTTCGTACTGTCAGGAACTTTATCTGGGGTGGCACTGAAGAGGGAGCTGATGTTAAAATTAGTTGGGTGAAGTGCCTTATGCCTAAACTTTGTGGGGGGCTGGGGATGATTTACTTTCTTCTCCAAAGCAAGGTGCTGATTTCTAAGTTCATATGGCGGATTCTAAATAATGCTGATAACTCCCCAGGATTGCGTCTCATTCACCAGTCTTTACAGATGTGCATTTCCTTTGGCGCTCCATCCATTAAGGCACACTCCTCTCATGGGCATTATTCTATCCACTTTCTCCATATCCTAATGCCTCTCCTTTCCTCAAGGGGTTGGTAGCTGCTTGGAAGACTGTGCGCATATTGTTTCAGTTCCATCCGATGGCCCACACAGATCCTACAGCCAGTTGCTGGTGGACCCCTTTGGGTGACGGCCAGGCAGATTGTCTCCTGGTTTCTTCTGTCCATTTATTGATGTAGCGTCGATGGCGAGCAATGAGTGTGCTCACAGTATCTGCATGGTATAATGAGACAAGATTGTTGATATGGGATGAGTTCAGATTGAAGTTCCTCCTCCTTTGTTGGGACCGTGGCATTTGGGAAAAAGTAGCTGCTACTCTTCCTCCACATCCACAAGACGTGGCTCCCCAGCTCTGGGTGGTTCATGGCAGTGTTAAGGAGGAGCACATGGTGCACTCGATGTATATGGTCCTGCTTCATCCTGAAGTGTTCCCTCCGTCGCCAAAGTGGCCTTTAGTTATCCCTGAGCCACATCGGGAAGCATGCTGGCAATGGGTATGGGATAAATTTCTCCATCCTAAGCTATCTATCTTGTGGTGGCAGATCATTCATAGATGGGTGCAGGTAAACACTATTGTTCATAGATTTCGTCCAGAAGTCTCTGTGATCTGCCCTGTTTGCATGCAGAGGAATGAGACAATTGAGCACTGCTTTTTCTTGTGTCATCATGTTCGACTTGCTTGGCAGTGGCTTTTGAGCCTTTTCCATTGTGACTTGAATAGTCAGCAGGTCCTATTGTCAGTCTATCCTAGTTCTTGGGATAAGTAAGAGGGCTTTCCACTTAGCATCTGCTTGGATCATCTGGTCCATCTGGAAGAGACGAAATCTCCTCATCTTTAAGGGACATCTTCAAGGGACAGGTCTTTTCAGATATGCAAGTGCTTAGTGATGCTCGTAGTCGCATTGTAAAGGCGTATAAGTGTTCTTCCTTAAAGGATTTTTTTTTGTTGAAGGACGTCAGACTTTATTCCATCAAAGAATCAAATACAAGTATAAATGCAGAGAGGGAATAAAATCTCGGATAAGCGAGAGACCCACCGAAAGTGAAGCAACACGCCTAAGCATAAGAGTGCACATCCAAATACTCCTCAAAAATCAATCGCCTCTTGCGAGGGCAAGTGAAGAACAATGATACGACTTTACAATGTAACCTTGAGCTTCTTGGAGAACACGATTATCTCGCCACATCCGCACCTTTGAAGATTACCAATCTTCGTCTTTTCGAATAGTCCAAAGCAACCATCCTGGCTTGCTAGATGAAAAGCCTAGCCTTGTAACTCGTCCGGTACTTGGGTAAATTGCCAAAAGCGGTTGTTGACTTGTTAGTGAAACCTCGAAAAAGGGAAAACAACCAGTCCCATACCCGCCTAAGGTGTTCACACATGAAAAAGCAATGCTCAATGGTCTCGCATCCACGCTTGCATACCGGACAACGATTTGATATTCTAGGGTTAAACTTATGGACAAGCACATTAACCCGCCGGACACCTATGAAGAATCTCGCCACCAAAGAACGCCACTTTAGGATGAAGTAGCTTGTCCCATGCCCAAGACCACACCTTCGCCATTGAGGAGGAGGAAGTTGAAGAGACCACTTATTAGGCGGAGGAAGAATATCGATATCAAGCAACAACCGATACATAGAGTTCACAAGTTTGCACTCCTTAATTTCTTCATGACAAACCCATACCAAAAATAGGGTCAGAGAAAATCAGCAACTTTTTGCCAAAGAACTCGATCCCATCGCCCCAATAGAAACTTTAAACGAAAAAGCCTCCCATGTCAAGAATCGGCCGAGTCATACCATGCTGCAATAGTTAAGATTCCAGCACTTTTCCAATGTCTTTGAGTCAATGGGTGCCTCAGTAAAGCAAAGTGGTTGATTGTCTACCGGAGGGATCCACCAACAAGGTGCGATCAAGCGTACACAAGCAGCTTGGACCGATGTGAAATAAAGTTTTGATCAGTGTGCGGGAATCTAACAATCCCTTTAAGAATGGAGAGGCATTATGATAAGGCCGCAACTCATAAAATAAACTCCATGGAAGAACAAGTTTGAGTGTGACTTTTACCAAAGGGATACAAGAGGTAAGAGAGCCCTGCAATAAGCCGTAACCGTGAGAATCATCCTTACCTCACGAGAAGCCGCCAAATGAATTTTGAGATCATAACCTTACTCTGCAAATGGAAATCATCATGCCCAAACCTCCAGCCAGACTTGGGTTTTATACACTTAGACCATGCAACCTTCACCAATACCCCTGCTTCATTTCCACCCCAGATAAAGTTTCTAACAACACCCACAATCTCCTGAAACTTTGAGTGGGAAGCAAGAATGGCAGAAGCCATATAGACATGTGTGTTGCTTAAGACATGCTTAGCAACTGTTACCCTTCCAGGCATAGATAGCTTAGCCGTATCCCACCAAAAAAGGTGCCATCAAGAGTGTCATTTGGGAGCGATATCTTCAGATTCAGGCTTGCTCATAGCAAACAGTTGTGCTCGTGGTGATAGGTATTCTCTGCTTTTCTGTGTTATGTATATGATGGGTAGTGTTGCTCTAGTGGGACATCTTCTCCACTGGGTTTTGAGTCCCCCATGTACTCTTTGTATTCTTTTGAGTAATAAAGGTCCACGTTCATTTAAAAAAAAAAAAAAAAAAAAAAAACTCGTCCTTAAAAATTCTCTGCATTGGATGCAAGAGAAAAAATATTCTTGTATAAGTCACAAAAAACTACAATACTTAGCATGATTTATTGACAAAAGGGTGAACAGTCTTACTTGGAGGTTTGTTAACCTCAAATACTCATGGATTCTTTCTATGATACTTATGGCTATGGATGTGTTCATTTTCCTGCATTGAATGCAAAAAAGAAAACATTCCTGTGTAAATCGCAAACAATGTGCAGAACATGCTACTCACAAATAATTCATATATGTTGCATTATAAACCAACATAGTTCACCAACTTATTATGGTACTGAAGACCCTGCTTTTCCATGATGTGGAAAAATGGCCATGCATTTTACTTTTATAGTGCCAAGAAAAACCAACTCTATCTATTTGTACACAGCAAAGACAGTTCCCAAAATGCTACAATCTTGCAATTTTCCCTCTATTACTCCACATTTCAAGTGCTGCAACTGCACATTAAAGGACAGACCCTCATATGCTCATGAACACACAAATATAACTCTAGCAAGGTTGAATGGATGCCTGAACTGGCCAGATCTATATTAAAGGCACTAAGCATCCTCTCTGCAAAATTGTCTATAATAGAAAAACTACCCATTGAGTCAGATAGAAAAAATCTAAATGGAGAATATCCTTTTGATGTGGATTTGGCAAGTCGCACACCTGTCTAAGACACCCATGGACCCAGAAACCAGTCGAAAGTATGTTGAATACCTTATGAATCATCTATGACATCAATCACAGTACTCTAAACAACTGAAAAAACATGAGGGAAATCGCCTTGAATGACAACAAACAACCACAATAATCTGAAATGACAATAACAATGTTAATAACACTTACTATATGGCCATTCGGATAATACATGATACATGGATTTTATAGACCACACTCCGTTTCTTAATTCCTTCACCTAAGACTGCAATAAGGATCTAATACTCCATCATACGAAAAAGAATGCAGTACCTGACATAAAAAAGATTTTAATTGTTACAAACATCATAATTGCTCAAACCACGTTGCACCTGGTATACTTCAAAGACCAACAATAGACAAATAAAACATGTAGCAAGAACAAAGCAGTCTACAGAAAAGCGACCGTTGCATTGTTCGAAACAATAATCCCGAAATATTGATGTCCTATATGAAGTATTTAGCATAGGACATTTTGCTTGAGAGAATTTCATTAAGAAAGCAATCTAAATTACATACAATATAGAAAAGCACTATTGCAAGGACATTATCAGACTGCTTATCAACAAAAATAAACCCAGATTCAGATGCATTATAGTAGCGTCTATATTAAAAGGTAGAATAGGTTGAACAAAACTGCTACAAACCTGTAAATATGAGCGTGCGGTCTTGAAAAAAGGCACAAATCAAAGTTGCATGCCTTTTCTTACACTCAGATTGTGCTAATATTTGATTCTATCAGGACTTCTTTGCAAAATCAGCTCCAGAAAGTAATCAAGTTAGCCAAAGAATCCTTCCATCCATCAATCTCCTCTCTGCAAAAATGGGTCGTTTCTGCTGAGGAAAGAAACATGCGGCTTAAATCGACCTGGTAACTCCATGTTCACGGCCATGCAAATGAAATAAACTGCAAAAAAAATCCAATGACCTAATACATGAGAAAAATATGCAATTCAAATTATAGAATAAAAATGAAGCAGCCGGATCAACAGATTTCGTCTCAACCCTAGCCATATGCAAAATCCATGTAGAGCCTGAAACCGAGACATTAAAAAGCTCCAAGTATCTAGGCACTGACAAAATATAATGCCAAAGCTATGCTGCAACAAAATCAAGACGAAACTGTACAAAGATAGTAAGAATAGAACTACCTTTTTTTTGTCCTCCACACGTCTCCTATGCCTCCATCCTCAAAATCTGGTTCAAAATGCATCTCCAAAAACTCAAAACCACAAACTATACGAGAAAACCTTTTCCGATTTTTGTAACGCCGGAATATTTGCCAGGGGCTGAAACCTATAAAACCTTAGGAAAATTATTAAAAAAAATTCCAAAAAGGTTTTTTACCAAACCGAAAAAACCGAATTTAAAAAATAGATAAGTGTTTCTTATTTATGTTGAACGACTGGAACTTAATCTTGTTTGATGCTTTATGGAACCTAAGCATAGTGTGGACTACATCTTTTAAATTCATAATTTTTTTCTTATAGTCACTTTTTTTCTTGTCTTTTTATCCTTAAGATCTTCCACTCTCTTTCATCACCTTAGGTTTGAAATGGAAGTTCTCTTTTAATCGACCAGTTTTCCTCCTCCAGACGAGTCTCTCACCAAAATGCAGACGATTCAACACTGTCGGATCACCATTTTGGGGAGAGGTGAGGCTATTTATATGTTCTTTGGGCATTTTTCTCCCTTATCGGCATCTTCTTACAACAATTTCTTTGTCTTAGTTCCCTTCCTACCCACCCTAAGTTGTTTACGTTCCTTTTCATTTTGATTCATGCTTTTACATTGCATGGCTCGCGTGACTATCCCTTTTTTATTTGTAAAGTATTTGTCATTTTGTTAATTTTAAGTTCTTGGCATACACCAAGCAACAACAGTCTATGACTACCGGAAGCTATAAAGCTGCCATGCTCATGACCACAAAATAAGAATAAGAGAAACAAATATGTTCAAAGAGTGAAGAAAACGTGCGCCAAATGAGGCTCTCCAAACTTGAGATAAAACCTTACATCTGAAGAGGCTCTAGTCTAATATAGTGTAGACCGCAAATCTGAGCCCTACATCTAGCTAAACCTAAGCCCTACACTTATGCTAACCTAAACATGACAAGTGTAATCCGCCACCATTGACACCTAGCATGCACAATGTTAACCACTAGGTGGTTAACACTGCCCCCTAAAATTTTTTAGCACAAAAACATGTACAGATTTTTATAAGACAAGTCCGACAATTACAACATGGTGCTAAAAAATTTAGGGGCATAAATGATGGTAATGGTTGGGTTGTCGCTGTAAAAAAAAATCTTCATGAATGCATTGATCACGAATAGGATCCGAAGGAATGTCGATGTAGAATGTGGATCATTGGAATTTAGGCCAAGAAAAAATATAAATACCATCCCCTTATATCATGGGTAAGTCAACTTTAAAAATAATTATAGGGGGTCTTCAAAAAAATAAGCACCATAAAAGCATCCCCATTATCAGTCGTATAAAGTGTGCACAAAATCTGGAAGAGCTGACTCAACGTGAATATGCGTGACTGTATTTTTGTCATGGCGTGGACCGTGATCTTTGAGCGTGTGGCCATGATATATAACTCTTTTTACAAATGCAAATGGGTCATGGCATGGGCGTGGCTTGGAATAGGCATGAGCCTGCCACTTAGGCATGAGGGTGTCCCGTGGATTTAACAGGCATGAGCATGGGCGTGGGCGTGAACTGAAGCGTGACTGTATGGTCACAGCGTGGACCGTGAGCAGTGGACGTGACCATGACTATGGCCGTGGCCGTGGCCGTCAGCCGTGAGGGCATAACCTGTTATGAGGCGTGTCAAAAATTTCCCTGAAAATATGGCGTGAGCCCTAAAAGTATGTTGTGTTGACGACCGGTTATAACAGTGCTGCTATGTCCTGAATTTTTTGCATGCTTGAATTTTGAAACTGGTTGCAGCATGGGCCTGATATAACCTTCTAAGAATAGCAACAGTGAAAGGCCGGATATAGTCTTCTAAGAATAGCAAGAAATGATCGACATGGGAAAGGCCGAATATGGCAGCCAATTTTTTCTGCAAAATACTATCTGCTTCCTGTTTCGTACAACTAAGCCGAACCAGAGAGAGAGATCGGGACCAGAAACCCTTAAAATGGTAGCTTCTCAACATTTCTTGCGATGGCGATTCATCTGTGATCAGCTATAAGAATCTCAGTGTAACGGTTCCAACCCTGCTTCATATAGCCCTGTAAAAGAAATTTATGAGTCCCAATATTGAAATAAAGCTGTTACTCAATGCAGGATGTTTGTGCAGAAATGAAAGTAGACCTTGATGAAGACTTTGATAAACTTTGATGCCATGTAACCTTTGAGAACAACATTGGGGGCTAGCCAAAGTGCTGGCCCTCGATAACATTTTAGGATAGCTCTGC
Organism: Isoetes taiwanensis; assembly: GCA_021234155.1. Taxonomy (NCBI): domain Eukaryota; kingdom Viridiplantae; phylum Streptophyta; class Lycopodiopsida; order Isoetales; family Isoetaceae; genus Isoetes; species Isoetes taiwanensis. The sequence continues at coordinate 7,753,292 of JAJEKV010000019.1, forward strand.
ACTGTTTGGAGCTTGCTGAACAGGTGCTAAAAAGGATCATCATAGGGGCTTAGAGGGGGCTAGCTGAATGTTGGCCCTCTATAAATAATCATAGGGGCAGCCACATGATGTGCATCTATCTCACTGAGAAGGTGCACGAGCTGGGGACCATGAGGGAATTGATGCAACCTTAAGACCCGCAACATGTGGTACCATCTGGTGACATGGGAGCAGCACAGGCATGTGTGCAGCTCCCTGAAGAAGTGAAGACGTCGCAGGCCTGTATGCAACAGTCTCAGGCCACGAGGGCAAGGAAGCGGGGTTTAGTCCTAGACAGTGGAAGGGTGCACATCTCTAGTGATGGCTTCTGTGAGGCCTTGACTGCTGAGAGGTCTAGAAGGGCTGAGGCTGCAAGACTAAAGAATGAGCAAGTTGCAGCCAGGAAACTCGAAATTGCTAGAAGGAAATTGGAAAGGCAGGAGGCTGCCAAGAGAGCTCAACAGAATAGGGTTTAGGGAAAAATAAGAAGAAGGCTGATGCAGAATTTGAGGCCTCTACTGCTAGACTTAGAGCACTCATGTACCCAGGGGCATTTCAAGAGTGGCTGCAGTCTTTAGCTTCCAGAGGCCAATGAGTGATGAGGTGAAGAGCAAAAGGTTAGAGGTTAGAAACAGAACTGTTGCAAGTCAGCCATGTTGAAATGTTCCAATTCCTCATCCTCCAAGTTGGCTGCCGCTTCTTGGCCTCCACTTTGTATAATCTGCTCTATGGGCACCCTACCAAACCTGCCACTTTCCTGGCCTGGCTTAACCTTATCCGAGTTGAATGGCCAAATCCTAGTTGCCCTAAACCCTGCCTTGATGTTGCTAGGTATCATGCCTGATTCAATGGCCTGTGAAATGAGCTCTGCAATGTCCTCCCTCTTCGGCCATGTCCTCCTTTTGCTAACCATATAGGAGGACCTCAATCTTTTGAAAGCTGCCTTGAATGGTGCAAAGCATGCCATATCCAAGGGTTGTAACCTATGTGATGTGTGGGGTGGAAGTAGGGCAAATGTATGCCCATTTCCTTAGCTGCCAAAATTACTTCTAGCTCCACATGGCTGCCATGGCCATCCAATATTATCAGGTGTGGCCTTGATGGAGATACTCCACCAGGGACCCTAGCAACAAAATGTGACAACCAGGACTTGAACAATTCTGTAGTCATCCAGGCTGAGGGCTGGACAACTTGAATTGCCCCTTCCTCACATCTGGCAATGTTATCTTGCCTCATCCGAGTACCCTTGAAGATGTACATGCTAGGTATCTTAAACCCTTAAGCATTTACACATACCAGGATTGTTACCCATTCCCTATTGTTCATGACAACTTCATTTATCCTATTCTCCCCTTTCCTACCTATGATCTTCATGCCCTTCACCTTCCCAGCCTGGATGCCAGTCTCATCAGCATTCCAAATCCTAGAGGCTGGGAAATCGAACTCATCATAGATTTGTCTCAGACCAGCATAGAAGTTATTCAAATTCTGTTGTGTCGTAGCACGCACCCGAGCAATATCTAATGTCTCTGCACTTCTGAGTGCAACCTCTGGATGCCTTTGCTTGAACAGCTTCCACCATTTACTCCCAGGAACCCCGCGGAAATCTAGTTGCCTCCCTCCATAGCCATCTGTGCTGCCCTCTCTTTGACAGCCGAGAGTGTAACCCCCAACCTAAACATGCCAAGTGTAGTCTGCCACCACTGACACCTAGCATGCACAATGTTAATCACTAGGTGGTTAACACATTTATTGTGTGGCATACGTGACCAACGCCGCTGTATCTGGGAGGTTATATTGTTATGATGTACGATGTGATGTCGCATGGCTCGCGTGACCAGCCCCTTCTATTGTTGGAGGATTGTGATTTCTTATGGACCAGCCCCTTTGTTTTTTAGGGGTTCACCGAGCCGCCGTGATGGCTTATATTTCTGCTTCAATTGCGTCTTTCTATGCCATTTCTTTACAGTACATCTCATCCAACTGTGGAGATAGCTCTTTTACGTTACTTATCTAACATCTAATGGATCTGTTTGTTATTTTCTTGGTACGGCTTCTCGCATTGAGTTTGGGATGAATCATCTATTTGCGACCTCCATTGAGCTTTCTCGACTTTTTGTTTTCTCAACAATATCAAATTTGATGGTCGCGCTTTTCTTTTGGAGCCCTTGGGCGAAAGTTTATTATTAGGGTTTTCCTCGAAAACCCGAAAGGGCTGAGAATTTCATCCCGGTGATAAACTTTCGCACATTGCCTCTTATTTGCCTTTCTTATTTTACGTCGTCGTAAAGGGGGTTGGGTTGTTCCTACGACAGGTTTCCTTTATTATTATTAGTAAAGGGGCTTGGATTGTTCTTATGGCAAGTTTCCTTTATTATTATTAGTGGTAGTCTGATAAAATTGGAGTGGTTGACTACCCCACTTAGATATTTCTCAATATATTTGTACTGTTATGATTAAAGATGTGCATATCTATCTATAATCGGCCGGTTTTCCTCCTCCAGACGAGTCTCTCATCACCACGTGGCAAAGCGGGATTGGATGTGGGCCCATGACCCACTTGACATTTACGTATATAGGAAAGGAAGGCCCATTAAGTGGGCTTTCCTATAACGTGGAAACCAGTAAAAAAAACATTTTGTGATCCAGATGCTGGGTAAACAATCCGTAGGAATGGTTGGGTAAACGGAAGGAATGCAGGTACAATGCTGGAGCAGCAGGTAACAACTGCACCAAGATATTTTTAGTAACATTCCTAAGATTTTAGTAATGCCACGTGGCATGGCACTATAGGACAGGAAGCAGAATGGTTTTTAACTGGTTTTCACGTACTTAAAAACTCAGTTGTTTAAGGCCAGCAAAAATCAGTTAGAAGACACGTAAACACTAAACAGGATAAAATCCATTGGTTTTAGAAAAAAAAATCTCATAATTAAATTACATTCACAGTTTTTGATCAACATCACAGAGACAGAGGGGCAATGTTGATACCCTTTGAGAAACCTATACCCTGTGTTCATTCCTCTAAACACTCTTCTTCTAAAGGAAAGAAATTAGACAAAAGCAGAAATTTTGCATTTCAGATAGTGCTTCACTGTGATTCATAACATCATCCACTATAACACATGATCAGAGAAATTGATCTTAGTCTATGTATGTTACAGTATTAATCTATATATATGTTACAGTGGTTATAAATCCACTTCACAGTGGAGGAGTTTATAAACAATAAGTAATGAGGCATAACGATGAATATGCAAGTTTTGGATCAGAAATTTCACAAATAATCTAATTCCGGCTTGAATTAGAAGAAAGATTACTTGCCCGGATTTGAACAGGAATAGGGCGGCCAGTTCCGGTACCTCCACATCTGCTGCAGGCCATTCTACCAGATCCTCCACAGGTTCCACAGCCAACATCTTTGTCAGACCACCTGTTACAGAAACAGGGGGTTCTTCCACTTCCGTTGCACCTTGGACAGCGTGGAAATCCCCCTGCCATCGGTTTTTGTAAATCCATTGCCGATTTTAATATCCATGCCCCTGCTATTACACTAATCCCCTGTGCAATCTGAGACACAACTGCTGCTGGACTCATTCTGTCGCCGGATTTGCCCTAAATCGCCGAAAAGCTTCCTCTTTTTGCCAATCAAAGCTTGAAATCCTTGAAAGAAGTTAACTTTTACTCAAAAAATAATCTTAGAATCGCTGTAATCTGGTCCTTTTAGATATTGGCGTCTTTCAAAGCGCAATCTTTGCAAAAATCCTTGAACAAGACAAATTTCTTATCAAAACTTACCTGATAGAACGGAATGCAAAGCAAATTTACGAAGAAAATCTGAAGAATCCGGCTATCTGGCAAGATTATAAGGTGGACGGAGGCCGAGATTGGAGCGCAGTACTTAATGTTCTCTATGCACGACACGCCATTTCAAAAGAATATCTTTGGCTACGAATAATATACGATGTATTATACGTGTATTGGAAGGTAGAGTGGACGCCACGCATAAGCTCTCGTGGCCAAGGTAAAGATATGGCCACAATGAACCATATATTTTGCTTAAGGACAACCATTGAGGATGATGCCCTAGCTGGGCCTTGAACATGAGCCAATCACATAGCGACATCTCACCACCCAAAGATCATCTTACGCGAACCCACTGGAGTCGTAGCAAAAGAGAGTCTTCCTAGGGCAACTGTCACTGCTTATGGTCCTCTCTCTCTTTCATGTCGCGTCAAGCCATGTGGGTATGCATTCTTGGCTCAACATGCAAACCCGACTCTTCACATTCTATGCATGTAGAAATCGAATTGTATGGAGCCAGGCGTTCCTGCTACCCAAACAACATGCGACAGCGTTTGCGCCTAACACTCCTAGATCTAGTAGGTCATTGGGGTAGCTAGAATGTTGTATACGTTATTTCACATTGCATTAACCTAAGTTGATTAAGGTTTGGTCGAGAATGCTTCGTTAATTCTCGCGCTATCTTATTATATCACAAATAGATAGAGGATGCCAATGGTTTGCTCATACATATTTATTTCCTCCTTGTTAGTTTTTGAGGCCATGCATAAATGGGATTTTGATATGGGTTAATTGATTTCATTGTTACACACTTATCTCATGCATGATCACGAATGTAGAAAATACAATGTTGTCATAATCCAACTTATCTTCAAGCATCATGGTGATAACATAAACAAGAACTTCTATCATTATAACGTCATACATTCAGTAACCAAATAAAGTTCAAGCTTCTGTGTTTGTAACGAAACGAAGAAGAGATGCAAGTTTCGGTCTTGGATTCTCAGTGGTCGCGTAAGATTTGGCAAGAGGAAGCAATAATAAAGAGCACACTATTGAAAACAAAATGCCTTGTAGAAAACAAATAGTAAAGTGCACCTCTTTCTCTATGCACTACAGTTTCATTTGGATTAAAGCCAAATTCAATGCTGGATCAATCCTGAATAATTCCTTCCATAAATGATTTATAATCAAGAGACATCAAGCTGGCCAAAACAAACTAAAGAAAATGTGTAGCCAGCCAATAACTTCCCTTCTCAAAAGGCCCAGCCATTGCTCATACTTCTATAAATGAAGCATACTAATGAAGTGGAGAAAATAAATGCCGCGTTGTACATTTAGGCATTTCTCTTATTTACTTTTGCACTCAAAACAAAGATAGTGATAATTTTAATGCAGGAGCATTATATCTTTACAAAAAGTTGATCATAACTTGTATATGCATTATAGCGTTGTTGGCTAAACAAACTTTATACTTTATTGCCAGACTTGTTGACATATTACACTAATTCCATGATCATGGTAGGAATATACAGTAGATTATAATAGACTGTATTTATACTTTTGTACATGTCTTTTGAGACATGACTTTTCATTTTGGGACTTATGTCCTCTTTTGTACCATTTTGAGAATTACGTAATAAAAAAAAAAGAGAAGTATTAGATAATATATCTTGGGGCTTCTCTCTCTTGGGTTTCTTTTAATTGGTATCAGAGCTGTAAAGATCTAAAGGACGACGAGAAGATTTGAGGAGCAAACTCGAAAACAAGGTGAGTCTTGCTTGCATTTATTTGTTCTCAGAATTAATTTCCTCAATGGAATAATGAAAAGAAAATGCAAGAAATTTCGAATAGAATTATAATAAAATTTGCAAGTACTGAATAAGAAGAGCATTCCGGCAAGATCCGCCTTAAGAAAAAAATTCTAGCCATCTTTTGTTCAATGTGCGCATAAACAAGCTTGTTGGAAATCGCTGTAAGAACCCTTAAAGGAATTCTAAAGTATTACAAGTAGAAATAAGAACAGGAAGCAGAGCACACAGAGGTTTGTAGGTCTGCACACAAAATTTGGGGCCAGAAAAACGTTGTAAGACTCATAAAAAGAAACGCAAATCCTCCCAAAAATAATGCATAAATCTGCCTTCTGTGTTAAGAACATCGCCTTTTGTCTTCTCATGAACCCTAACCCTATTTGGCGAAAAATCTGTGCATGTGCTCTGGCGGATGGCAAAGGAATCCACCAAACACCCTTTAAGTTAAGAAATCCCCACTATCATTGGGAACTCCATCCGTCGGCCATTGTCGTTTAACCCGCCAAGGCGTCTCAGTGTGGAACAGAGGAAGAACCAAAGGGGAGGAGGGGAATCAACAAACCTTTTAAAATATAAAATAAAATAAAATTTGAAAAGGCTTAATAATTTTAACTTGGAAAACTACTAAGTATTAAGTTGTTTGGTTTGGTGGACAAGACTCAATTGTGGGAACATAAGGGTCAAGGGTTTAATTCTCCCGACCATCAAAACTTATTTTGAAATTTTTAAGATTACGAGGACTTTCAAAATTCTTTTTGAAACTTATAAGATTAAGAAGCTTTTGCTAAGCTAAAATAACCTAGTGCACTTTGAAGGTTATTTAAGATGCCTAAGGAAGACAAGCCACGGGTGGTGCCAACGCGTTTCCCATATCCTTTAAGAAAAAATGGCCCTCTAAAAGGATCTAGTACCATTCCAGGTGTGGGGGCATCTTCCCCTAGAGACCTACCCAAAGATAGCGATCCCAAGCCAGAGGCAAGCACTTCAGTTCCTCTTGATACGGAAATGCTTCAGGATGTTAAACTTGAAGATGATAAACATGAGGAACATGAGGACTCTAAACATGGGGACCGCTTGGACGTGCATTTGGAGGGAGAGGACTTCGACATCAGGGACCGTCTCCAAGAGGAAATGCATGATTTGCATGCGCAACTTCATACTATGGCTGCCCAACTCGCCGAGTTATGAAGTGAAGGGAGCCGTAGGCGTAGGCGTGATGAGGACTCTAATGAAGACAAAGAGAAGGGAGATAGACAAAAAGGCAACGAGGAATCCAACGACTTCTCTCTAGAGGTTAAACAATTATACCACCTTTTCAAAAGAGATACGAAATCTTATGTTCCTCCTTTGCCTAAACCATATAATGGGGCTAGAAATAAAACGATCCTCTCAGATTGGATTTTTAAAATGGAACAATATTTTCAATCTGCTGAAACCCCAAACTCGGAGAAGGTCCTTTGTGCCTCAAACTCCTTAGAAAAGAATGCCTTGTCATGGTGGTCACGCCATACCAAGGCTGTCCAACAAGGGCAGGCACATAAGATTGAAACATGGCCCAAGTTTATTAAGAAATTTCGGAACTATTTCATACCTTCTAATGCTAATCTCCAATTGAGGGATAAGTTACATGAATTACGCCAAACAGGAAGCATTGCTTCCTATGTGCAAGATTTTACATCCCGTGTTTTGGAGATTGAGGATCTAACGGAGAAGACGAAGCTGCATCAATTTCTTTGGGGACGAAAGAAATGTGTAAGAAGAGAAGTTGAGAAATCATCTCCTGAAGATCTTCAAGATGCAATTGAGCTCGCTGAGGCAGTAGCAGACTTCATACCTAATCTTGATCAAAAAGATATTGATCGAAATGCTTCAATTCGAATTTCCTCTAATAATAAGGATCCTCACCAAAGTTCTTTTAAGAAGAATGATAATAAACTTGTCTTCAAGAAACTTAATGATCGACAAAAGACAGAGTACAGACAAAAAGGCTTATGTTATATATGTGGAAAAGGTGGACATATGTTTTACCAATGTCAATTCTAAGAATGAAGGGGATAGCCCCTAAGAACAACGATAAGAGAGGTAAGAATACAGGATCTGACAATGTGGTATTTGTGGGGGTTGCTCAAGTGAAAGACGCCCATTTTTACCTAATGACACTTTTAAGATTAAGGGATCCTTAAGGGGTCAGGAGTTTATTATTCTAGTAGACTCAGGGTGTTCTCATAATTTTATTTCACGCACCATGACCTCTAAGTTAAGACTTCCAACAATTCCCCACGACCAGCCACTTGATGTCCAAGTATGGGAGTTCTCAAATCTCCTCTGATAAGGTGGAGGACATCAGCTACCGAATTTAGACCTTTCATGCACGAGATTCTTTTGCTATCATGGAATTGACCCACATTGATATGATTATCGGTCAAGAGTGGTTGTGGAAGTATGATCCGTTCATCAGCTTTCGAAGACACATTATGAAACTTCAGGTGGAGGGAAAAAGGTACGAATTGCATGGAGAACATGATTTACCATCGACTCCATTACTTTCGGCCATTCAAGTTAAGAAGTTGGTACGTAAACAACAAGCTCAATTGTTTACCTTACTTGTACATGATAAAGCATATGAAAACGAGGAAACTAAGAAGGGTGTTGACTTTTCACTCTTTCCACCTACATTTCCTCTTCATGAATTTAAGACCTTTTTGATGCAGGACTCCAGTCCGGAGCTACCTCCACGAAGGAGTGTGGACCATGCGATTGACATTGCTCTGGGTTCCACTCCTCCATCTCAAGCTCCATATCGAGTCTCGCATCAAGAATCTTTGGAGATCGAGCGTCAGCTTGCCGATCTTCTTGAGCGAGGTTATATCCGTCCAAGTCGTCGTCCTTACGGTGCACCTGTGTTACTGGTAAAGAAAAAGGACAAGAGCATGCAGCTTTGTGTGGATTATCGTGCACTCAACAAAATAACAATCGATACCCACTGCGACGTATTGATGATCTTTTAGATCGTCTTCAAGGTAGCAAATATTTTTCTAAGATTGATTTGAAAAGCGAATATCATCAGATAAGAATTAAAGAAGATCATGAACATAAGACAGCCTTTAGAACACACTGGTCAGTATAAATATATGGTTATGCCTTTTGGTTTAACTAATGCTCCTGCCACATTTATGGCAACTATGAATGGTCTATTTCGTGACCATCTTCAAAAGAGTGTTATTGCGTATCTCGATGACATTCTTGTGTATTCTAAGAGCCTAGAAGAACATGAGGAATTGGTAAAAGTTGTTTTGACCCTATTGCAAAAACATGAATATTTTATTAATCATAAGAAAAGGTTCTTTTTTAGAGATCATATTGAATGCTTGGGATATTTTATCTTTGCCCAGGGAATTTCAATTGATCCAAAGAAGGTTATGGCAATACGCACATGGCTTGTACCAAAGAACCAACATGATGTAAGATCCTTTCTTGGTCTTGCAAGTTTTTATCGTAAGTTTGTTAAGAATTTCTCTCTAGAAGCAACACCTTTGACTAATTTGTTGCGTAAGAATGTTCCATTTTGATGGACTCAACAAGCTGAATGAAGCTTTATGAAACTTAAGAATGCATTAACAATGGCTCCTATTTGACCATCGCAGATCCTCAGAAGCCTTATGATGTTATGACGGATGCAAGTGATTATGTGATCGGAGCTGTATTAATGCAAGAGGGAAAAGTTATTGTTTATGAAAGTCACAAGTTTTCTAGTGCAGAAGCTAATTATTCTGTTTATGATAAAGAATTTCTGGCTATGATTTATGCTCTCCAGAAATGGAAGCATTACTTAATGAATGCTCACTTTTGTGTTAAAACTGACCATCAAGCTTTACGCTATCATTCTACACAACCTGTTATGAATAAACGACAAGCAAGATGGCTCGCATTCATAGCCAACTTTCAGCCCTTTGAGATCATTTACATTCCCGGAAGTAAGAATGTAGTGGCAGATGCCCTAAGTCGGAGAGCTCATGCATGCTAATGCAATTTCAGTGGTAACCACTGACTTTGCTAGCCAGTTTCCGTCACTTTATAAGCATGATCAAGAATTTAAGCAGATTTTCTCTAGCTTGACTAGGAAAGAACGGAGTCAAGCCGAGATTTCTCTCTATAAAGATTATTCTCTTCAAGGAAATCTTCTTTATTTTAAGAGTCGTTTATGTGTACCTAATTGTAAACCATCTCGTTCTCTTATAATTAGGAAAGCACATGAGAAACCATATGTTGCACAACCCGGTTTTTCTAAGACTTATGAACATGTGGCTTCTGTGGATTATTGGCCACGCATGAAAGCTGATATTGAACGTTTTGTCCAAGGGTGTTTGGTGTGTCAACGCATAAAGCTTGATACTCACCGTCCTGCTGGGCTCTTACATCCACTAGATATCCCAAAGGAGAGATGGGAATCAATATCTATGGATTTCATCACAGGACTCCCAAGAACCTTACGAAAGAATGATGTAATCTTGGTCATTGTTGACCGATTGACTAAGTTGGCACATTTTTTTGCCATGTAAGAAAGCCATTACAGGCAGCCAGGTAGCTCAACTATTTACTAAAGATGTTTTTAACCTACATGGTCTCTCTAAGTCGATTGTGTCCGATCGAGATTCTAAATTTACTGTCCATGGACAAGTTTATTTGAGTTTCTTGGAACAGGACTTAAATTTAGTCCATCTTATCATCCTGAAAGGGATGGTCAAACAGAAAGGACTAATCGAACTCTTGAAGCTATGTTACGAAGCTATACTGCAAATAAACCTACATTATGGGAAGATTATCTTCCACTAATAGAGTTTGCCTATAATAGCTCGTTGCATGCTTCTACAGGTGTTACTCCTTTCCGTGCAGCATATGGCTTTACTCCTCGGACACCTGCTAATTGGTTGGCGAATTCTCAAGTAGAGATGGCTAATCAAGTTATCGAGGAGATGGGTGGTATTATTACTGCCATAGATAAGTTTAGTCATGCACAACTCCAACAAAAGAAGTTTGCTGATCGCCATCGAAGACACTTAGAATTTTCGGTGGGAAAGAAGGTGCTGGTGTACATTGCACCACACCGTTATGCTTCCGTGAACAAGAAGTATCCAAATTTATGAGCAAGATACTTTGGACTTTATGAAATATTGCGCAAGTTCAATGATGTAAGTTATGAACTTAAGCTTCCCATCACGTGGAAGAAAATCCATCCAGTGTTTCACGTTTCACTCTTGAAACCTTTCATTGAAAGTGAAACAACTCAGTTGGAACCTGAGGATGCACCGCCACCTCAGTTTGTTGAAGGCAATAAGGTTCTAGTGGAACCTCTTAAGATCTTGGATACAAAAGAGAGAGTTCTGATCCGTCGAACAACGGTATTGTAATACTTGGTCCAATGGAAGAGTTTGCCTATCGAAGATGCAACATGGGAATCATCTTCCTTTGTCGCTGACTATCTTGAGATTCCGAAAGAATACTTGGGACTTCGACAATGAGGACATTGTCTTCTTTAAATCGAAGAGAATGTAAGAAACCATGATCATGGTAGGAATATACGGTAAGTTATAATATACTGTATTTATACTTTTGTACATGTCTTTTGAGACATGACTTTTCATTTTGGGACTTATGTCCTCTTTTGTACCATTTTGAGAATTACATTAAAAAAAAAAAAAGAGAAGTATTAGATAGTATATCTTGGGGATTCGCTCTCTTGGGTTTCTTTTATTCCAACTATTAAATGAGCACATTTCATTTTTTTTTTGATGCAGTTATACTAATAACTATAACTGGAACAATCCATGCTTCATACGCTCAAGAGATCCGTTCTTGATTCAAATGATACTCTTGACGTCATCCTTTAAGGAAGAATACTTATACGCCTTCATAATGCGACTACGAGCATCATTAAGCACTTGCATATCTGAAAAAACATGTCCCTTGAAGATGAGGAGATTTCGTCTCTTCCCGATGACCAGATGATCCAAGCAGATGCTAAGTGGAAAGCCCTCTTTGCCAACTTGTCCCAAGAACTAGGATAGACTGACAATAGGACATGTTGACTATTTAAGTCATAATGGAAAAGGCTCAAAAGCCACTGCCAAGCAAGTCGAACATGATGACACAAGAAGGAAAAAGCAGTGCTCAATTGTCTCATTCCTCTGCATGCAAAGAGGGCAGATCATAGAGACTTCTAGACGAAATCTATGAACAACATCAGACTTCTTATTTTTTTGTTGAAGGACATCAGACTTTATTTAATCAAAGAGTCAAATACAAGTATAAATGCAAAGACGTGAGTAAAATCTCAGCAAATAAGCAGAGATCCACTGAGTGAAGCAACCTGCTAAGCATAAAAGCACACGTCCAAATACTCCTCAAATATCAATTGCCTCTTACGAGGAGCAAGTGAAGAACAATGGTATGACTTAGCAATGTAATTTTGAGCTTCTTGGAGAAGACGGTTATCAGCCATATCAAAACCTTTGAAGATTACCAGTCTTCGCCTTTTCCAATAGTCCAAAGCAAACATCCTACTGCAAGATGAAAAGCCTGGCTTTGTAACTCTTTCCAAGTACTTGGGTAAATTGCCAAGAGCACTTGTTAACTTGTTAGTGAAACTTGAAAAAGAGAGAAGAACCAATCCCATACTTGTCTGAGGTATTCACATGTAAAAAAGTAATGCTCAATGGTCTCAGATTCACGCTTGCATACTGGACACGGATCTGATATTCTAGGGTTAAACTTATGGACAAGCACGTTAACCCGAAAACATCTATGAAGAATCTGCCACCAAAGAACTGCCACTTTAGGATGAAGTAGCTTATCCCATGCCCAAGACCACATCTGCTGCCATTGAAGAGGAAGAAGTTGAAGGGGCCACTTATTACAAGGAGGAAGAATATCAGTATCAAGCATTAACTTATACTTAGAGTTCACAAGTTTGCACTCCTTAATCTCCTCATGACAAACCCATACCAAAATATCCTCTTGGTATGGCAAAATAGGTTGTAGATAATCAATAACTTTTTGCCAAAGAGCTCTATTCCATCTCCCCAATAAAAACTTTTAACTGAAATGCCCCCCATGACAGCAGCTGGTCTGAGCCATATCATACAGCAATTGTTAAGTTTCCTGCCATTTTTTAACGTCGTTGAGTCAATGGCTGCACTTAAAGCAAAGTGGTGCATTGTCGTCTGCTAGGGGGATCCACCAACAAGGTGCATTCAACTGAGCACAAGCAGTTGGACTGACGTGAAATAGTATTTTGACTGTATGCTAGGAATCTAACAATTCCTTTAAAAATGGAGAAGCATTATGATAAGGCCGCAACTCATAGAATCGATCTCATGGAAGAACAGTTTAAGTGTGATTTTACCAAAAGGAATACAGTGGGTAAGATCCTGTGCAATAAGTCGTAACCCAAGAGAATCATATTCTAAACGAGGTGCACCCTGGACTATCTTAATCGTCAGATCTGTCCATCGTATGGCCCAGATCATATGTCGGGGCTTCCGGGTGCCTCTTGTTTCGATTACGGTCATTTATGACTGGGGCACCTATGATTTTGAAATATGGAATACAGGTTCTCCTAAGGTTTTGCAATGTGAAATACTGGAACTCATCTCTATACGAGTTCGCCTAACATTTTAGAATTTGAGATACGGAGACTCGAACCTCTACCAAAATAATTTGATATCCTAATAAGAATGCTTTAGCCAATGCAACAAGCAAACTATCCTGCTTATTTTATCTATTGAATCTATGTATTTTTTTTCTTTTTAATAATAAGCTATTCAATTGTTTTGGGGGGGTATGGTGTATGGTGTATGGTGTATGGTCTCGAGGACAGTGATTTATGCATCCATATCAAACCCCCCGGAACCCCCTGCTATTGTGCTACATATTCATCCTTACGCACGAGAAGCCTCCAAATGAATTTTTGAGATCATAACCTTACGCTGCAAATGGATATTTACCATGCCCAAACCTTAAACAAACTTAGATTTTATACATTTAAACCATGCAATCTTTAGCACAGCGCCTGCTTCATTTCCACCCCAAATAAAGTCTATGATAACACCCACAATCATCTGAAACTCTGATTGAGAAGTCACAAACTTACCTTTGCAAGAAATTCAATCTACTTCAGGTGCTTATACCCGAGGTCTCTTTTCCGATAGGCTTCTTTCCATCCTTCATCTCCTTTACCACTAAGCCGAGAAGCCAACTTTGGTTTCTCCTTTTTAGAAAACAAACTTTCAATGGCCTCTCCTGCCTTAACAAGTCTTGGCACCTCCAAGCATAAAAGATATTCACTTATTGCAGTAATCACATTCTGTGCTGGCTAGGTTGTGTCCATCTCCACCAAAGCACGGGCAATAGACTATTTGGGATCTGCTGGGTTCTTCACAATATCAATATTTATAACGTTGCCAAATTGGCCTAGTGCAGATGCAATCATAGGAGGTGTAATATTTGGTGAAAGCTCTTGCAGGCACGCTTGGCTACATTTCCCTGAGAAGCTTTCTCGGCAGAGTCGTCATTCATGTCAGGCGGTTGGGGGTCTTGTTGCCAGACCTCTGCCATGAATAATTCAAAATTTTACGTATGCCCGCTCTGTCTTTCAGACGTTGAGACTCTTGAGCATTGTCTCTTTGATTGTCTCGAGGTTCAACCAGCATGGTCCTGGCTACAAGGTTTGTTTAACAGTACATTGGACTGCCGATGCATCCTCTTGGCATCCTATCCTAACGCATGGCCTGCAGCTAAACAAAGGGCATTCCATCTTGGTTTCGGTTAGCTCCTATGATCGATATGGGAGCGTCGCAGACACCACATCTTTCAGGGCATTAATTCATCTGCATTCGGTATTATTACGGGTGGCCCAGAAAAAGATATTGACAGCCTACGAGTGTTCCTCCCTTGAATCAGAAATGATGGAATGCATCTGGATTCAGTATCTTCGAATTGATTCTTATCGTTAGTCTCTTATTCTGGAGTAAGTACATTGTGCTCCTGTGGCATCTTTTTGTGCTTACACAGTTAGATGAGACATGTAAATTTTGTACTTTTTATCTGATTAATAAACTTGTTGCCTTTCGTCCTTCCAAAAAAAAAGGAATATAATAATAATAATAATTCAAAATTTTACATTGCTATCTTTGTATTGCTTTGCTCATGGATTGTTTGTAGGTTGTTCAGAAAAAAACCTGAATTGCAGGGAAAACATAAACATGGAGCAACGTCCTCATTATCTAAAGCAGTGGGCAGGGTTGCCCTTAAGGCCATATCTGCATAGGCGTGATTTAGAAGGTGAGGCGAATCATAAGCTTTCTATATTAATTTTGTAGGCGATTACTTTTTGCGACTTGAACCGTTTCATAGAAACTCTGGCGAACCTTGGCAACGTTAATGTGGTAATTGAAATAAATAAATTAGATTGTAATTCACATACAATTTACAGGATTAAGAAAACCTATTATGTTTAGCAAAATTTGAGTAATTGTTGATTTTTTGAGTATTCTACTATGGTCCACTAGAGCTAGCAAACAATTACTTGATCTACAATGTTGTTAAGGGAATAATCTATGATCTTAAACACTTAGATCCATGGAACTAGAGGCGAAACTCTAGATTTAAGATTAAGAATGCATGGCTAATTTAAGAAAAGCGGGCGGATGAAATGGTAAAACTTTGGCGAAAGAATATAATTTATTTTCAATAGTAACCTATTTAGCTTTAGTATCTCATTTTCGAAAATATTCAAAATATAGCCATTTGGCTATAAATAGCCCCTTAAGGGCAACCCTGGCAGTGGGGTAATATGCAGGGTTCTTACCACTCAGTGGGTTATTTTCTTGGTTTGCCTATAAAGCATTTCAACAACACTGAGATGATTTAAAATGAAAATCTAACTTGATGCTTTCTTGCAAAAACCTGAGTAATCATGCTAAATAAACTCTGAAATCTCAGACTCACCTGGGAATGCAGCTTCAATGCAATTAAGCAACTTGCGAAGCATATACACATATATCTTAAAATTTATCACAGGTCAATTACAACATGCTATATATTCCACTACGGTGAACGTTCTTTGAGGACGTGGCATCAAAGTTTTCTAATTTAATAAACACTTTTACAAGGTGATTCCACATATTAAAGCAAATCCACGTAGGACACATTAAAGGATCAAGAAAGAAAAGTAGAACAAAAAACACAGTAGAGATACACATGGCAATGAAACAGAGTAGAGATACACGTGGCAATACTTTAGCAAAGGCAGTTACATTATTTTTTAGGGCCAACCAATATTGGTTGTCCTTTAAAAAAAGGTCATGGCAATGCCACATGGGTATTATTTTCAATTAACTTCCATTCAAGTGGAATGCATAGCAACAACGACTTTCTGATATGGCAAAATTATACTGGGACTTTAATTAAAATTCGACATTGTAAAGTCATAGTCGAATCTCACTCCAAGGCACATCATATGCTGATGACATGGAAGTTACACGTGGATAGGCTAGAATTGTAAGAAAGGCGGTAGTCCCCATAGGGCTGGTGTGCTAACTAGCGGTAGGGCACGCTTGGGGAAGGGAAGGGAAATAGAGATGGGGTGAATTCTTTTAGAATATAAACATCCCTAAAACATAAATCATAAAGCTTATAACACATCCTGAAAAATAAGGTCAAACTCAATAGATGTTACAAAGGACAAAATGTGATAATAGAGTAAGTTCTAACTCGCAACCCTCACAACCTTTGTAACATAAAATCAACTACTAACGACGAGCAAAAAAAAAAAAAATAAAAAAATTTAGAGAAGAAGAACATGCACAAGCTACCTCGCATGGAAAAACACGATATGGACATCTAGACATAAGAAAGAAAACTAAACATAACAACACCCACAATGAGGAATCCCCTGATAGACATTTTGCATAGTTTAAAAATTTATCAAACCTTCAATGCCTTGAAATAGTCTTATGATGGAAAAATTCAATGAAAATGGGAGCGACATCGTGAAAAAGATGGATTGATCACTTATCTATAAATGGAATTTGCCTTTTAAGTTGGCAATTAACACTAAATATTTGGTAGATGGATGCAAATATTATGTTTTTATCAATCCTTGGCCTTGTTTTTTAGGAGAATATTCGTTTTTAAGTGTAACTGCTACATGCAATTTTCAGGCCATTCATAGAAATACACCTGCAATCTTGAGTAACAATTATAAGAATTTGCAAATAAGCTTCTGGTGAGCAAGGGTCTTAAATCCAACACCATGGGTCTTTATAGCGATGTGATTGTTTGTTGTGGTTGATGGGATCACTATGCCATCCATGTTTTCATCCACAATAATGGAAATGCATAGTAGGATTTTGCAATGGAAAATGGTAATCTTCTTAGCTAGCTTAGAGGAAAGGAAGATGCATTTTGTGAGCAACAGGATTTCCCAAAACAATCTACTAGCCTGCCGCTTGTTGCATGAGGAGAGAGAAGAAAAGTCATAATGCTTTTCAAGTTGAACTACATTTTTGCTTTAAAATTGTGCAAAATTTGAGGCCATTTTCTTACTCAAAGACAAAATTGTGTACAAAGTTATTGCATTGATAACTTATGTTCCATATTGCCAGAACACTAAATCACATAATAAGAAAACTTAGAGGCCACAAGAGAATTTTGAACAATTCATATATAATAATCTGCTTAAAATAGAGTAATCCTTCTGAAAGTTTTTTTATGATCACAAAAGAGAACCCTTAACGCACTTCATAAAAATAACTAATATATATTCAATCTACAATCTTACCGTCATACTGCATTGTTGGTAATTGAAACCTGAAATGTGGGAGAGAATTGTAGATAGCCATAAGGGAATAGGAACCTTATTATAACAAGCTATGGAGGCAACTATACTTTTTCTAATACAGCCCGAATTAGTAAATTCCTCCAATAATTCCTTGCCATAAGCAAAAAGTTAATTATCCTTGCAATATTAGATTGGAAAAATTAATTATGTTAAGTAGTCATGCCTTCAGAAGCTTCTTTATACATCTCATTGATAGTTTCACATTTTGATGATTGTGTTTTCATCTGTGTGGCAAACTGAGATATCTGTGGCCAATCTAGAGACCTGAGAATGCAAAGGAAGAAGGAATGGAGGGTAAACTATGCCCTTAGTGCCGTAAGGAAGCTAAGCAAGGAGCCTCTTGACTGCTTTATTTTTGTAATTGGGCAAATCCAAGCCCCTTTGGCATTTTTTTCTTTGCCCACTTCTGCCTTTCTTGAACCTATTCTGCCATCTAAACTCTTTTTCTTCCACCACCATGGCAAAGCCTCAATCATGCCATCGTCTCCATGCGGCCAGTCCTTCCCTACAAAAACATCTTCACTCACAACCTTACCAGAAATAACCCCATATCTCGACTCAAAAACTACAAAAAATAAGCCTAAAAAAACCCAAAACTATACAAACTCTAAAGCCTATTTAATGACATCATCAAAATATGGTTTAAAGATACCAATATCCCCCCATTAGGTTGGCAAATGTTTTTGCAAGATTTTGGTTTGGAAAAAAAGGTTTTAATTAAAATATGAGTCTTTTTTGGGCATGGACCATTGTGAAAACAAAAAAAGCCACATAATTGTATCAAAATTAAGAGGAGCTTTTTAAGAGAACCAGAGGCTGAACTCCAGTTATGAGCGAAAAATATGAGTCATTTTTGGGCATGGACCATTGTGAAACAAAAAAGTCCACATAATTGTATCTAAATTAAGAGGAGCTTTTCATCCACTAGGGTCTTAGGCATCTTGCTAATGGTAAAGCAAAGGACTTGCAGGAACTCGTGCCGAAATTTGTTGAAATGGGTGGGCCAGCTTTGCTTTCGGGCCTTTGCCAGGATAATCAATCGGAATCAGCCATCGAGAGGGCCTCCCGCAGAATGGATGGTTAGCAAGGTCACCCCTATTCATAAGATCTTTAAGCGAGGGATGACTCCACCAACTACCGTATGATCATGGTGAGCCTGCTGCATCGCAAAACTTCTAGCAGGTGTGATGGAGAAGAAGTTAACGAATGGGCGGAGAACCGAGTGCGTCTGCGATTGGCGGCGAGGTTTCCGCCCTGCCCACTCCACGAGTGATCATATTTTTACTCGCAGAATCTTTATGGAAGCTAGCTGCAATGCATGACGTGACCTATATTGCTTTGTTTGCGGGATTTTAAGACAACATATGATACGGTCCCTCGGGACCTGTTGTGGCAACGCTTGTAGGAGCTACATGTCCCACAGGATTTGCAGAATGCCATCTACCGGATGTATGACGGAATATATGCTACTTTGCCTGCATCAGACCACCGGGTGAACAACACCATAGGTGTTAAACAGGGATGCCCATTATCTCCAATGCTTTTTGGATCCTATATTGTGAAGTTGAAGACCTGGATGCAAGAACACGGAGGTGGTGGCCGCATTACTGTGAGGCATATCAAGAAAAAGCAGTTGCTCTATGCGGGCAATCCGGGCTTATCATCCCATACGGCCCGTGAGTATGCAGGGAACATTTGGATGCTCTCGGTCAATTACGTGACATAGCGGGAATGACCCTCAACCAAAGAAAACCAAAAATTTGCCAATCTCATCAAGAAAGCGGATGATATCCCAACTTCTATTACAGAGGACAAAGGATGGAAGTTGTAAGGACCTTTAAGTATCACGGGAATCGATTTCTCTGCTAACATGCTATGGGATGACTGTGTAGAAAGAAGGGTCATTGTGCGGATGGAAAGCCCTCTATGCAATGCGTGAATAGTCATTTATTCTGAGAATAGATCTGCTGCTTGGGCACACAAAGCACACTGCTCCGAAAATACTCGTGGAACCCGATCTTCTTTGTATGGGGTAGAGGTCCAGGGCAGCGATTAGCAAGTGTACTTGAGATAAGCTAGAGGGTCTGAAGGCTTTCGACATCTGACCTAAGCCAAGGACACGATTGCCTTATCCAATTTTTCTTTGTATGAGGCGGCTTTTGGCCCCTGCAAAGATTCTACTATCTTGCTGAGGCACCTTGGCGTATTTCCATAAGGTTGACGAAATAGATGCACAACGTCTTCCTCCCCGGGCTCAATTGGCACAAGGGCACGAACGTCCGAAGAGAGTATGGCAAGAGCATTGTAGGGATGGTTAAGATAGATAGTCCATAGACTATCAACACATTATGGATATGTCGGATATCGCAGAGCGGGGGCCGCATTTGAATGCGGCGCTTTCTTTGCCTCTCCGTGGGATCCCACTCTTGCAAAGCCCAAAGCGAGCACTACCACACACGGGTCAATCCGTCCTTGAACACGGCCCCCACCCGATTTTTGAAGGCACACATCTCCACCAAAGAAACGAAGGTATAGCCTGCATAAGGGCCGGGGTCCCACCATCTCGAGTTGAGACAAAGTAGCTAGTGTGGCGTCCCTACTCATATCACGATGCCCGCACCGGTATACAAGCAGAGTTCATCCCCCGCACCAGCTCCCTCCACAACGTCTGAGGGCCTCCACATATCTCTGTGACCGTCTAGAGTCCACGAGGGGAAGAGTGAAGGGTCATTTTACCCTTGTCTCCCTCGGGGCCTACCTAGTCTGCCGGGCGTGTGAACCGTCGAACATAACATCATATATCCACCTCGAAGGGTGGCACATCAACATCTGCATAGACAAGGATCAGACAATACAAAGGAAGTTCCTACCCAAGGCTCGGACTCCGGGGGATGGCCGACTAGCTTGGGCCTCCAGAGTTCAAAGCAAAAGAATCATGACAATGGATTGGGGCGGCATAAGAGCATGGCTTAGGGTTGTCCACTCCATCCGCCCCTCCTGTGCACACTTTGCGTGATTAGGTTGAAAAGTGTTGGGACTGGCCCAGCCGTCTCGGGTGCATAGCCAAAGGGGCTATTCTCGGGTTACATCTCCCTAGTCCCGATGGGGCGGTAGGGATCACTCCCTCCGTGAGATCTACATGCTTTGACCCAAGGTGACTAGAGGGCCACTGCCCTTATTGACTTAACCCACCGGAAGGTGAACACCACCCCACGGGTGTCGAGCCCATGCCTTACCCACTTTTCGGTGGTAAGCCATTAGACCTAGTCACTCCATCCCCGTGGGCTTTTACACGCCCGGGGATCGGCCAAGGGTCGAGACACGAACCTCATTCCTAGCCGGTCCCGCCCCTTCACCCACAACCAGGTGGGCTCTTGTACACAGGGCGAATTCTAGTAATGCACTAAGAGGGACTAGCTAGGAGCATCATCTACTAAGCTTTAAGTCTCTACCCCCTTCCCAATACAATGAGTCCACGAATACATCCGTCCATCATCCGAACATAAGAAATGAGAACCGAATCTAATACACCGAAAGTTAGGTTCTTTAGTTAGAGTCAATCTCGGGATCCGCTTAGCTACTAAGGGCGATTTAATAGGCTAAACCCTCTTGGTTCGGAATTTGGTCAAGGCCCATGTCTCGATTACGCCGGGGATGCGATCGGAGGAATGATCGACAAAGTGGGACGCCTTACGAGGCGGTCGTGGGAGTTGGAATTGACTCTCACCGTAGCCAATCCTGACTCCGGAAGGTGCAGTAAAAAGGGGAATGTTAGGGTTTGATGCCTTATGTAGGCTATCGGTTAGGTTTAGGGTTTCCATGACCCTTGGTCTACCTTTAATGGGTTAAAGGTCTAAAGGTGTACAAGATTGCTAAGTGTGCGCACCATTGCAAGTTGCCCCCTAAGGCGCCCTTGCTTGGGTACATGTCGGCATTACGCCGTCATTTGGGCGGCGTCTGGCACATGGCCAGCATGATCGGTTATCGTCTTGAGACCGTATATCGTCTTTGAAATCCACATTCTCCCATCCTTGAATTGATCTTTGCGCGGCAAAGATCATGGGTCTCCCCACCTTGGGATCTTCTTAACCTGCAATCAACCTCATGTATATCATATACTTATTATCATAGTTATACATTTAATAGGATTACCTCAAGGTAATATTTATAGAACATTATTATACTATTATCCAATCCAATGGTTATCACTTATGTGATTATAACAATAACTCCTAATGTCTCGGTTTATTTTATTATATATACAATTATTGCTCGAGGTAACACATTACAACAAAATTGTGTTGCGAGTCTTCGTAGTTCGACCTCCTGGCCCTCCGGAGCGCTCTATTGGCCTGCAGGTCAACACTACGTTAGTACCATTAATATTAAATAAAATTTTTTGGTTATATGTGACCACCCCACCTATCTACATGGATGCATGGCTAATCTCTACAGAGGAAGAGGGTGAATCCTCCATTATGGCCGAGACACATACTATATGCCCATATGCCACTCATGCCTACATCTTTAGTTGCCCGTGGAGGATAGGTCCTTCCCAGTATATGGGGCGTGAAGGCCGATTCCTCCTATCAAAGCATATATGGGGCTAGAGGTGCTTTTCCTATCAATGCATTCCTCCATGACCTCCTTTCTCTCGGTCGTCTACTTAGTGGGACGGTAGACTTTCCAAAGCGGCACCGCGGTCATGCCTACATTGACATTACACCCGTCCTAGAGATCACCGTAGTAATCTCATCATCGGTTACAACACATGCAACCCTTACCTCATAGGTTGCATGCATAGATTATACTTAACTAGGCAAGTTGTTAATCTACACAAATCGACATGCCCGAGGCGATTTCTTGGAGATGACTTTGCCGCCCCATTGCTCCATAAACCGTGGGTACTTGTTTTTCCAGATCTCTTTTAAGTACCCATGTCGCGTCTTCCACCGGCAAGTGTTTCCACTTGACCAAGTATTGGAGAAACTCCGATCTCCTTGTTTTCTTGAATGCTTTATCAAGAATTAGCTCTGGAACTATTTCCAACGCTCTTACGTCATTTCCAACATCGTTGGAGTGTCGAGACTTCATCCGGGTTGGGGAGTGTGCTTCTTCACAAACTCCGCGTGGAAGACTTTGTGGATCTTTTAAGTGTCTTTGGCAAGTCTAACTTGTAGGATTGGTTACCCACTCTTTGGACTATTGCGAATGGTCCAGCCCACCTTGGAGCAAGCTTCTTGCGGTTTTTCGATCTTTGAGCTTTGCTTGCTTTACCTTGATCTTGAGCCATACATCCTCTCCAACTTGGAATTCTCTCGACCGTCCTAAGGTTTTTCTACGATGCTCTTCTCGACTCCTTTTTCATTAAAAGGTACCTTGAACTTCTTCCACAAGGCTGCGATGTCGCTCAACATTTGTTTACTTGAAACTTCCACTTTTGACACGGGATTGTGCCAAGTGTCTGGAGTTAGGCATTGGTAGCCGTAGTTGATCATGAACGGCGACATTTGGGATGATTCTTGCTTGGTGCTATTGTATGCAAACTCCACCAAGTGAATAAATTCCTCCCACATACCTTGCTTGTTCCGGACATAGTTTGAACATGTCTTCCAATATTCTATTGACACGCTTTCGGCTCCCATCCGCCCATCCGTCGTGGATGATAGGCGTGTGCTCATGGATAGCTTCATTCCAATCGTTGTGAAGAGATCCTGCCAGAAGGCACTGATGAACTTCGGATCTCGGTCGGAGATAATTTCCCTTGGCATGCCATGAAGTCTGAAAATCTCTTTGGTGAAGAGCTTTGCCGTGTCCATAGCTGTGTCCGAGTGGTCACGGAAGGCACAAAATGGGCCATCTTCGACAACTTGTCGACCCGCGACCATCAAGGCATCCTTCCCTTTTATTTGTCCTTGGCAGTCCCCATTATAAAGTCCATCTTGCGACGACTTCCCACTTAGCGTTTGGCACGCTAATGGTTCCAATGCCCCCGGTATTGAGGTTGTTTACGCCTTTGTTTCTTTGGCATAAGCTGACACTCCTTGATGTAGCGGGCTATCCGCTTCTTCATTCCAGGCCAATAGTAGCTGCGCTCGCTTTGAAGTATGTCTTCATGAATCCTGCGTGGCCAGCTATTGGCTGTTATGGGTGTCGTGGAGGATCAACTTTCTTACTCCGATGATTACGGCACGCTTTGCTTGTTCTTATGGTGTAGGAGGTTACCTTCCTTCTTAAAATTTTTGAAGGTTTCACTCTCCTTATCTGTTCTTGCTTCTTTGCACAAGCTTGCCCATACTTCCTTGAAGTCCACATCTGTTGGCAAGGTTTCTTCTATCTTTTTCCCGAAATTGCTGAAGAGCGTCGAGATTGCGTTGCAGTGCACTCTGGTTGTCAGTGGATGCCTTGAAAGCGCATCTGCTACCACATTAAGCTTCCTAGGTTTGTAGACTATCTCAAAGTCGTACTCCTCGAGAAATTCCATCCACCTTCTCTGCCTCAGATTGAGATGTGGTTGTGTGAATACGTACTGGAGGCTCTGGTGATCAGTGTCCAACTGGAACTTCCTCCCTAAGAGGTAATGCCTCCATTCTCAACATACGACAATCGCTAGCGGCTCTTGATCATCGTCGGATACTTGGCGTTTTTGCGTCGTTCATTTTCCTTGAGTCGTACGCTATTACCCGCTCTTCTTGCATGAGCACTGCACCTGTGGCTATCTTGTTTGCATCCGTTGCCACTAACTTGTCCTTTTCGGTGCCGGGGGGTCAAGGCGGGGCGGCCGCGTCAAAGCTTCCTTCAACAACTCAAATCCTGCTTGGGCTTTCTTGAGCCAATGGTCTGCCCAATTTTTTACTTTCTCCGCCTTTGTCAAGTCTGTCAGTGGGGCTGCTATCTTTGCAAAGTTCTTCACGAACTTCTGTAATACCACCTAGGCCAAGGAAACTTCTGACCTCATGGGCGTTCTTTGGTGCCGCCATTGGATTCTTGCTTCAATCTTGGCGAGTCTGCATGAGATTCCTTCGCTGAAATCACATGACCCAGGTATTCCATCTTCTACGTTTCGCGGTGACGCCCGACAACTTGGCATACAACCGATGCCTCCTTAACTTCGAGCACCTTTAAACGTCTTTGAGCATGCTCTTCGATGGATTTCTTGTACACGGAATGTCGTCGAAGAATACTATCACAAAGGTGTCCAAGTATTCCCTGAAGATGTCATTCATGAGTCTCATGAGCGTAGGCTGGGGCATTGGATAGCCCAAATGGCATTACGGTGGTCATTAATGCCCATATCCGTCCCTGAAAGCGTTTGTGGATGTCCTCTTCTTTTATTACGATGCGGTGATAACGACCTTAGGTCGATCTTGGAAGACCATTCTTTGTGGCGTTCGATCACGATATATATACGGTCTCAAGGCGTATCTATAATCTTTGCCTGCCAATCCGCAGCATTACACACAGCGGATCAATCGGCGTGTGCGCCGATACCTAAGCAAGGTTAAGCCCTAGGGGGCAACTTGCAATGGTGCGCATTACTTAGCAATCTTGCGCGCACTTTTAGACCTTTAACCCATTAAAGGTAGACCAAGGGTCATGGAAACCCTAAACCTAGCGATAGCCTACATAAGGCACCAAACCCTAACTTTCCTTTTTAAGCCCCACGGACCTTCCGAGCTCCGTTGGCGCTGAGGAGTCAATTCCAACTCCCACGATGCGTCCGGGTGCGCCCGACTTGTCGGATCGTCCTCCCGACCGCATTTCGAAGGCGAGCGAGACATGGACACCTTTGGATCGAGAGGAGGAACCGGGGATCGGTATTTAGTCGATTGAATAGCCTAAACCTTATTCCGACCTTGAACCCGGTGGGTTTAGCCTATTAAATCACCCCTAGTAGCCAAGCGGATCCCGAGATTGACTCTAACTAAAGAACCTAACTCTATGTATGATATAGATTAGTTCTTATTCTTTAGTTCTATGATGATGTGATGGATGGATGAATTACGTGAACTCACCGTATTGGGAAGGGGGGTAGAGACTTGAAGCTTAGTAGATGATGCTCCTAGATAGTCCCTCTTAGTGCATTACTAGATTTCGCCTGTGTACAAGAACCCCACCTGGTTGTGGGTGAAGGGGCCGGCCGGCTTAGAATGAGGTTAGGTGTTACGACCCTTGACCGATCCCTACTCGGTGTGTAAGGCCTCTGGGGATCCGGAGTGACTAGGTCTAATGGCTTGCCAGCGAGTGTGGGTAAGGCATGGGCTGGACACCCGTGGGGTGGAGTTCACCTTCCAGTGGGTTAAGTCGAATAAGGGCGGTGGCCCTCTAGTCACCTTTGGGTCAGCATGTAGATCTCGAGGAGGGTGATCCCTACCGCCCCATCGGGGCCGGGAGATGTAACCGAGGAATAGCCCCTTTGGCTATGCACCCGGAAATCTGATCAGTCCCAACACTTTTCAACCTACTGCGCAAAGTGTGTGCACGGGAGGGGCGGATGGAGTGGACAACCCAATGCCATGTTCTTGTGCCAGCCCAATCCATTGTCATGATTACATGCGCAATGAACTCACGGAGGCCCAAGCTTGTCAGGTCTATCCCCGTAATGCGAGCCTTGGGTAGGAACTTCCTTTGTATTGTGCTGATCTTTGTCTATCTGGGATATATGGTGAGCCATCCTTGAGATGGTCATGATGTGCTTTGATGTATATGTACTTACATATGTTTACGCTTCAGCGCCTAGGTAGGCCCCGAGGGAGGCGGGGTAAATGACACCTTCATTCTTCCCACCGGATTGCGGTGATGTGTGGAGGGCCTTGTATCGGCGTGGGAGCTGGTATAGGGGATGAACTCCTGTTTGTATCGATGAGTGCACCGTATCACAGTAGGGGCGTCACAATGGTATCGAGGCGATGTTCTTGGAGACCAAGAGCAAAGCACCATGCTCCATGCTCCTAAGTACTAACTTGATAGGATCCTCAAGCCTCGAAAAAAGTGGGAAATTTTTTTCTCATTTTTGGTAGTTTATGCTAAGCTAGTAGCAGTTAAGTAAATTGGAACTTAATAAGACTAAAAAGAATGAGCCAAAACCTCCTCGGGCAAGGTGGTCTCTCACATTTCCACCTGGTCAAAGAACTAAACTTTAGTTTTTGAGCGAGGCTAAGTCGTGAGACATTGGAAAGCAAGAAACACCTTAAAACATGATGAATTTGAGAAAAATAATGTGGTAAGGCTAGTTCCAAGGTAGGAATTAGTTAGAATAGCATGTTTAAATTACTTAAATTACTTAAAATGTGCAAGATCTCACATTTCGGCTTTGGTCAAAGAACTAAACTTTAGTTTTTGAGCGAGGCGCAAGCTGTGAGACATCGAGCCAAGATCACTCAAACATGATGAATTTGAGAAAAATAATGTGGTAAGGCTAGTTCCAAGGTAGGAATTAGTTAGAATAGCATGTTTAAATTACTTGAATTACTTAAAAATGTGCAAGATCTCATAGCTCGCGCCTGGTCAAAGAACTAAACTTTAGTTTTTGAGCAGGGCGCTACCTGTGAGACCTCGAAACTTTGAACTTCCATAACTTGAGCTCTGAGCTCCAAATGCGCACTGAAAATTGTTGCAATAGGGACCGTTAGACAGCCTAGAATCCATTTATGACCTCAAATTAGGCTAGAAATGTCAAACCCCAGCTCAAAATGACCAAAATTCCTCAAACCCTTGAATTGTTTTTCCAAACTGTGGTTTGTTTGTAAATAGAAGCATACCCCATTAGTACCTCGCAAGTATTGCTCTCGGCTCAAAGCTGATGCCTTACTCCTAGATAGAAGTGCCCAAGAACACCCTTTGTTATAGTCATCTAGACCTCGAGATACCAACCCAAGTCCAAGCTGTTGGTACATCACCTCTGTCACGCCAAAAGCATAAACCTTGACATAATTCAAGTGTCCTCCTAATAAAGTTTGACTTATATAGCATACATTGACACTCCCTATTGCGGGGATACCTAGAAAGGAGCTAGAGTCTAGAGCTGCCCAAGTCACCTCATGTGTAGAGATTGGACTCCCCCCAAACCAACTTTGTTAGGACCTTAGAGTATGCCTCAAACATCATGGAGGTTTTGCAAAACAACCCTCATGTCATGCCATACCACACGTCCTAATATCCATAGACTTGGAGATTATAGATATGTCTCCGATAATTTTTTCGAGCCATCTTGCTTGCTTATAGAGCCCAAAATGTTTTAGGAGAGCCCTTCAAGTAGACCCTTAGACTCTAGAATATCTGGCGTTACTCTCGAGGACGGGGGCTAGAGCCCCGAAGAGGTAGAGGCAACCCCTTGAAGACATCAAGGTCCCAACCCTAAGCGTCTGAGACAAATAAGGAGAGGAGACCGAAAAGGTAGACCCAAGAGAGGGAAGCACAACGACAAACACCTAAAGCCGACAAGCGAGTAGAACGGGACACCATCGGCCTAGCATCAATCTTCATCAAATGGGAAGGATATTTGGTAACCAGGGCATCAAGAATTTTCTAGATGTCAACCTCTCGGTTACCACGTCCATGAGCTCACATCGGAAAGAGGATCTCGGCGCCTTCACCAACTCGGCGCACATGAGTTTCAAATGGAAGAGCGCAAAAGCGACAAAATACTGGTGCGGGGAAGGCGTTAGAATCGATCACGCGTGGCATCCGCGAGCTAGGGCGAGAAGGCATAATCTTACGTAGAGGAGAGAAGTCATGGCGACCAGAGGCGATATAGAAACCGGAGGAAGACCACCCGCGACCTTGCGGCCCGGTAGCTAAAAGCGAATGTCAAGCAATGTCAACAAAAGGAGCAACCAAGCTACGCAACCACAAAGCACCTAAAAGGGCACCAAGACAAGCTTCCGGCTCCCTTGCACCCGCCAGGAGAACTTTCATCGGGTCCAAAAGTAGGAGACCATGAGAGGGAGGAGGCGATATCGGGGAAGGAACATCTCCGACTTGAAGGCCTATATCGGCGTAGGGGCAAGATCAAGGAGGGGAGCATATTACGCTCGAACAAAATTCGGACCCGAAACACCTAGAAACCAAAGGAAGGGCGACCTTACTACGTCGGCCCGGAGTCACAGACTTCGAATGGATAGGACCCAAAGGGCCGGAGGAGGCGACCTAGCCAGCGGTACAAATCACGCAAAGGCGACCGAGAAGGAGCTATGATAGGTGCAATGGAGGCGACCATACTTCCGGGCACAGGGAGAGGCACCTCGAATGAAGCAAAGCCCAAACAAATGAAGTCGCACTTTCGGAAATTCAACACCGCGGAGGAATGACAATGCCTGCCTACCGACCACAATCTCAGAGCTGTGAAGACATTCAAGAATGCCCAACTGCAACAGCCAGGTGATTCTACTCAAGCGATCAACGGCACTGCACATCGGCAACCTTGCAACAACACATCGTATGTAGGGACGTTGAGCGGTCACCGCATTCCTCACGACAGACATACACATTAAGGAGGAGCATCTTTTTCAAGGGATCACATCGACGAACACTCTTCGCAACTTGCCGTGACGAGCTTGGATCAGACATGAAGTTCTATAATAGTAGCAGCATCTCAAAGAATCCCAGAATCAACCAGAACGAAGAAGATGCAGCAAAACCAAAGAATCAAACGCGATAGATCTTCGTAGTTGTTTTGGAAAAGTGGATGAATTAAAATCCCAATGTAAATGCGTATATGTGTATTGTATACCTCGGATGTTCACAGATATAGTGGAAAAACATGAGTACAGTCATGTTTTATGGATTTAAGCGCTTAGATCGAAGCTCCTTCACCCGACTACCAAATAAGGAAGCAAGGAAGCACAACGATAGTCCAAGATCAAAATGGATGAGCAAGTACGAGGGAGAAAACGACCGAGCCCAAGCAAACCTTGACTCCAAACACTTCTGAAAGTGCCCTCAAGTAGAAGACCACTAGTCCACCCAATGTCGAATAAGAGACAACACCGGTCATGTCAAGATCATCGTGAGGCACGGGGACATCGTCGGTAGCGCAAGACTACATCTTGTGGCGGTGGCAACAATTGATGGACTTATGACACGAAAGGCCTCAACAATAGGAGGAGGAAAGACCCGACATCAACGAGCCAACTAAGAAGGCAACATCTCGGCGACCATAATTCCACCTTGTGGTAATATAGGGTGATGCGGCTATGACAATTATTAGATGGAGAGGCACTTACGAAAAGCAACGCGACGAGGGAGATATGCCTTCAATAACTAGGTGATGGCTTCGTCGGTACTCTACCGATAATTAGAAGAAAAGAAGATCGCACCTCAGGCATGTGGGACATCAAACGCCAAGGTAGAAGCATTCGACACCTAACGACAAGGATAGCAAACCGGGGCACCTTCCGGCAAAAAGGAGAGTTCAAGATAATAGCGGACTATTCAACGACAAGTAGATCTAAGGCAAGTACTTCTTCAACTCAAGGGTCAACTTGCGCAGATATAAGGACCCATCACCCCCACAACATAGCCATAGGGAGGAGAGCCATGATGCTTTACTTGCCGGAGAGGCCCGACATGCATAGAGGGACAAAGGTCAAGAACTGAAAGCTGGAGAAGTGCTAGCAATCGACTTCTTCCACGAGCTCCCTAGAGGCAGCGGGAGGATCAAAACCGGCGAGCACAATCAAAGCCACCTGAAGGTTCCTCAAGTCAAGAAGATGGCATAGCAATTGTGGAGCGTGACAACGTCCAAGCCATGTGATCGAGGGATCAAACAAGGAAGTTTGGAAGCTTCGATGGAGAAGCATCTAGGCGGCGAGCCGATGACTTGCACGCTGACGTGCATGCAACTTGGTGAACCCAAGGATGGGCGATTCAAAGAATAAGCTGCGAAGAGAACAACTCGGAGGAGTATAGCCAAAGGAATCGCGAACAGCCTCAAGAGACGCCTCAAATAGCTTCAAGTATCATGAAGGGGAAATTACCGCCCAGAACGGGATCGAGGCGGACCAGAAATGTCGAAACATCAACGACCCGGCACACCTTTAATTAGAATGTGATGCAAAGCGTGTTGTGCCATAGCCGAGCAAACATCGGAGGGCCCAAGTATATCACCAAGTTACCCCGAATCTGAGCCGTACAAAATAGGAGGATATAAATCGTCAACACCATTGCACCGGAGGAACGCCGATGACATTGCCAAGGAGTAGGTGCGCCTTCGAAGGGAGGCACAAGGGGACCTAATAGCTCTAGTAGTAATTGTAATTATGTAAGTTATATGCTTTGCATATATAGTTCCCTTTGTTATTCCTTCCCTCCCCATAAGCGTAACAGATCAAAGGAAGAGATGTCGGGCAATTGCGGGGGTGAAGCAATCAACATCCTCAACACTCTTGGGGCAACAAGAGGACTCGATGTATGAGGCGTCGATGGAATCGAAGAAACAATATCGGATCTGAGTGCGTCCTTTAGCCGCCAAGACAAAGAGTTCAAGATGAAAGATCTTTTTCAGCGGCGCCACCTTGAGGCTTTTGAAAAGCGGCATGGAAGATTTCAAGTGATCAACTACACCATCAAGCCACCAAAGAATGAGAGGCTTCTAGCGAACAAAGTCAACCTCTACATCAAAGAGGAGCCACCGTCAAGGAGACTGAAGTATCGAGCGACTTCGGAAGAACGTTACCTTGCTATTTTAAGCAGGCAACGAGTGGATGAGCTTCTAGCAAGCTCAAGCATCTAAGGCCATGGGGCCTAATAGGTTAAATGTAGGGATGGTAACATCCATATTGGGATTAGAAGGCATTGTTAGACACTCTCGCCGAAAGGATTGCTCAAGATTGAGCTAAGCGTCAAGTATTGGGAAGGAAACGCATAGGAGTAACTACAATTATACACGATTGTTAACATACATCCAACATATTGAAACCACTTGGTGAGATTGATCACCTCGCTAAGAAGGAATCATTACTAGGATAATTGTTGACCATGTATAAATCTAGTACCTCCAAAAGAATAATCCAACCGAAAGAAAAGAAGTAATCTAACAAATCCAGGCCAACTTGTTACGATGGCATCAATTGATTGGTAGGAATATTCCAAGAGCTAAATAACTAAGAAAGGGGAATCTCTAGAATATAAAGAATAGCACATGTAAGGTACATCTAAAATAAGAATTGTCTTTTGAGACAAAAGGAATTGTCATGATGACAAAACCTTGTGGTTTAGAATCGTTCTAACTAAGTAGGTAACCCATAACTATATTGAAATAAATGATAACATAATATGTGCATCCATCTTAGATGGTTATATATGTCAGCTAAGGCTAGTAAATTAATGCGCTAAGTAAGAAGCGTATAACCTCTTAAGGGGAGAGAATAAATATGACGTTGTGTACAACGCCATTGAAGGTCTTGGGGACCATTTTTCTTTTCGAAGAAAGTGGGAGGGCTCAATCTCAGGATTGAACGTACTTGCATCGAATTGACCGACCCGTAGAATAGAGTTCACTCTGGCAATGGCCGAAGTGAATAGAGCATAAAATAGATAGATACCTTAGGCTCAGGAGGCCTTCAACGTGCGAGACTGACGTAGTAGCTATCTACACCAATGAAGTGGAGCAAAACTATGGGAGCAATGCAACGACCAAGTCATCTCCAAATTACTCAACGCAGGCTCAATGGGTGGATGCATTCTAGCCTTAGGTAAGGTGTGCGCATGCATTATAAGCTTTAATGTGTCTATAAATAAGAATATAGATCCTAATAACTGGATAGAAATTGTTGTACGTATATGTACCATAGGGAAATAAGTTAAATAACAACGGTAATGTGAGATAGCATATTAATTAATCCTTCGCAAGGATGCAATTCCTTCCAAGGATAGCTATATGACCTCGGGTCCTTATAAATATAAATAGAAAATAGAATTCAGATATACTTAAGTGCATCTTAGGGATATACTTCCAAGGGTAATGCAGGACCCAAGGAAGAGAATAAGAAGCACATCTAATTCTTGTGTATGATAATTAAAACCTTGTCTATGTAACAATAGGTCTAAATCAGGGTTATTGTTTAAATAATCGCGATCTAAAAGTCGTTAAATATTGCAAAGCTTAGAGTAAATATAATTGTACTATCGGAAGTAATGTATCCGATACTATGATAATGTTAATTCATAAATATTACCTTAGGGTAATTATGTTAATCACATGCATTAAAGGAGCCAGCAAAAATCGGCTCAGGCATGTCGATTTGTGTAGATTTATAGCTTGCCTAGTTAAGTATAATCGCATGCAACCTATGAGGTAAGGGTTGCATGCTTTTGTTACCGATGATGAGATTACTACGGTGATCTCTAGGGCGGGGTGTAATGTCAATGTAGGCATGACCGTGGTTCGCTTGGAAAGTCTACTTACGTCCCGCAAGTAGGCGACCTCAGAAAGGAGGTCATTGAGGAATGCATTGATAGGAAAAGCATCTCTAGCCCCATATATGCTTTGATAGGAGGAATCGGCCTTCACGCCCCATATACGGGAAGGACCTATCCTCCACGTTGGGCAACTAAAGGTGTAGGCATGAGCAAAGATAGGCATTATAGGGGCTGTCTCCTCGGCCACGATGGAAGAATCATCCTCTTCCTACCGAGATTAGCCATGCATTCATGTAGATAGGTGGGGTGGTCACCATATAACCAAAATTTTAATTAATATAAATGGTAATAACGTAGTGTTGACACGAGGGCCAATAAGAGCGCCGGAGGCCACGGGGGTCGAACTTCGAAGACTTGCAACACAAATTTTTGTTATAACGTGTTGCAAGGGATGAAGAGTACCTTAGAAGTGTAAATTTTGTATGAAATTGATAAACTGTGATAAACTTAAATGTTGTATTAAGTAAGGTTAATAATTACCTTTAGTGGATTAAGTTATGAAATCATAAGTTAATTGGATAATGAAATAGTACAATAATGTCTTAAACATTACCTTAGAGTAATTCTAATAATTAAAATAGTAAGTATGTAATTATAGATATTGTAAAATTAATACAGGATTTTAAGGTCGCGAAGACTTGCAACACAAATTTTGTTGGAATGTGTTGCAAGGAATGAAGAGCACCTTAAATAATAATTGTATATGAAAGTGTTAAATTGTGATAAACTAAATGTTGTGATAATCTTGACTAATAAGTACCTTGTTTTAATAGAAGTTACGATTTGACAAGTTATTTGATAATGTAATGGCGTAATAATGATTTAAAAATATTACCTTAAGGTAATCTTAATAAATATGTGTACGTATTATAGAAGTATATCGTTATGCATCGGGTTGATTGCGTGTTAGGAAGATTCCAAGGTGGGGAGACCCACGATGCTGCCAGCAACAACATCATTTCAAGGTGGGGAGAATGTGGCGTTCGATGCGATATACGGTCTCAAGGCGTATCACCGTCTTTGCCGCCAAATCACCATTACCGCAGCCCGATTCAATCGACGGTAATGACGCCCGGCGTGTACCCAAGCAAGGTCAGCCTCTAGGGGGCAACTTGCAATGGTGCGCTTACTTAGCAATGCAGCGCACTTTTAGACCTTTAACCCATTAAAAGGTAGACCAAGGGTCATGGAAACCCTAAACCTAACCGATAGCCTACATAAGGCACCAAACCCTAACTTTCCTTTTTAAGCCCACGCACCTTTCGAGCTTTCCGATTCGCAGCAGGAGTCAATTCCAACTCCCCACGATCGTCCGTCGCCCCAAATTGTCGAGATCGTCCTCCCGACCGCATTTCGAGCGAGCAGACATGGACACCTTTGGATCGGAGGAGGAATCAGGGGATCAGTATTTAGTCGATTGAATAGCCTAAACCTTATTCCAGCCTTGAACCAAAATGGGTTTAACCTATTAAATCACCCCTAGTAGCCAAGCGGATTCCAGAGATTGACTCTAACTAAAGAACCTAACTCTATGTATGATATAGATTAGTTCTTATTCTTTAGTTCTATGATGATGTGATGGACCGGATGAATTCGTGAACTCACCAGATTGGGAAGGGGGTAGAGACTTGAAGCTTAGTAGATGATGCTCCTAGATAGTCCCTCTTAGTGCATTACTAGATTTCGCCTGTGTACAAGAACCCCACACGGTTGTGGGTGAAGGGGCGGGCGGGCTTAGAATGAGGTTAGTGTTCGACCCTTGGACCGTCCCTCTGTGTGTAAGGCCTCACCGGGGATCAGAGTGACTAGGTCTAATGGCTTGCCACCGAGTGTGGGTAAGGCATGGGCTCGACAAGGTGGGGTGGAGTTCACCTTCCAAAGGGTTAAGTCGAATAAGGGCAAAGGCCCTCTAGTCACCTTGGGTCAAAGATGTAGATCTCTGGAGGGGGAGTGATCCCTACCTGCCCCCCATCGGGATCGGGGAGATGTAACCCAGAATAGCCCCTTGGCTATGCACCGTGAGGCTGGCCAGTCCCAACACTTTTCAACCTACTCGCAAAGTGTGCACAGGAGGGGCGGATGGAGTGGACAACCCAATGCCATGTTCTTGTGCCAAATCCATTGTCATGATTAAATACGCAATGAACTCACGAGGCCCAAGCTTGTCGGTCCTATCCCCACGTGTCGAGCCTTGGGTAGGAACTTCCTTTGTATTGTCTTTGTCTTTGTCTATGCAGATATGTGGTGAGCCATCCTTCGAGATGGTCATGATGTGCTTTGATGTATATGTACTTACATATGTTTACGCCTTCGCCTAGGTAGGCCCCGGGGAGACAGGGTAAATGTGACACCTTCATTCTTCCCAATTGGATTGCGGTGATGTGTGGAGGGCCTTGTATCAGCGTGGAGCTGGTATAGGGATGAACTCCTGTTTGTATCGATGAGTGCAACCGTATAATGCAGTAGGGGACGTCACATTTGCCCCTTGGAGCTGATCCATCAAGTCGCCCCGATCCGGGGAGTGCGTACTTGTTCTTGATGGTGTGTTTGTTCGGTTAATGCGTAATCTATGCACATCCTCAAGCTTCCATCCTTCTTCTTGACAAAGAGGATGGGTGCCCCAAATGGTGAGACGCCGGCACGATGAAGCCCGGTCCGGCAATTCTTATAACTGCTTCTTTAGCTCCGTAAGTTCATGTGTGGTCATTCTATATGGGGCCTTGCTCGTCGTCGGCTTGGTTCCCCGGTTCGAGTGCTATCTCACACTCTACTCCCTCATAAGGAGGAAGCTTCTCGATCTCATCTCGGAAAGAGATCGTGGAACTCCGTGATCAAGTTGGCGATTGGCTTGGGCAACTTGCCGAGCACCTTGTCTTCTTTGCTTCCTTCCTGAGCTCGGGTTCCTCAATCTCGAGTTTGAAGACGTATGCTACCTTCGCTCTTTTTATAGATTTGAGCGACTTCTTAACGGACATACATTGCATGATGGAGGTAACTTCTTTACCAGTAATCTCAATGGCTTTGCCGTCGAGGCGTTGGGAAGGTCACCTTCCGCTTTCCACAATCAATGATGGCCCCCCTGGTCCAAGGTACTCCATTCCAACGATCAAATCGTGTTTGCCAATTGCCATTACTTACGCTTTTATCCGGATATTAATCCTGGCAAGTCAATGTCGAAGTTGATTCTCTTCCCGGTATGTATGTGTCTTCCCCGCTTGCCAAGATTACGGGTCTTGGTTTGGACTTTAGGGTTTTCAATTTTAACATTTCAACCATCCTCGGGGATGCGGTTATGGCTACTTCGAGTCTATCAAGACTATGAAGGACTTGGCCTTTGCCTTCCCTCTTGTGGTGATTACCTTATCTTGGGTCTCATGCATTCACGTATCTATAGCGGCGAAGATGTGGCACTCACCACGAATGTGTCAGCGTGCCTCCCTCGCCCGTCCTTGACGAAAGTGTCCCATCCGCCCAATTCGCGATCTTTGAGCTCATAACAAATGGGCGGTTAAGCCGTTTCGTGGCCGCTGGAAACATCTAAAAAGGTAGCTTCTCTATGCATTCTGCCTTTTCTCTTTGGGCATCGCTTTAAGAAGGACCGTCTTTGCTTTTTCAGTAATTGGAACCTTCCCTGTTTGTCCTTGAAGGACACCCCGCTTTCTTTCCTTCTTTGTTTCCCCGGTTTGCTATTGTATGGAGACTTTCTTTGGACTTGGGCTGGCTGCCCTAGGGACTGTAGCTCCTGTTGCTTTCCCTCTATCCTGATGAGTGAGGGCTGCCTCACGCGCATTTGTTCTGCGGCCCGGATCCTTACAAACTAATTGCTTTGGATTACCCCGGATACTTTGTTTAGGGTCTATTGCTCAAATGCGAGCTTCCCGGATTCCTCGTTCAGGTCCTTCGATGTAGCTTTCCCTGCGTGTTTCTCCCTTTCGGCTTAGGCACATACAGTCTTAGCCTCATGAACTCTTCGATGTATACACTTGCCGTCTTGTACCCTGGCTGCAATCAGTAGAACTGTTGCATCATATTCGACTTGTGTTCAGGGAACATAGTGGTTCTTAAAGCTTTTGAGAACTTCTTAAATCGGCATGCATCCCTGCTCAACCCATGGATTTTGGCATAGCCCTTCCACCATATCGTCGCGGCCCCTTCGGGTTGGCATTTGCCACCACTGCCTTTGTCCTTATCCTTCATTCGTAGGCATTGCCATACTAAACTCATTTCGTTGAGCCATGCCTCTGCCTCTAAACGGATCTGTTCTCGCCCGAAGCTGCTCGAAGCCTCAGGGCTTTCCATACATTGCCCGATCTTTGAGTCCACCTTCTTCTGGTAGTCGAGGGCCTTAGCATCCTTCTGTCTGTTGTCTCTACGGTCCGGCGCCTGCTCGGCCTCTTTCTCGGATTCAGAATCCGAGGACGAACTTGAGTCGGAGGTCTCTGTGCTAGGGGACCTCCTTCTCTTATTCCTCCTCTTGTCTTTTCCCGACTTTTGGGGTGTCGTTTGTGGCCCGGCTGATGCTTGGGCTGCTAGTAGGGCCTTTATCTGGTCCAGCTCTGTTCGCATCTGTGACATCTCCTCTTCTGGGGTCATCGGACCATATCCTTCAAACAGGTTCCTTTGAAGGGGTCGCCTGTCAGGAGCCTCTTCATCCATGTTGGGCCTCCTGTTTTGTTCGACCGTTCGTTGTTCTCTTTCTGCACACACAATTGGTTATGGCTGTACGGTTAGTTTTATTTGTTCTCTTGCATTATGTGTGATGTTGGTATAGTTGTGGAACAAAAATACATCAACAAAATATTTAAAGTGCAAAAAGAAGTTATATTCATATTATATAATATGTTAATACAAAAAAGGCTTCCGGGATCAAGATTCCTAACTATTCTTGATATCGCCGGTAGGATGGATTATCCTCTAGGAACTTCTTCACTTGGGCTGTTCCCACTGAATGACCTAAGTTCCTAAGGACGTTGACTGAAGATCCCCCCTGCAAAGCTCTCGCCAACTCTTCTACCCTGCGCTCGGAGGTATAGGCGGCGTCAATGCCAGATCTTCCCCTGTCGTTGCGTAAGGTATGGCGAAGTCAAAATATCGAGTGCTCTTTGCTCTCTTTACGGGATGGCATACTCGGTGTTGGGAGCTAGCCCGACATGCCGCCCAAAGCCCGAGAGTGCAATTACCATCGATACTCCTTCCTCCCCCACGGGGTGAATTTATGGTGAATTACCGCTATTCTTCCATCCATCGCCAGGAAGATAATACCGCAACGACTGCCGTTTAGCGTGGAATCCTATCCCTCGGCCTCCGGCTCTGCGGTAATGCCAAGATAGTCATCAATCTCCACCGTGGTGAGCTCCCCAGTAGTCTCTCGACTTTGAAGCTCTCCTTAGGTCGAACTTCGCCTCTTTACTCCCGGGAGGCGTTGTCGAAGAACTTGCCGTTAAGATGTTAGAGGTCGCGTGGGCGGATCCCCACTGCTTCTGTAGAGCAAGGAACTCTTCCTCCGGCGGTAGTTGGTTTTGCGGCCCGGCCCTTCCTCCATAATGTCTGCCTCGATGTTGCCGTGAGGGCTTGGATATCGGAGGTCGACTCTCCG
This sequence comes from Isoetes taiwanensis, assembly GCA_021234155.1. Classification (NCBI taxonomy): domain Eukaryota; kingdom Viridiplantae; phylum Streptophyta; class Lycopodiopsida; order Isoetales; family Isoetaceae; genus Isoetes; species Isoetes taiwanensis. Next base: position 7,791,840 of record JAJEKV010000019.1, read on the forward strand.
GTGTAAGTGTCGGCTTCCCTTACTTGGAGTGGGAAGTCGGAGGTTCCTTCGGACGATGAAGTTGTCCAGTCCGTTCTCGGGAGTTGGTGCAAAGAACTTCGTCGGTCGATACTCCCTTTCCCCGCACTCGAGGTTTTGGATGTAAACAGGAGCAAAAATTCTTAAGCCCTCGACAGTTGATGGGGGCTAGGCTTGTGATGCCTAGCCCAAAGGTGGCGCGATCCTAAGAGTTTGCTTCTTTTTCAAGTCTTGCCACTCTTGTTCACGCTTTTTGCTTGCTCTTCGGACTGGTCGAGCTCGGCGTAGTCTTCATCCTCTTCTTCTCGACTCGCCGTCTTCTTCTTTTCCTTCTTGCTCTGTTAAATCTTTGCGTAAAGGAGCTGTTGTTCTAACTTTGTGGCTAATGGGTCCACGTCCATGGGGAATGGAGGTTTTCCCATGGGGTTCTCGCACGATGGGTAAGGAAGATGGCTAAGGCGGTGTTGAAAGAGAAGTATTTGGTCCCTGTTGGCCCGGTCGGGACCATTGGCTCGGCGTCTTGTGGGCCTTGTTTGTGAGATACTTAGCAATGTTTGGAACATCGCCTAAAAGTCGCTTGAAGGGATTGCCTAGGAACAAAGTAGCCTATGCAAGGGGGGAGCTGCACTAGAGATGGCCCTACCCTAGCTTGAAATTCTGACAGGACTCTGCTATAGGTTGGGGTTGCGTGCGAGGTTGCTTGGACATCTATCTCCTTCCGGGAAGACCGCGAAAATTTCATCGATGTCGACCTCCGGCATGATGAGCTTTGGCGCTGTACCATCTTCAAAATCGAGGGTTGCCATGACTTTAATGAGGAAGAGAGTAGCAAATGGTTGCAAGAGCGCCTCAGGGAGCTGAAAAATCGGCTAAGAGGGCTGGAGCAAATTTGGGGGGTGCTATGTGTAAAATAAGGGTCTATTTATAGAGAAGGGGAAAACCCTAATTTTTGGGTGACTTGGAAAATTCTTGGGGTTGCGCAATTTTAGCCTATACTGAGGTCAAAATGGGAGTTTGAAGACTAATTTAAGGGTTTGGGCATGACTGGATTACTTAAAAGATGCTAACACAATAGGTTGAAGATCATTTGGACAAGTTAAATTGAAGAAATGGTAGGAGGTCTCCACGGTAGCCCTAGCTCAAAAAACTACACTTTAGTTTCTTGACCAGGTATGCGGTGAGACATCATCCCATTTGGATCAAAAACGTGTCCAATTTAGGTAAATTAAGGGTGTAAGAGTGATTGACTCATCAAATCGGGTAGAATTGACCCCTTATTTGGTCATTTTGGGTATTTTGGAGCAAGTTTGGGCAAAGCAAGGTCTCACGCAGTAGCGCCTCGTCCAAAAACTAAAGTTTAGTTTCTTGACCAGGCGCGACCTGTGAGACATCACGCCTTTCGGTTTGCAAATGTCCTATTTCACTAAAACAAATACTAGAACCTGCTAATTTGTCCTAATTAAACAAGTTCAGACACATAAAGTACTCAAAATTGATTATATTACAAAATTTTTGACTATTTACAAAATGTTCAAGGTCGCTCTCCTTGATCACGGTAGCAAGTAGCATATCTTGCCTCATCGGTGTCACTAAACCGCATGAACAAGGTAAGCCGCCGAGTCTTCAAAATGTTGCACTATGAACTCTCTTTTGCTTCTGTAATGCCGATAGCATTTAATTCCCCTGGGACCCTCATGTCAGTCTTGAAGTCCTGCATCACTTCTCTGACTAGACGGGCAAAGGGGGCACGGGGGATTAGGAGGCCGTAGCTCTTGGCCGAAGTGCCGAATCTCCCCGTGGTGCTCTTTGCTCGACCTCCTTCTGGTGAGCTTCTTCTTGGCTGGCTTTTTGGGACCTTGGGCTTTGGTGGTGGTGGCCTTAGGTCTGCCGCTTTGTTGGGTGTCCACCCTCGATGGATTCGACCCTATTCTCTGGTAGTAGGAGTTGTAAGCCTCCCACTCCTTCATGTACGCCTCGTGTTCCCGCATCTTCCGCCATCGTAGATCTTTCTGGCGGTCCGTGACATAGGACTCTCAGGCGGCGGGGTTGCTTCTTCTACGTCCCACTTTGGATAAGGAGGGCTTCGCACTTTGTCCGGTTGCTCCTCACCGGAAGCTTCTGCTTTCGGTTACCACCTGCTCAACAATGGAGGGTTTGGAAGAGCTTGCCCCTGTTGGGGTTAGGGTCTTCGTCGAGAATCATCCGGGGTGGCGGGGGTGATCAGTGGGCGTTCGGTAATGGTGATCTTGGGGTTGGGCTTTCTCACCTTGGGGACTTCCTTGAGCTTCCTTGGGCTCCCCACCCATTTCCCTTTCTTACCCAGGCTCCTCGGCGGCTTCGCTCCTCCTCTTCCCTCTTCCTCTTCTTTTGTTCCCTTTTTCTTTCTCGGTGTTCATACTTTTCACGATAAGCGCTTGTGAGGAGGTCCCTTCCTCCGCCCGGCTCAAGCCTCGGCTCACTCCGCTCTTGCCGCTCCTTTGTCCTCTTTTTTTCCGTTGTGCTCCCTCCTCTTCTTCTTGAGGAGCTCTGTTCTTTACATCAGAGTGGTCCTCTTTCCCTTCCTGCTCTTGGATCTCCCGCTCTATCTCCTCGTAAACTTCCCTCGTCTCCTCGTCCATGGAGGTTGGTGATGAGGCCTCGTCTTGATCCCCTGGCGATTGAAAATATCAATCGGATCGGATGTATCTTGCTCTTACAGGATGCTCTCCTCACTTGAAAAGCGAGCGACCCCTTTGCGAGCTTTGTCCGCGAAGCATCTGCGAATAAGGTCGGCATGTGGCGGCGTGGTGGCCGGCACGGACGAAGTTTCTGGCCGTCTGCTTGGTCCGTGCCATGTTTGACGGTTCGACAATCGGATATCGGGCGCCAAAGATCGCCTTAGGGAGCGGGAGCTAATTTCTAAGGCGGGAACGTGCAATTGAGGGGGGTCTACTTCTATTTATAGCTTGGCAATTTTCTTAGGTCAAAATTCAAGTTGCTCTATTTAACATGCTAAGGCACCTATTTAATTAAAACTTACACTTATTTCAGACTTTTCCTACTTACTGGTCTCACAGGTAGCGCCCTGTTCAAAAACTAAAGTTTAGTTTTTAGACCAGGCGCGAGCTGTGAGATCCCACACATTTTTGAGTAATTTAAGTAATTTAAACATGCTATTCTAATTAATTCCTACCTTAGAACTAGCCTTACCATATTATTTTTCTCAAATTCATCAAGTTTGTGTGTCCTTGGTTCGATGTCTCACAGGTAGCGCCCTGCTCAAAAACTAAAGTTTAGTTCTTTGACCAAAAGGTCTTGTTGGAGACCACCTTGCCCAGGGAGTTTTTGGCTCATTCTTTTTAGTCTTATTAAGTTCCAATTCCTTAATCATTTACTAGCTTAGCATAAACTACAAAAATGAGAAAAAAATTTCCCACTGTTCGAGGTTTGAGGATCCTATCAAGTTAGTACTACTGGGAGCGTGGTCAGTGCTTTGCTCTTGGTCTCTCCAAGAACATAGCTCTGATACCATTGTGACGTCCCCTACTCATATACGATGCCCGCACCGTATACAAACGAGAGTTCATCCCCGCACTCCACACCGATACATGGCCCTCCACATATCTCTGCGGACCGTCTAGAGTCCACAGAGGGAAGAGTGAAGGGTCATTTTACCCCGCTCCCCTCGGGGCCTACCTAGTCTGCGGAAGCGTAAACAGCACACGTCGGTAACATAACATCATATATCCACCTCGAAAGGTGGCACGTCAACATCTGCATAGACAAGGATCGGCATAATACAAAGGAAGTTCCTACCCAAGGCTCGGACTCGAGGGGATGGCCCGACTAGCTTGGGCCTCCAGTTCAAGTCTGAGCATGAATCATGACAATGGATTGGGTTGGCATAAGAGCATGGCTTAGGGTTGTCCACTCCATCCGCCCCTCCCACACACTTTGCGAGATTAGGTTGAAAAGTGTTGGGACTGGACCAGCCCAGTTGCATAGCCAAAGGGGCTATTCTGGGTTACATCTCCCGGTCCCGATGGGGCAGGTAGGGATCACTCCCTCCAGAGATCTACATGCTGACCCAAGGTGACTAGAGGGCCACTGCCCTTATTCGACTTAACCCACTGGAAGGTGAACACCACACCACGGGTGTCGAGCCCATGCCTTACCCTTTCGGTGGTAAGCCATTAGACCTAGTCACTCTGATCCCCGGTAGACTTTACACGCCAGAGGGATCGGTCAAGGGTCAGGACACGAACCTCATTCTAAGCCAGTCTGGCCCCTTCACCCACAACCAGGTGGGCTCTTGTACACAGGCCGAATTCTAGTAATGCACTAAGAGGGACTAGCTAGGAGCATCATCTACTAAGCTTTAAGTCTCTACCCCCCTTCCCAATACAATGAGTCCACAGAATACATCCGTCCATCATCTGAACATAAGAAATGAGAACTAATCTAATACACCGAGTTAGGTTCTTTAGTTAGAGTCAATCTCAGGATCTGCTTAGTTACTAAGGACGATTTAATAGGCTAAAACTACTGGTTCGAAGGCTGGAATAAGGTTTAAGCTATTCAATCGACGAAATACCTGCTCCCTGGTTCACTCCTCTCGATCCAAAGGCGTCCATGTCTACGCTTACGCCCCGGATGCGGGTCGGAGAAATGATCCCGACAAGCCCGGGCGCCTGTGGCATCGTGGGAGTTGGAATTCACTCCTCGCTAGCCTTGAGCTCGGAAGGTCCGTGGGCTGAAAGGGGAATGTTAGGGTTTGATGCCTTATGTAGGCTATCGGTTAGGTTTAGGGTTTCCATGACCCTTGGTCTACCTTTAATGGGTTAAAGGTCTAAAGGTGCGCTTTGCTAAGTGTGCGCACCATTGCAAGTTGCCCCCAGGGCGCCCTTGCTTAATTTACCGCGTCGGCCGCATTACCGCCGACCGGATTGGGCCGGCGTAATGCTGCGTTCGCTTGATCTGGGTATACGTCTTGAGACCGGTATATCATCTTTGGAACGTCACGGTGAGGGGTACGGATGGAGGCGGGGAATCCCTCGGCATGAGAGATTATGCCGGTCTTTGTCACATGCGAGATAGTAGAAGATGAACACCATGCTCTCTGGGAATGCCCGGCATATGCACACATCCGAAAGCGACTCATGCCGATCTCGAGATGCTCGAGATAGCAATTCATCAACTCTCGGCTTCGCCAATGGTGGCACGTCTTGCGTCCTACATTCTGCAAGTCTCCACCGCCAGGGAGTCTCTCACAGCACAGGGAATTTGAGCGCCCCAATAGGGCCTCTCAACGCCTACTACAAGGGTTTTTCCTCCCACATGGGGGGTTTTTTCATCCCAGTGGTAGAGACACATTGTACAGGGTTTCTGTGGTTTTCTTTTGTGTTTGGGAACTTTCCGCTATATTGTAAAACCGTCTCATAGGCCAGTTGGCCTCCGTGGACGTTAAAATATACTTCCTTCCTTCCTTTAAGAGGACCAGAGGCTGAACTCCGATTATGAGTGAGGAGCGACCAAGGCAGCGACCGGAGCTTGATGGACTATGCTCACTCATGTCCTGTGTTTTCTCCATTTATTTAAGAAAATGCTCTCACTCAGAGAACTGGAAGAGAAATTGTGTCTCATTTGCAGAGAAAGGATGCATTTAAAGGCCATCTAGTTTGCCTTACGCCTCCTCAAGAAGATAGGTCGGAGATTTGCAGAATATACTCGAAGATTTCATTGTATCAATCTCTGTTCTGAATACCGATTGTTTCTACCTGCTCTGCACACGGCTTCAATCTCGGCTGCACAATCTCGGAATTGCCTACAAAGGTACTCTATTTTTGGCTTTTGATGCTTATCCAAAAAGTGGTACACATTCAATACTCCTCCGCTCCTCTTAAGGAGCTGCTCTCCTAGATGAGGTTTTAGGGAATCAGGTCTACCATGGATGCCTATGGACCTCGTTCTTTTCAGGATTTGGATGAACCAAACCTTCATGGAAGTGGGATAATCTTTGCCTAAAATACTGCACTCTATGATGAAGGTCAGGCCTTCTATTCGCTACGTCTATCTATAGGGACTCAGATCAGTACTGCTGATGTTATAATAGAGGATATGGTTGAAAATGGACAACCAAAAAAGCTCCATGGTTGGCCTTTCAAAATTTCCTGTTTTTAATGCTGGCCCTTGGAAGTCAGGCAGCGACGCCATAGCACCGTCAAGAACCTCCCAAAGGTTTTGGATGCTTCTAATTTTTTCTAGCAGAATCCTTTTCCTTTCTTTCTCTTCCATGGCATGCCGGCTATGGCAGTTAAAAAAAGAAGACAGAACTGCTTGGCGCAGCTATGGCATTATCGAGCATGCCAGCTTTGGCAGATTGGAAGCAAAAACAATTGGTTGGCTATGGGTTGGAATTTGGATGGCCGTAAATCTACTCCGGGATGTGGTTAACTGCTGCTCAATTTCAAGCTCAAAAGACAACGGTTTCTGCATGTTTTTTCACTGATCTTGCTTGATCCGTGCTCAAATCATCTGCTCTCTTGATAGAATAAGGTTTTTTGGGGTTGGCAAGGCAATTCCAATGGTATTTGCACTGGATTAAACCGTTCAAGAAGCTGATTGCAAGGTCTATTGAAAGATCAACATGCCAAAACACAGTCCCACGCTCAGTTCACCGCGTGGTTATCCCGGCCAAAAAACAGTTTAGCTCGGACATATCAGTGGTTAACCCGGACATGTGTCCGGGTTTACCACATCTCGGAGTAGATATACGGCATTCCTTGGAATTTGCAACTATGGCATTTCTGGCTTGGCATTTGCAACTATAGCATTCCCGGTTTAGCGTTTCTGGCTTGGCATTTGCAGCTATAGCATTCCTGATTTAGCATTTCCAACTATGGCACCCAAGTTGGAGAGGATTAACTACGCCATAGTTGGAAGTCTGCCATCTCCACAACAAGCAAGGAAGTTGATCACAAGCCAAGAATAAAAAGCTGAAACTCTCTCCTAATGGGGATGCATCCTGATGCAACTGCACTAACCGGTGCTTGAAGCTCCACATATCTTTTTAGTACATCTCTAGTTTATCACCTTTGTTAGTTGGATTGCCATTCAACATTTTGTTCAGATCCTTCGATCTCATAAGATCCCTTGGATCACATTTTTGACAACATTGGAGTGTTAAACCTCTAGAGCATGATATCAATATAAATATGTTCAGTTTAAACTTTTTTACATGGCATAATGCCTATTTCTCATTCATTAAATATTTCATCTACAGATGTCTTTGTGTAGAAGCCTCCAATGTCTATGCTGAAACAAATTATACATGTCATTATCTGCGAGCACTTGCTTCTTACTTATGTGCATTAAGTTGTAAGCTCATCTAAGGGCCAAGAATGCCTTGAGAGAAAACTAGAAAGGGTTTATGGGAGCACAGTGGCATTCTAGTTCCTCATTTGTTGCCCATTCTGGCCCCACTAGAGGAAGTTTTTAGAAAAAAAAAAAACCTTTGTTTTGGTGTGTTATAGGATGTTATTTAATGGTTTATATATTGGTTCATAGTATTTTTTGATTTTTTTTTTTTAGCACGCCAGCCTAACCAAGCGTGCAACCCTCCTTGCAATTCTAGGCTATCCACGTAGCATCTCCACGTCAGCAAAATCTGATGTGTCTTAATATTCTCCCTTAGATCTTTATTTTTGTAGATCTAGGGCCAGGGAAATTAGGAAAGAGCCAAAAATTATCACGGAGATGCTAAAAGTCGTCGGAAAGCACCCTCCCAGCAAGCTTCTACTACCATTTTTGCTCGGTTGTCGTACCAAGAGTACTTGTTCTTTACTTACCATTCGTGTCTTCATCTCGATCTCTTCCAAACCTAGCGGATAAAATAGCCATCACGTCTGGCCTAATGCAAAACTAGATAGCCATCACGTTTGGCCCAATGCGAAACCGGGATTTGGTAAAAATGGAGCAGCCATCTAGATTGCTCATGTGTTGCAGGACATAGATTCTCAGAAAAGCAATTTCACTTTGAAGGACGTTAGACTTTGCATATTGTTGGCGCCGTTGAAGATGGACTGGGATTAGATAGGTCAAGAAGAAGGACGTTATTTAAAAGGTATTGGCTTCTTTACACATTGTGGTTTGTTGTGCAAGCATCTTTTCGAATTCGGATGAGGTACTTGCATAGAAACATAGAACATAGAAACATAGTTTCATTCGGACAGAACATAGAAACATTATTTTGCATGTTAATGTCTAGATTTGGTCTTGTTGAATGAAAGGTATTCTGCAACGACATTCACCTAACACGGTTTTGCAAGTGCACAGGTTGTAAATAAGAGATCATGAAGATACCTATTGGCATGTGAAGTGCCAGAAAGTCATAAGGTGATGGCATTGCCTTTTCTCACATTCTCATATTCTTGCAGGATTTGCTCATTTCCTCCTCTAATCAGTGCCAAAGCGGAATCTGTAGATCTTTCCTTGCCATATTTTCTTTGCCTTCCGATCTAGACTAAAAAGACCAAGAGATTTGAGTCGTGGGGAAGATTGTGCGTCTTGAAGGTCATGCATTGGCAGAAGCTGAGTTTGGAGGAGAGGCTCTAATTGGACTCTCCAGCTCAAGCGCAACAATACTAATGGAATACATTGACAGTTTTTCAAGCTCCATCTCTCCTAAGGTGTTCTTCATCTAGGTAATCTTTTCCTTTCTATTTTCTCGTTTCTGCGCCATAAACATGTATAATCATGTGCAAGAAATATTCGTGCAAATAGGCATCCTTTCTAGCACTTCTTGTAAGAGTACACTTTTCAAAATTTTGGTGTATTCGGAATTGGACCTCTACATAAGGCATCAAATCATGAAGCAAATTTCCAAAGGATCCTCCAAACGACCTGACTTTTCTTTTCCTTTCATGATCTGCATCCTCATTCCCTACAAACCCAAGGCTATGCTGGGTTTTTTGTTAACCTGCAGAAAAAGAAGCAGATATATCAGAAATGTTTGCATAAATTTGAAAGATAGTGCAGATAACAACTTAGACGATGGAGCTGAGATGGGGAAAATGCTAACTTACAAAATATCTTCTCATACTGACAGACCCTCAGATATATGCTAGTTTTCTTTCTTTTCTATGAAATAACAAGGTCCATACATATTCATTGGAACCTGGCATTCTCGTAGTATTAATTTTTTACATTGAGCAAAAGATATCGGTTGGTTCTTTTACGCGGGTTAAATTTTACATTTTATCAAAGAAGGGATGGCTTGTGCTTCTTAATCTTACTAAGGAAAGATACCTTCACTTCATTTAGTAAGACATTTTGGAAAGTAAGTTATGTGTAATCTCTTTTTGCTCGTTCAAATTTGTATATTTTAGTTTCATCAAAGATGCCTAGCGTTAAAAACATCTCTTATTGCAATGGACTTGTTGCAATATTTTGTTGTACGTTAATGTTTGAAACAGGAAAGAATAAGACAAAGTTTAGAAGAATTCAGAAGATAGCTCAGATGAAGACTTGCTTTGTATCTTCTCTTTTAATTTCTGTCAACAAGCATAACTTACATACCATGAATTTGTGTAGCCTGCAATGAAGCCCATTACCAAGGTGCAATCTGCTGTTTCTAAGGATTTCAAAAATTGGCTGAGAAGAAGATTCAGAGAGCTTGGATACGTGTTTTTATAGGCACGCAATGGTGTTATTTTGCCTTGGGTCTCCCTCCCTACGATGTAAAAGACATTCTGCAGGGACATAGCGAGCAGGTAAACTAGGTGTCTATAGCTAAAAGTTTTAGCCCAGTCTTACTTTATTTCGTTTCTTTCTTATTCCCTTGAATGTTTCCCACCTCAGATTCCGTGCAGCTTCCACCTGAAGGATGCGATATATCTGATTCCAGCTATCCTAATCTTACATCCCGCGGTGATTTGCCCGACTTCACAACATTACTTTCCATGTAAGAACGTTTCCCCTGTATTCTTAAACTCGTTTTGGTTGATGGAAAGCTATTTACCATTCATGGAAAATTGCAGGCTGATCAGGAGATTGATGAAGTATATGCTCAGATGACTTTGCAGCCAATAAATGTGGTAAGGAGATAACATGAACTAGTTTGGCGGTCCTGTTAAAACCCTAGTGCTCATGTTTTGTTCATTATCAAACAATAAGAGAAGGACCCGTTCTTGGCACGGATCTTGGCATATAGGCAAAACAACCAAATATTTCTTTCGCAAGGACGCTAACAAAGAAGTGACACAAGCACTCATGGTGGCTTTTCAATTCCCAAACGGTCACGAGAAAGTTTTTCCACCTCTTGTAAGATATTTAACTTCTTTTTACATTACGTGTATGTCGCCACAAACTTATGGATTATTGCTTTAGGATTATACAAAGCGACCACCGCGAGAGTTGGTTGCCAGGGATTTGCATAATAAGGAATGACATTTTTGTCAAATATATCGAGGTAATTATTCAAGCATGTTTTCCTTCTATGTTATAGGCAGGTTTTTGCCCCGACATTAATCGATTTAAGCTGAGCTTTAAATTTCTTTGGAATATATTCATTTGTTCTAAAGTATCTGTTGCCAAAGCAACCGAAGAAACATGCAAAGGACAACATAACCGCGCATCTTTGCCAAAATCATGTATGTAACATATACCTTGCTCATATTCACCTATAGCATTGCTGTAAAATGAAGCACATATTGTCACTCAGCATGAGAAGTGAGCAGCAGAAAGTGTGCCTGATCTTCATCCTGCTAGCCTTTCTAGAAAGTTGAAACTAGTTTCATGTTTTGAATGTGCGTTGAAATTGGTTGGGGAGATGCCTACTGAATTATTGATTCAAGAATGCTAACAAGTATTTCTCGCAGATACAAAGCCATGCGTGCAAAACCCAGAGCAGTCTCACAAATCCAGTGGAGTGATCACTTCTCTAAGTTAGTTATAGTCTAAACAGAGTAATAAATAAGATCAACAAGCTTTCATATCTACCATTTTTTATGTTAAAGCTCAATGCTAAACATGTTACGAAGGTCCCTGATATTTGTTTCCATTACATCTATTGTTGCACATATAGGTATTTTGTGCATCGTAGTGCAGCAGCATAACATTTTAGAAGTTGTATAGAATGTTCCATATAGAATCTGCATAGTAGCAATAGCGCGTGTGTTTTTGTAAAAAGGATGCTTAATTTATGGATTTTAAAAAACTAGAATGATCAAAAGATTCAAATAACCTGATAAATATATTTAGAAAAATGCTTTTGCTTGTAAATAGAAAATATAAAGCTGACAATTGTATATGCAGAAATAGATTTAGGGCCTATAAGTAGTCCAACATAGTCTCGTTTATCTAAGAACATGGGATACTAGTTACAGTGCCTGATATTCACTTTTGTTTGTTTCAAATTGTGTTAAGTTGGCAATGTTGCATTTATCAAGGCATTTATAGATTGAACTCTTATCTGCATGTGACTCCGGTAAAACTTGGGCCCTCAAATCTGACTATTCATTAGGAGTTTTAGTTATTGCCGCTGAAAACATTTAAAAGTCATTGCATACTTTATTGATTGGATTCTAATCCTTTTATAAGTAGTTGAATGATTTTAATAGCATGCCCCCCAACCACGTACCGCTTTTGACAATTGCCATCAAACATAAATTTACCAGTCTTCTTGTGTGTGTGGCAACCTTAGCATCCTTAGCCGCAACAATTAGACATAGGTTTTAATCTGAGCCATTGAATTTGCTAGCCACATAGCCATCGAGGCCATTTCGAATGGGACATAACACCTCATCAGAGGACATTATCTAGCCTGGCCATTACCTGCCCGGCGTTCATTACATTGCATAACCTGGCTACAACCCCTGGCGTGCCTTTTGCTGGATTTTTTTTTTTAGCACACCCCCCTCTTTGGGCCTCAAACCTTTCCTCAAATTCTAGCCTATCCACATGTAATTTCTATGTCATCAGAATCTGATGTGGGTTATTTTGCACCATCAGATCTCTACTTTTACAAATCTAAGGCCAGGAAAATTAAAAAATCGGCCATAATACAAGATCTCCCATAACACACCAAACAAAGATTTTAACACACTAAAACAAAAATTTTAAAATACCTTGCCAAACCATAACACACCAAAACAAAGATTTTAAAATACCAAGCCAAACCATTGGCCTTTTTAACAATTGCACAAGATAAGTGCAACGATCCTTGTCAAACCAGGTTACCATGTTAATACCTTGGGAATCAGCAAAGACGGCTCATTTGCAAGTCTGTTGCAAATTACCTGTTCAATGATGGCATGGCGTCCGTTATAGGGTTTAAGCCGGTTTCAAATTCAAGGACGAAATCACTGTCATGGATAACTCAAGTGCTCGCACCTAAGAGTAAGTGGGCAGTCCATGGGAGATGCTAATCCGACCGGATGGATCCTCAGCTACGTTATCCAACACTTTGGGCATTTTGCATAAATGCAGGAAAAAGAAGAACCTTGAATATGCCAAGCATATGCATGCAAATATTTGCGAAAATGGAATCGATCATAGAACTTCAGGGAATTATGTCGTGCCCATGTTTGTTGAATGTGGGAGCATGTCTGATGCTCAACAGGTATTTAACTGCTTGCTTGATAGAAATGAACATTCTTGGACTTCTCTTTTGTCTGGATATATTATCACTGGTCAATTACAGAATGCTATACGCATATATCCTAAAATGCAAGAGGATAGGTTTCATCCTACCTGCTATACACTTACAGCTTTGCTTAAGGCTTGCACTAAGCTGAAGGATATTGAGAAGGGTCGTCAAATTCATATTGATGCTAAAGAAAATGGGTTTGATAAAGATCTTTCAGTTGGTAGTGCATTGATTGCTATGTACGCTAAATGTGGATCGCTTGCTGAGGCACAAAATGTCTTTGATAATTTGTCAGTTCGTGATGTTGTGTGTTGGACCACACTGCTTGCAGGCTATGTGGAGAATGATTTTGGTCAAAAAGCTTTGTCATGTTTTGATCAGATGCAACAAGAAGGGATATTCCCTGACGTGGTTACATTAGTTTGCTGCTTGAAAGCTTGTGTCAGCATAGGAGCTATTGATAAGGGGCAAAAAATACATATTGAGGTTGCAAAAAGGGGATTTGAAGGTAATCCTTTTGTTGGAACAACTTTGGTTGACTTGTATGCTAAACATGGATCCATTGTCAAAGCACAAGAAGTATTTGACAAATTGCCAGTTCGGAATGTCATTTCATGGAATGCCCTAATTGCAGGATATGAGGACAATGGACTTGGTTCTCAAGCACTGAAACGCTTTGAAGAAATGCAACAGGAAGATGTCCTTCCAAATGCAACCACATTCGGTTCAATCTTGAAAGCATGTACAAGCACGATAGCCATAAACATGGGTCGAGAAATACATTGTAAAATTATACAACAGGGATTTGGAAAAGATTGTACCATTGGCAGTGCTCTGGTTGGCATGTATGCAAAATGCGGCTTTCTCACAGAAGCAGAGGAAGTGTTCGATAAGCTGTCAGTTCAAGACATTGTGTCGTGGAATGTACTAATCGCTGGGTATGCTGAAAATGGACATGGAGAGAAAGTGCTAAAATGTTTCAGACAAATTCAACTGGATGGCGTTTCTCCAAATACCCCTACCTTTATTTGCATCTTGAAATCTTCTGGTAACGTAGGAGCCATAGACATGATCAAAGAAATACATGCTGATCTTTTATGCAAAACTGTTGCACAAGAAACTGATGCACAAGATATTTACATTAGCAATACATTGATAGATTCGTATGCCAAATGTAACTTGCTGGCAGACGCACGAGAAGTTTTTGACAAGATGCCAGTTCATGACGTTGTATCTTGGACTGCACTCATTTCAGGGTATCTCGAAAGTGGTTTTTTCCAAAAAGCATTAAGCTATTTTGAGCATATGACTTTGGAGGGCATAGATCCAAATTCTGCTACATTTGTTTGCTGCTTGAAAGCATGCAGTCAAATGGGGGCCATAGACAAGGGTCGACAGATACACATGGTAGTGACTGAAAAAGGATATCAAACTGATCCTTTTGTTGGCAACGTTTTGATAGACATGTATGCAAAGTGTAACTCACTTGGAGAAGCCCGAGAGGTCTTTAATAATTTATTATTTAGAGATATCATATCCTGGACTGCATTGATTGCAGGATATGCTGAAAATGGATGCAGCCTTGAAGCACTGGAATGTTTTGAGCAGATGCAACTTGATGGTATATCCCCAGATATAGTGACCTTTGTGTGCAGCCTGAAAGCCTGCAGCAGCATAGGAGCCATAGACAAAGGCCGCAAAATTCACATCCAGATGAAGAAGGAAGAGTTAGAAGATCTCTTAGTTGGTACGACTTTAATTGACATGTATGCTAAAGGTGGCTCTCTTTTGGAAGCACAGAAGGCTTTTCACAAGCTTCCACTTCAAAATGTCATATCATGGAATGCAATGATAAGAGGATATGGCGTAAATGATGAGGGCAATATGGCAATCAAATGTTTTGAGGACATGCGTAAACAGAATGTCAGGCCAGATGCTACTACGTTCATCTGTCTTTTGACAGCATGTGGGCGTGCCAACCTTGTAAGCAAGTGCAAGGAGTATTTCAAGCAAATGGCAACAGAATATGGTATCACGCCCACATCAGATCACTACATATGCTTGGTTGACCACCTTGCACGATCAGGGAACTTGCATGAGGCACTAAAACTGCTTGAGTCAGTATCTTACTCTCTACCTAAGGGAACGTGGACATCCTTGCTCAACGCCTGCAGGACTTATGGGGAAGTTGAGCTTGGTTTGAAATGCTTTCAGCATTTAATCCAGTTAGATTTAGAAGATGCTATTCCTTATGTGCTTATGGCAAACCTATATGCAGCTGCAGGAATGTTGGATCATGCAAATAGAATAGAGGAACTCAGAAAGAATGCAGGGGCAAAGAAAAGTCCTGCAAAAGCTGTGATAGAGGTGAATGGGAATGTCCACCTGTTTAGTGTGGGCAGTGAAAAAAGCTGGGAAATCTCAGCAATGCTGCAAATCCTTAGTTCGCGCTTGAAAAGTGAAGGATATGTGCCAAATATTGAGCTTGTGTTAGGATCTGCTTCTGCTGATGAGAAAGAAATGGCCTTATGTGGGCATGCTGAGAGATTAGCCATAGCCTTTGGACTTCTTCATACACCACAGGGGCAAGCATTGCGTGTAACTAAAAATCTGAGGATGTGCAATGATTGCCATAATGCCAGCAAGATAATTTCTAGAACTGAAGGGCGTGAGATCACAATTCGTGAAGGTAATTGGGTCCATCAATTCAAGGATGGTTTATGCTCTTGTGGAGACATGTGGTAAGATGCGTTTATAGCGAATCAACCAAACACGGATCCTTTGTTAAGATGGGTAGCCTAGGTCTCCAGTAGATGAATCAGGAAGATGACAAATCCTTGGATAAGAATGAGCCATTTAGCAAAGTTGGCCAATTCAATTACCACGGTGCTTAATTAAGAAGTAAGGGAAAACATAAATGGAATGGGGTAACCTAATCAGGCCACACAAATTTCTGAGACATTGTTGGATTCAAGGCTTGAAATACAACGTACGTTGTTTCCCATGCATTCAAACTTAAGAAAGGTCCATCTGTCCTATGATGCCTTAAAAGCCTCTTCCCCATGCAAATTTCTTCAATGCCTTTGGAAAATGTGTCTTCGATTTTATTTTCTAGAGTGTAAGGTTTAAGTGTCTCATCTATGGTTTCTTTCCCCTTCCTCTTGTTTATAATTTGGCACATTGCTTTCTTTCACTAGTATGGTTAAATAATAACACTAGTTACGGTGCCCAACGTTGATGGGCATAAGTTGATCATACAATATGCCAACAATTAGAGCAGATAAGTTGATAATATGCCAACGCTTAAAGACATCATTTGTAATCAAAAAGTCGACATCAAAATCAAGCATTGCCAATTACAAGAATTATGATTACAGGCAAAGACACTGGAGATGCATGAGAGAGAGAGATTCAACATATTGGAGCAATGGGATAATACTTTATTTATTTTCTTGCAATACCAACACATGCAGATGCAATTACATGACCAAGTGAAAGAAAGGTCAACTGGCCATTACGAAAAAGCAGACCTGTTGTAGATTTTTGATGTGATACAATACAACCCTTTTCCCTACAATAAGTAATGGACAGGTTCATTTGCATGATCTATTGCACATCTTGTTCTGATATAATACAATACTTTGTCCTCGAATACGTATTGGACAAGTGTATTTTCCTTCAAGAATGAATACTGGTGACCACATGTTACTGCTACAGTAGAAGTTGTCGTGCTCCAATGTCGTCAAAGATGTTATATAAGATCATTAACAATAATAATACTACGCATACATGTAACCTTGACATATAACATGTACTAGTGACCCATTCTGTAAACCAACATTAAAAACAATAAAGTTCACCAAATTCATGAGATTCACAAAACAATTCAATAAAAACTCAAGTGACCCTTACTAGCAACCAACTAGTGACCTGTATTCATATCAACAACATGTGGTAAAACTTCTTGACCCTTAACATCATGAGCTGAAATAATCCTGAAAACTGTTGAAAGGTGCAAAAAAACCCAACAAAAATATGCATCATGGTTTTAACTCCAAATTCAACATTGGAATTTGTTGCTTCAAACATACAATTTTACTAGATTGACATGGGGTAAGTTGCATCGTAGTTGATTTATAAAATTTAGTTTTAAACTCCATTGTGTTGGCTCCAATTTATTATTAGAGTTCAATGTTTCAAATAAAAATTTGGATACTTCAAGGCTATAGTAAACACCTATTAGACTTGGAATTGTCATATAAACATATATATATACAAGTTTTTGTACTATGAGGGACTGTATAAATTCGACTAGAAGCCAAATGCAGTGTCATCCAACGAAAATCCTATAAAGATTCTTCAAGATTCTCCAAAGACTCTAGAAAAATTTCCCTAGATACTATGAGATTCCATCAATGTTCGCTTATATTCCCCAAGATCCACGGATTTTTCCTCGAGGAATTGTACAAATTCGAGTAGAAGTCAATTTTAAAGTCATGCGATGAAGATTCTATAGAGATTCTCCAAGATTCCACCAAGAGTCTCTAGATACTCAAAGATTTTATGAAGATTCCCTTAGATTCCTTTAGATTCTTAAAGATTATCTTGAGATTCCCCTAGATTCCCAAAGATTATCCTAAGATTCCTCAAGATTCCATGTAGATTCTTCAAGATTTCCTTAGATTCTATGAAGATCCCCTTGTAGAACACACCTAGTGTCAAAGATTCCCCTAGATCCCCGTGGATTCCCCCTAAATTCCCTAAAATTCCATAAACATCCCCTAGATTCTTAAGGTTCTACAAAGATTCCCCTAGATTTTCAAAGATTATCTAAAGATTCCTTTAGATTCCCTAAGATTCTATGTAGATTCTCCTAGACTCCCTTAGATTCTATCAAGATTCCACTAGATTCTCTAAGATTCCATAAAGATTCCCCCCGATTCTCAAACATTTATTGAAGATTCTCTTAGATTCCTCTATATTCATTTGATTCCCATAGATTCGTTAGGATTCTCTTGACATTTCCTTGATTCCAAAGGTTATCCCAAGATTCCTCTAGATTCCTTTAGATTCTTAAATATTCTTTTGAGATTCCCTTAGATTCCCAAATATTATCCTAAGATTCCTCTAGATTCTCCAAGATTCCATGTAGATTCTTCTAGATTCTCTTAGATTCTATGAAGATTCCCTTGTAGAACACACCTACTGTCAAAGATTCCCCTAGATTTTCAAGGTTCCCCTAGATCTTAAGGTTCTATAAAGATTCCCCTAGATTTTCAAAGATTATTTGAAGATTCGTTTAGAGTGTCAAAGATTCCCCTAGATCCCCTTGGATTCCCCTAAATTTCATAAAATTCCATAAACTTCCCCTAGATTCTTAAGGTTCTACAAAGATTCCCCTAGATTCTCAAACATTTTTTGAAGATACTCTTAGATTCCCCTATATTCTTTTGATTGCCATAGATTCCTTAAGATTCTCTTAACATTTCCTTGGTTCCAAAGGTTATCCCAAGATTCCTCTAGATTCCTTTAGATTCTTAAATATTCTCTTGAGATTCCCTTAGATTCTCAAACATTATCCTAAGATTCCTCTAGATTCTCCAAGATTCCATGTAGATTCTATGAAGATTCCCCTGTAGAACGCACCTACTGTCAAAGATTCCCCTAGATCCCTTGGAATCTCCTGCGATTCCCTAAGATTCCACAAAGATCCCCCTAGATTCTTAAGGTTCTATAAAGATTCCCCTAGATTTTCAAAGATTATTTGAAGATTCGTTTAGATTCCCCAAGATTTGTAGATTCTTATAGATTCCCTTAAGTTCTATGAAGATCCTCTTAGATCTCTAAGATTCCATCGAGATTTCCCTCGATTCTTAAACCTTTTTTGAAGGTTTTCTTAGATTCCCCTAGATTCTTTTGAGATTCCTTAAGATTCTCTTGAGATTCCCTTGATTTTCAAAGATTATCCCAATATCTCTCAAATTCCCTTATATTCTATGAATATTCCTCTAGATTATCCAACATTGCACGGAATGATGCCAAACCACTACTCATTGGAAAGCATTTGATGAGAGGAATCCAAAGGCGTGGGTCCCACTTTGATCCGAGACCTCCACCGCAAGATAAAGTCGTGGCGACGCAAAAAAAGAAGCTTCCAAGAAAGCTTCATAATTAATGAGTTGCCACCTCACTATCTTTTCATTAAATAAAGGGTGCCACCTCACCTCCTTTAATATAAAAAATTCTAATTTATTATAAAAATTAATGGCTAGGATTTATCCTCCCCCCTTTTGATCTAACGGTTAAGATTGGTTGCACCAAATCCACTTTTCAAGAAGCTTCCTTGCACTTTCCTTATAAAAATTAAGGGCCATGATTTCTCCTCCCCTTTTGATCCGACGGCTTAAAGACATGGTGCATGCCCCTATGCATGCCCCCCATCAAATCTATATGCCCATGCATGACCTCTCCCATGAGGTGGCGGCATCATGGCCTTCCATTTCCAATTGGACGGCTGGCAATCTCTATATAGCATGGGTACATCCTTTCCTGACACACATAGAATAGTTTTATATATATAATGATATAATATACAAGTTTTTGTACTATGAGCGGTTGCACTATGAGGGACTGTACAAATTCTACCAAAAGCAAAATGCAGTGCTATCCAACAAAGATTCCATTAAGATTCTCCTAGATTCTCTAAGACTCTAGAAAGATTTCCCTCGATTTTATGAGATTCCATCAATGTTCGCTTATATTCCCCAAGATCCATTGATGATTCTTAGAGGGATTGTACAAATTTGACTAGAAGTCAAACTTAAAGTCATGCAATGAAGATTCTATAGAGATTCTTCAAATTCCCATCAAAATTCTCTAGATACTCAAAGATTTTATGCAGATTCCCTAAGATTCCTTTAGATTTTTAAGGATTCTTTTGAGATTCCCCTACATTTCCAAAGATTATCCTAAGATTCCTCTAGTTTCCCCAAGATTTCATGGAGATTCTTCTAGATTCCCTTAGATTCTCTGCAGATTCCCTTGTAGAACACACCTAGAGTCAAAGATTTCCTTAAATCCCCTTGGATTCCCCCTAGATTCCCTAAGATTCCACAAAGATCCCCAGATTCTTAAGGTTTTTGCAAAGATACCCCTAGATTTTCAAAGATTATCTAAAGATTCCTTTAGATTCCCCAAGATTCTATGTAGATTATTCTAGATTCCCTTGGATTCTATGAAGATTCCACTAGATTCTCTAAGATTCCATCAAGATTCTGCTAGATTCTCAAACATTTTTTGAAGATTCTCTTAGATTCTCCTATATTCTTTTGATATTCCTATAGATTCCTTAAAATTCTCTTTATGTTTCCTCGATTTTCAAAGGTTATCCCAAGATTCCTTTAGATTCCCTTAGATTCCTGAAGATTCTCTTGAGATTTCTCTAGATTCTTCTAGACTCCCTAAGATTCCATGTAGATTCTTCTAGATTCTTTTAGATTCTATGAAGATTCCCCTATAGAACACACCTATTGTCAAAGATTCCCCGAAAACCCTTGGATTCTCCCTCGATTCCCTAAGATTCCACTAAGATCCCCCTAGATTCTTAAGGTTCCATATAAAGATTTTCCTAGATTTTCAAATATTATTTGAAGATCCGTTTAGATTCCCCAAGTTCTATGTAGATCCTCTTAGATTCCCTTAAATTCTATGAAGATTCCCCCAGATTCTCAAAGATTCCATCAATATTTCCCTAAATTCTTAAGCATTTTTTGAAGATTCTCTTAGATTTTTCTAGATTCTCTTGACAAGATTCCTCTAAGTTCCCCAAGTTTCTACATAGGTTCTTTTAGATTCCCCTAGATTATCGGAGGTTGCACGGAATGATGCCAAACCACTACTCATTCAAAAGCATTCAATGAGAGGAGTCCAACGGCGTGGGTCCCACTTTGATTTGAGATCTTGATCGCAAGATAAAGTCGTTTGAAGGCAACACAAAAGAAGGAAGCTTCCACAAAAGCTTCGTAATTAATAGGGTGCCACCTCATTACCTTTTCATTAAATAAGGGTGACACCTCACCTCCTTGAATATAAAAAACTCTAATTTAATAAAAAAAATGGATGGCTAGGATTTCTCCTCTCCCCTTTGATCTAACGGTGGAGATTGGTTACACCAAATCCACTTTGAGAGGAAGCTTCCTTGCACCTTCCTGGTAAAAATCAAGGGCCATGATTTCGCCTCCCCTTTTTGATCCAATGGTCCAGGGATGTGTTGCATGCCCTCATGCATGGCCATGCATGCCCCATGCATGACCCATCCATAATCCAATGGCCCAGGTTTCGCCACACAACTTGTGCCCCCAATCCGACGGCAAAGAAGCATGTCATATATTTTTAGCACATTATATAAACCATGGGTGCATCGTTTCCCTGGGACACATAGAATAATTTTATAAATACAAGAAATTTATCGCGGCGGCCAAGGCCGCCGCGAACATTTCTTTAGTTCTAACCCTATAAAGTTGGCCCGAGTCTAAGTTCTAGTCTTGTTTAGTAATAGATTTATCATAGTTTGCATTTGCGCATCATTTGCGCATCGAATGACACACTTTATATCAAAATATGGCATTTTTTTATGGCAGTTGTTAAGCCAAACGATGCCTATAACCCAGCTGTCTCAAATAAGTTTCTGAATAGTTTGATAAATGAGGAACGTATATGTTTGAGCTTTTATTAATATCAGTGCCAATAAGTAATTGAGTTTCTTAAATTGTTCACTAGCTTGGCATTGTCTATGGGGCGGTTATGTACTTTCTTATTCCTTCGCCTTTCTATATTCAATATCCTCATATGGGTTCAGATGTTTGTTAAACATGCAGGATCTTGCATGGTTGTATCTCTAATCTAGAAGTGGGTTGGGGTTTATGAGAATCTTTTTTATCACAAAGTGAACTGTTCTTGGCTTTCTGTTTCATGTTTTGTCAAAACAATGAAGATGATGTTTAGAAGCACCCGGTGTTGAGAAAACTCTGGGGTGTTGGGTAAACTCTGGAGTAAAGAAGGATTCTCCGATTCAAAACTGTAAAGTTTTTGTTAAGTTATTGCATGGCAGGAAAATTTCTGGTAGAACACAAATAAATTCCGGTAGAATACAAATTTCCCGTTGATACAAAGTATTCAACTATTTAAGGAAACATCGAAGATTTTATTGCATGAGATTGAATTGCTATAATTGACATTATCGATTTGTACCTTTTCTTTTCATATAGTTACTTGCATTTATGGTCGATATATAGAAAATAGAAGGATATTTGGTAGTTTTCATTTCGATTTATAAAACCGAGAATAAAGTCAGAAAGGCCATTGATGAAACTTGGCAAGAGAAGCTTGGGACTTGGTATGCAAGACACCTCCTCTCGTACACATGTGCACCATGGTACAATCTGCAAGAACCGAAATGAACACGTAAAAAGTTAAGTTCTCCAATTCAATTCCTGAAATTACTTTCTACAAACTTACGTTTTGCTGAATGTTTTATAATATGGGCTTACGGTCCAAGGCAAGCTATCGTTAGAGATAAGCACAGAGTCCTCACAATCTTTGCAATCAATTGGAGCTTAGAAAACTTCCAAGTATATACCATCTGTAATCTCCCAAGTGAGGGCCTCCGGAACATCTAATAATTTGGCGTAGAAGCTAGTCTTGGCCCATTTATAACCATCATATTTGTATGTGATAATGCCCTCGCCAAAAAAAAACTCAGATGCAGTTGGCAGATCCAATCTTGAGGGATTGTGGCACATCAGGAGGAACCATGTTCTGTGTCCAAAGCACATATTGTGCTTCATATGGAAGCTTGAATCATTCATTGCGCCGCGTCTGTTTGGGCAAATGTTCCAAGCCGTTGGATGTATGACACACGGGCTGCAATGCCAGCATGCCTGTGGGAATCTGCCTGCAACAAAGCTTGAGGTATGGCACTCCTCGTTCCTCCTTCTGTGGCTATTTTCTTCCCTGTAAACAAATAATTTATTGATATCTATTTGTGAACGTAAATTGTATAACGTGTTTAGACTTGCACCTGTAACTATGCTAACCAAAGCTCCAGTTGCATCTCCAGCATTGTTGAGAAGTGTCCACTTAGCCTCATTTCTTGCCCTGCTGAATGAGTAGTTCCCTAGTATGTTTGCTGCATTTGGGTTGGAGTTATCCACCAGATCTGCACGGGCACTTATCACCACCCATTTTCCTCCAATGCATTCAAATTCTCTCTCTCCGTTCACCTTCATCCTCAAACTTACGCTGCCATATCCATATCAAACTGAATTGAATTGAATACTTCAAAGAGAACAAATAAGGATTGAATTGAAAATTCCAAGCAACGACAAACGAAAGATTTTGCATTCTCACCTGTTATCTTTGCCTGCTGAAGATTATCTTTGCCGGCTGAAACATTGCTGCGTAAAATGTTCAAATACTAGAATCATTCAATGCCTTACAATATTTGTTTAGTCTTATAAGCATGCAAACGCTTCTGGATATCTTGAAAGTAATTTCTTCCAAGACTCGACCAGGCACTTAGCTATGGAACAAAATGTCAGGCTGAAGGTTGCCATTATATGTTTCAAATAGTGAAGCTCATGGCATCACCCTTACAATGCAACATTGTCACATAATGTTGGACCTACGGGAGGAGCTTGAAAGCTAGAAAAGGCAGAAGAAATAATTAGCAGCATGGGCTTCATTCCAATCCTACATCTGGATAACTTTGTCCGGTGCTTGCAGACTTAAGCTTGCAACCTCAGGCTGTTAATTTCCATGGGAAGGATTTGCAACGACGTTTCTATGAACTCAAATGCCTCAGTGTTAACATGTGTATAACTAGAAATGCGTTCAATGCACTACAACAGAAGCAGCTTCGGCCAAAGACCGGCAAAAGTGAATATACCGGCAAAAAAGTGAGAAGGGCGGGCCATCGTTTCGGCGAGAGGTTCCATAGCTCCAAATGCAACAGCGGGCGATAAGGTCGCCGCCATAATCTGGCGAAATAGAGCCAAGAGCTTGATCCATGCTGCCCGGCAAACTTTGTACCGCAAATGATTATTCGCACCATACCCTGCGCTACTCAAGATCCGGGGGAAACAGGGGGGAAACATTGAAGGGCAAATATTTGTGCAGTGCTGCCACTAGCAAGAGCATGCTTCAATCCGACATTGCTAGGCAGCTTTCTCATTCGCCAAAGCTTGGAGGACATCATGCCAACAAGACCGGAAGATCCAGCTATAGCAATCTGGCAGGCTGCTAATCTTCTCTGCGAAAAATCGATGGTTATCAAGAACCATATCCCCCTCTTCTGCTCAAATCTCTAGCATTAGACGAATTGAAGATCTACTTATTAATGGACTGGAAGAAGAGCCAGAGCCGGAGATGGAGTTGGATCTGCCATAGCCGATCTACCAAACAAAGCAAATGATCTACCGGCAAAAGCATACCCCAAAGCAAATGTGAGAAACACGAAATAGGGGAAAAGGCCGCCATAGCCGCCATAGCCAAAAAAAAGAAGCTTGAATTATAGAAATGCTTCCAGCTTCCTTTGCAAGAACCAGAAGGGCTCTATAAAACCCTAAACCAAGTCTCACTTCCCCACCTCCCTCCTGCCGGAATGCGGAGCTCTGGCAATGGCGGAAACCTCCCTCCCCCGCTCAAATTATCTGCGCCCGAATTTGGTTAGACTCCCCACAAAATGGAAACCTCCCCAATTTTCCTATATGGAAACCTCCCCAACTTTCCATGGAAGCTTGGGGAGGTTTCCATATGGGAAAATTGGGGAGGTTTCCACTTGGATTAAAATTTCTTGAGCGGAGATCCACTCCTAGTAAATGCAAAGAATTTATGATCGACGGCAATTAGATTGCCCCTTTCACTTTCGTACATGAATTTCTATTTGGAGCTTTTCAAATTCGTTTTCTGTAAGCTCTTGATGCGAAGTGTTGATTCTTGAATCTTTGCACTGAAGACTGGGGTAAGTAAATCGGTTTTGGAGTTTTGCATGTTGGATGATCTAATGTTTGCATTTTTTGCATAGCAGATATTTAAAATTAGAGCTCAAAAGCTAGCTCAAGCAAGCGGCTCTGAAGGGATCCGAATCGAAGTGCGGCGGCTCAAGCTAGCTCAAGGGGTTCTAAAGGGGTTCTCAAGGGTCTGAAGAGGCCGCAGCAACAAGGTAAAAAATATAGATCTCTATTTCTTTTCTTGAAGCTTTCTATCTTCCACAAAGGTTATGAATAGTCCGCCTAATCCTCCATGAAAGAAGCTCGGCGGGCGAGCTTCTCATGTTTGCTTTCGGCAGAGGCGAGCTTGTCATGTTTCTTGATGTTTGCAAAGATGAATCCGGCCAAAAGTTTGTCTCCGGGATCTGCCGGTTCTTCTTCCGTGAGCATTATTACAATTGATGCGCATACGTAAT
The DNA here is from genome assembly GCA_021234155.1 of Isoetes taiwanensis. Taxonomy (NCBI): domain Eukaryota; kingdom Viridiplantae; phylum Streptophyta; class Lycopodiopsida; order Isoetales; family Isoetaceae; genus Isoetes; species Isoetes taiwanensis. The sequence goes on from JAJEKV010000019.1 coordinate 7,816,946, forward strand.
CTTCATGCATATTCTTTGAATCGTGAACCGGACGAGATTTGATTTCATAAATGATTCTTGCTCTTTGCCCGATCATTGTACAATATGCTCGACGGGAAATGTAATGGATGCATAGCAAAAGACGAAGATCTTTATGCATTTTAAGAAAAATATCGTCCAAAATTGCTCGGAGAAAGCCAATGAAACTGCATTGAAAGCGTGGCCCTCCGTGATTTTCTAACCAATCATCTTCGCCAGAGTGTTACTTTGTCCCTGGTAGTCGATTCACCATTTACTAGAACACCCAAACCTCCCAAAGCAGCTAGCTCAGGAATAATTAATGTAAATTCAACCGAGAGGTTGAAAAATTCGTGCCCCCCTCCTTCTTCATCGCCTATAGAAAAAAAATAGCATTTCAAAGAAAAAGAAAAAGTGTGTTGGAGGCATTGAGGCAAAATGGCGGGAGGAAAGACCACCAAATTTGGGCAACTTTGGGTTCCATCTAATATTTTTGATGATAAGAAACGAGACTTAACAGGGAAGAGAAATTTGAGTTCGAGTAACCGGGGACGATTGTTTATAGTTTTATCATTTGTCTTGATCATCAACATCATCTTTGAGGATGCATATATTTGTATGGAAAGTTGGTGCTATTCACTATAATGAGTATTAGCCAACTTACTTTGAAACTATGATGTAAGGAGAAGAGTATAATATCTTGTGCTAAAACTTATGTAAATCAACGTTTTGATCATTCTCGGAATACTTAGTGGATTATGTCCTATCAACCATCATTGCAGACCATCTTATAAAATAGCAGATCATTGCAAACCATCTTATAAAATGGCAGACCACTAAAGATACAATCTCGAACAACATACTCTTATAAACTCTTCAGTATCCTTAGATCCTATATTTGGATCAAGTACATAGAGAAGTTTTTCAGATTACCAAATTCATAACAATGGCATAGAGAAGTTTTTTAGACTATCAAGTTCATAACAATGGTATGCAAACAAATCTTTTCTTTTCTTTTGCCTCTGCAAGGCATATTTTTTACCCCTGAGTTTATGATCCTTGAAATGCCAATTATCCTCTTAACTTGATTTATTCAAACAATGGGTGGTCTCCTTCTAAGAGGTGTATCCATTTGCCATTACATAAATATGCCTGTTCCTAGAAAGGAACCAAAGATGATAGTGTCGATGGGAATCGTATGACGGATGAATCCGTGGATGAAGGACCCGTATGGATGATTTACTTGAAGAAAAAGCTTGGATGAATTCGTGGATGAAAGAAGAACTCAAAGGGACGATCTACTTGAAGAAATAGCTCACTTTGAAATTTTATTGACATTATGTGGAAACCTCCCCTAGTTTCTTTGGGGAGGTTTCCATAAAATATTAAAAAAAAAAAATAGTCATTAATGTTGGCAACCTCGTCATTAAAATGCACGAGGACCGAGATGCACGGGGGCTAGTCTTGGTCTTCGTGCAAATTTAAAGAGCTTTTTTTTTTCTTTTGTGGAAACCTCCCCACCTTTCCATGGAAACCTCCCCTGTTTTCTTAATTGGAAACCTCCCCAGGTCATCCAGGAAAGTTGGGGAGGTTTCCAGGGAAAGGTGGGGAGGTTTCCATGGAAACCTCCCCTGTTAAAGTTGGGGAGGTTTCCGGGGAAAGTTGGGGAGGTTTCCAGGAAAATGGGGGAGGTTTCCAGGGAAAGTTGGGGAGGTTTCCAGGGAAAGTTGGGGAGGTTTCCATGGAAAGTTAGGGAGGTTTCCATTGGAGCCCAACCCAAATCGGGCGTAGAAAAAACCATCGCCCCTCCCCCCTTCCAGCCGGTCCGTCATTCTGCTCTGCCTTAAATCCGAGCCCGTCAAATTTTCTTTCTTATTTTCATTTTTTTTTTTTAAAACACGTGTCGTCCCCAAATTTTTTGCTGGCGAAAAAATATTAGGATCAAACAGAAATGGCTTTTGCTTTATATATGTTAAGATAATGATATAAAATGTTCCAAAGACCAAAATATAGAATATATAAGAATACACTTATGTCCCTTCGATCTGATGAGGGCCCTTGGACTTATAAAGCAATTGCGAGCTCCCTCCCATGGAGGGTGCTATTAGCCACCTTGCTTATAGTTGGCTTCTTGGCCATATAGAAATGCATCATTATCTTCAGCTTTAAAGCTGTACATTGCGGGTGCCCTACATCAATTATTGGTCAGATTATGAACCCTTTGCCTTTGTGCACCCTATGGTGTCAAATCATCATCTTCTTGATTGCTTTTGCCATATCCACTAACATGCTATCTTTTTCCTCTCTTTCTAACGCTAGAGGGAAACGCTAGAGAGAGAAGTAGAAAAATGGCCAGAGTTCCTGAGCTCCATATGTCAGAATCAAGAATCAGATGATCCTAGGCTCTTTGGAAAGCTCATTCAAAAAGCTTCATATTGATATATGATTCAACCCTAATCTATTAAATGGGGTATTTGCTTTTTGCACTTTTAAATTTGTGTGCCCCTTTTTGCCATACACATATGCTGCAGTTTTGACAGTAAGGTACTTTTTATCATAACTCTTATGACGTTCCCCGCAAGTATACGACGCCCCGTCATATATTATACAGGAAATCCCCTATCCAGGTCTACCCCCTGCCTGGGACGGCCAGGACACGGGTAGAAAAACACGGTGGCATCTTTCGAGCCTATCCGCTATGGGCTCCTAACAGCGGAAGCATACTACAAAGTCAGCACTGGCAATAATATAACATAATCGGCTACCGTGAAGGGTAGCACATCCATCCATCCATCGATCCATAGATACATCATAGATAATAACATATTGTAAAACATATAAGCTCCTACCCAGGCTCAGACTCATAAGGGATGGTAGACTGACTGTGGCTCAAGATAGAGCAGACCGAGATATAACAATGGCGGGGCTGGCTATAGACAATGGTTAGGGTTGACCACTTCATCCGCCCCTCCTGTGTATACTTTGCAGGTGGGCTAAATCAGGCTCTGGCGTGACTATAACCTGCCGGAGACATAGTCTCATGGTATCACCCAACGGGACTACTTTGGGTTGCATCTCCCTGATCCAATGAGGCAGGAAGAGTTGCATCTCCCCTCCCCGGAGAATCGTGGCTTCATGGGCGGCTAGATGGTCGTGGCAACACACGTCCATACCCAACTGAATTCCCCAAAACAAGAGCCAAACCGACACCTGCAACTCTTGAGAGTCAGGGCAACACCATTGACCCAAGAAGTGTCGAACCTATACTTGGCCCACACAAAGTGACCGACTATAGGCTATCCCACTGTGGGTCCCCAGTAGCCGCGCTCAGCAGGGACCTCTCTCCACTTTGCCATTAACCGCATTATGTGGTGCTTCGTCATTCCATAGCCTCCATAGCCTAGTCTATTCACGGGCTACAACTAATAGCAACTAAGGTGTCTAAACTAGGACCATCATCTAAATAATGGCTAGTAGGTCTCTACCCCCCTTCCCAATACAAGAGGAGCAAACATAATCAACCATCATCATATTCATAACATGATAATAATAAGATTAAAATCTAATCCTAATCATATGCATCTAACTTACAGTTAGTGTTCATTGATTAGGGTTCAAGATCCGAACTAAGGATTCTAGGAGGGCTCTACTAGAAATATAAGATACTAGCTCATCTGGAGTCCTAGTATCCAGATGATCTAACTAGGGAACTACTCCAAATACCTGCTCTGGAGGAACTTCCACCTGCTCCTGGGGTCTCCATGGCTCGCAAGCAATTTGAGGTAGCCCCACTCCTTCTGACATAATCACAGTCTTGGGGATGCCGATCTGTGCTATGCTGCAAGAAACGGTTCTCGAAACGGAGTTTCGAGCGAACTAGAATTCCAAGACAGTAGGAGCCAAAAAGTGGTTTAGGATTAGGGTTAGGTCATAATATGTTCGAGTTGCCATGCCATGCCACGTGGCTCCACTAGGGAGCGTTTGTGTGGCGGGTTGCCCAATAGAATGGGGCCATGTGGAAAATGGTTCCATCCCAGGCAACCATGCATTTGCTCCTGCATCCATGGAATAACGTTCATGCAGAATTGATATACAGGATTACCAAGGTGCAGCCATATGCTTAGTCAGGTGTATAGGGATGCAACCACGTATTTATTCAGTCTAGGATAGTCATATTGCGTTTTTTGTTCTAACATCTGGGTGCCATTCAATCGTTGTGCCATGCAAGGGGCTATTTAGAAGCCTTATCCCAGCTTTATTATCTTCATGCAAGTGGCCCTGATCAGCTCACTAACCCATAATTCTAGCAATTCTGCTTTGGACTGCAATCGAAGTACTCTAGGCTATGATTCCTACTTCCGCCTGGTTGATCTGGCACGCAGAGACAAAAAACGGCTCTTGATATTTTTTCCAGGTTTAGTTTCTGGATTCTGCCTTTTTGTTTTTCCAATAAGTACCACCAATCTTTATGCATTTTTTGATTTTCCACGGTCTAGGTTGCCGTATCCTTACACCTGTGGAGAGTGTCACAATACGCTAAATATTGCATTTGCAAATGTCTACAAGTTATCATTGGAAAACTCCCAGTTTTATTTCCAAGTTATCAATCTTCTAGCTTGTCAATGTTAGATGCTCAAGCCCTTCAAATGCTATGGGATGCTGGTGGATTGCTAACATTCATAGAGCAACCACCTATCCTGTTCATAAAGGAAACTTTATATGAATTCATTTGCAACTATAATCCACTAACTTGTACTAGTCACACCATAGCACCTGGGCCAATTACTATTACAGATGATCTCATTCAAAAAGCTTTAAAGATTCCAATACTTCTCGAGCAATAGCTTATAAGGACTTTGATCTAACTCCTTCTCATGCTAACAAAGCATCCAATAGACAATGGGATACACATTACCTCATTCAACCATACACAAAAAATCTTCATATTCAAAAAAACTTTTTCCTCACTCATGTAACACTTGTTTTAAGAAATTTTTGGTCTATACCATCTTGGCAACTCAAGGATTTATAGTCCCATGGGCTGCAATAATTACACATAAGATATTGCAGCACTTAGAGGACATTAAGCAACATATTTTACATGAGTTCACCTTTGGCATTCACTTACAATTACTAATCAATTATATTACTTTTGACAGGTCAATCTTTAGCTATTACTTACAGATGTTCAACCTGTCGTGGATGTTCACTTTGCACAGCCAATACTCAGGCAAACAGATTCCAACAACAATTTTAATTCAAACAATCAACTTGACGTTATAATGGACAATCCCATAAAAAATGTGCTGATATAGCTAAGCCTAAAAGCAAGAAGGCCAGGAAAAAGAAAATTCAAAGAATACCCAGTTCTTCCAATACTCCTGCAGCTAACACAAGGTTAAGATCCAGAAAGGATTCTTAAGCCCCATCCTTTTCTGCTCCCTTCCCTCAATTTGCTTTCCATGAAGATTCTCAGTTGGAATCTCAGGGGAATAAAAGGCCCTCTGAAAAGAAGAAGGGTAATCTCTCAGATAAGAAACTATGACAGTGACATTATCCTGCTGCAGGAACTGAGACTCCCTAGCTTTGAGTGCTCAAACCTTGCAGATTGGATTGGCCCTGGGTTTTCTTCAACTTGGATTGAAGCTACAGGCACATCTGGTGGGCTATGCATCATCTGGAAGCATCTAAATCATAGTTTGATTTACAATAGCCCATGTAGGACTTGGCAATCTGTTATTCTCAGAAATAATGATATTTCTTTTGGAGTCATTAACATTTATGCTTCAACTGACTCTAGAATCAGGGCTACAACCTGGCCTTCTATTAGCAATTGGCTTTCAACTCAAAATTGTGAAACATGGATCATGGCAGGTGATTTCAACAACACTCCAACTTGGGACATGAAAATTGGCAGGGATTTAAATATGTGTAATGATGAGAGAACTCAATGGGATCTCCTTCTTGACATGCACTTCTTACAGCATATTCCATCCTCCACTTCAGCTTACACTTGGTCAAACAAACAAGATGGGAATAACAGGGTTTACTGTGCACTCGACAGATTCTATATCAATAACATTCATCAAGAATTCTGGGATAACTGCTTTGTTCACAGTGATGAGTGTACCTCCATTTCTGACCATCAGCCTCAGTTTCTAATCACCAAACATATGCTATCTATAAAGAGACATGGAAACACTCCCTTCAAGCTAAACTGCTCCCTCCTTGACTCTGAAGCTTTCTGTGAGGAATTTACAGCCTTCTACAATTCTCTTCCCAGAGTTAGATCTACAAACTCAATGAGGGCCTTTTATTCCAATCTCAAAGAATCCAAGTCCTGGATTAAGAACTGGTCTAAACACCTTCATGACAGTAAGCTTGCTGAGAAAAGAGCTTATCTTCAAGAAATGAAAGAAGTTAGATTGAAACTTCAGGATGATCCCCTAAACATTGACCTGCATTGGCAAGAGGGGAATCTAGAAATGACCATTAAGACCATTGAAGAATTAGAAGCCAAAGGCTCTTCAATCAGAATTAAGCTTAAATACTTTTCCAAAATGGATCATGGGAACTCAAAATTTTTTTATAGGGTGGCTAAATCCAGGCTTCTAAAAAGCCAACTCACTTCCATTAGAGATGATAATGATATTACTTTGGATGACCAAAAAGAGATATCTAACTACTTTTGCTCCAAATATGCCAATATCTTTTCCCAACCTATTGATACCCCTACTCAAACTGTTGAAGCCAAATCATTTTCAGATATGATTGATAATAATGGTCTTCACAGTGACACTGTTATGTCTCATGCCCTAGAGGCTACACCGTCCATAGAGGAAATTTTTTCAACTCTCAAAAGTCTAGCCAAAGGGAAAAGCCCTGGCCCAGATGGCTTAACACCCGAATTTTATATCAAATTCTGGGACATAATAAAAAATGACTTCATGTTCATGATCAAAGGTTTCTGGAATTCAAATCACTTGCACCCTGCTCTCTCTGCTGGTCTCATCACTTTGGTACCAAAGGTTGACAATCCTCAATCCTTCTCTGATTGGAGACCTATATCTTTGACAAACTCTACATATAAAGTTTGTGCAAAAATTATTGCAAACAGGGTTAAAACTCACCTTCAAGAAGTCATTAGCTCTAATCAATCTGCATTCCTCCCAAATAGATTTATCCTGGATAATTACATTGCTGCCATGGAGGGTTTGCACTGGAACAAACTGACAAATCAAGACTGTATTCTTTTAAAGCTAGATTTTTCAAAGGCCTTTGATACAGTCAGATGGGATTTTTTAAAATTCTCTCTCGAAAAACTTGGATTCAGCCAGAAGATCATCAAGTTAATCCTGGGGCTTAACTCTAGATCCCAATCTACTGTGCTTATAAATGGATCTCCTGGGCTTTTCTTCCCTCTGGCTAGAGGTGTCAGACAAGGGTGCCCCTTAGCCCCTTATTTATTTCTAGCTGTTGCTGAAATGTTAACCAGAGTTGTCACTCATCTCCAATCCAGTGGACATATTATTGGTCTAAATTTACCTGATAACACCACAAATCTTTCAATCCTTCAATATGCCGATGACTCTTTCAGTTTTCTCAAAAATGATTTGAACATCATTCATACTTTCTTGCAGACCATTTATAATTTTGGTTCTGCCTCTGGTATCCACTTGAACAGAAATAAATGTTCTATCATTGGGGATTTTAATACAGATAACATTGCAGGTATTAAATGCATGACTGCTACTGAGACACCTCAACTTCTTGGCATGCCCCTTTCTCTCAATCCTAGTCTCAAATGTCTTTGGAATCCCATTGTAGAAAGGATTAGAAAGAAACTTGGTAATTATGGCAATTGTCTTTCATTGGCAGGGAGAACTATAATTGCAAACTCAGTCATTGCAGCCTCCCACATTTACTTCTCATCTGCACTCCTAGCTCCCAAATGCATTTATCAGCAGATTGAGAGAATAGTGAGGAACTTCATATGGGGCAAGCATCATATGGTTAACTGGATTTCAATTACCAGAAGCAAAATTCAAGGTGGTCTGGGATGCAAAAATCTTATTTTGCAAAGCTATGCCTTAGCAGGCAAATACATCTGGAAGTCCTTATTCTTGAACAATAATCCAGCCTCAATTTTCATCAATTATTGGCTTTCCTGTAGCCATCCAAAGAAACATGCTTCCATCTCTCATAATTTGCCACATTCAGCTTTTACAAATTTGCAACCTGCCCCCCATATTTCTCCTCTTATGAGAAACATGATTATTGCTTGGAACAAGGTTCATCAGACTTTTGATCATTCCAGTCTGGAGAATAGCCATATCAACACAAGCATTTTCTGGAATTCCAATTTCTCAAGAGATAACTCTACTCCTCTAGCTATCAGACATAAAAAGCTCTACAAGAAATGGAAAGATTATAATATTCTTACTCTTGGTGATCTTTGGGATCAAGACAGATGGATTTCCTGGACTAATTTGAAGCACAAGATCAGAGGTAGTTCTTCTGACAGAACTCTCTTTAGATATATAATGCACAAGGTCCGTACAATTAATCCTTTGGTTAATCCCATTATTATTGATTGGACTCTATTTGACAAACCAAATTATAGTGTCTCAAAGGTCTACAGATGCTTAAACAAGTCACATGTGCCTTCAAAAGCAAAATTGTATTGGGGCTTCTCGGATGACACTGAGACAAGGCTCTTCAAAAACATTTGGCACTCTTATCTGCCCCCAAAAATTTCATACTTTGTTTGGCTTGTTGCAAACAAAAGTGTATCTAATTTGGAAATGATCTCTAGGCATTCAAACCAAATCACTCATCCTATTGACTCAAACTGCCTCCTTGGCTGTGGTAATGTGGAAACATTTGAACACATCTTTGGGTGTGTCAAACTTACTACTTTTTGGTTATGGTTTGAAGATACCTTCAAAATTCAATGCCCTGCTACTCTGCTGGATTTTATGATGAATGATGATGCTTTCACAAATTCTTTATGCTTTATTGCTTTATGGAATGTATGGAAACATAGAAATAGATGTCATTATGGAGGTAAAAGAATATCTATACACTGGATAAAAATACAAGTTATGTATGACATTGAAATGGCTGCAACTAGTCAGATGCATGTAGATAAAGATTCTGTGGATAATAAATGGCATAGTATAGGTAATTTCATAGGCTCTCATCATTTGTTCAAATTAAATTGCAATGCTACTCTTACTGACATTGAATGTCTTTCTGCTAGATTACATGATGAGCCTTAGCAGAGATTTTAACACATCAGTTGAGCCAGCTGAGCATAGACTTTTCCCAGGACAGAGATTAGTTCATGACATTTAGTACACAGATGATGGATTATGGACAGGCCTAGTAAGGGGCATCACAGACATTGACATTCCTGATATCCCAGACCAGGAAATTGATTGGGCAATAGAGTTTTGCAGAGGCACCTACTTAATGGTACAACTGTGGTGGTTCTTGGAAAGCAATAGCAGAAGGATGACAGATCAACAATTTGAGTACTACAGACAACGATATTATCATCACAGATGCTTGGCAGATGCTTATGGCACACAAATTATCCTGATGTCCACAACCAATGCTGACAGGTTAATTCAAGAGCTAAACTGGGGAAATGGTAACATTCTCATCTTGCAGCCAGATTTCCAGCCAAACATTGACTACCTTCACTCATATCATTTCCAACCAAACATCCTATCAAATCCCAACTCCTGAACTGAAATCTCATCATCCCATCCTGATGATCCCATCTACACCTTCTCATCCTCCATTTTTGAATCCCAAAAGAGCATTACCAGGATCTACAGGTTTTTGTCTATATGTTGCTGCCTACATTTACTTGAGTTTTGTTCAATTCTCAATCCTCTACTGGTTCAACTCAGTTGCAGTATTGCAGGTTTCATGCCTTCCACAAGGCAATCAAGGACTCCATCATTACAAACACTTTTGCTATTCATATAGCATAGCATTTACTTATGTCAATTTTGTTTGAAAGTTTAATGTTGAGCAGTCTACTCTATGGCTCACTCACATCAATGTACCTTTTTCTATAATTAATGAAAAAAAAACCCCATTCTCTCTCAAAAAAAAAAAAAAAAAAAAAAAAAAAAAGTCTTCAATATTTCTTCTTATTCTAAAAATCCAATTTGATTCTCGGTTTGAAAGCTTTCATGATGGACTACCTGCGTACCTGTCCATTCACCTCAAGCAACATACCAACATGGTCAGATTCTATCTCTTTCTCTAGGATCATAAAATCTTTCACAGAGTTTTCCTTACTAGCCAATAGGTAGTCCACTGTCTGGCTCCTGTGGGAGTAAAACAAGTGAATCTATCTGTCTCTTTAAATTGTGGAATTTCATTCAAAACTTTTAGGCTACTTATTGTTGTGAATTCTATCAGATAATCCCCCATGCTATTCTTCACCTTATCAATTGAAGATCTAATAAAATTGTTCTCAATACATTCCGTCAATATGTTATCTCCTGTGTTCATATGAAATTGCCTGGAGGCCATTTGTTCTTGCATTAAAGTCTCCAGCAAGCAGGACTTCTCCTAATCTATTGAAGGCAATTACATCCAAGATCAAATTGTGGAAGGGACTATATTTATCCATATCTCTGCTTTGATATAATCTCATATTTAGTGGAGCAAAATAATAGCTCGCTAAATATATCTTCTTGCTGCCCAAAAGCAACTTAATCCATATGAATTGGTTATGCATGCGTTTCTTGATGATCTTGATGATACATACCAAGTCATTTCGGGCATAGACAACCAATCCCCCATGTCCACACCCTACTCTAATTTCCTTGTGATTTCTGGCAGATCCTAATACCATAAACTTCTCAATTTGTCGTAGTCCCCATTCCCAAGTTTCTGAAAATAATAAAACGTCTGCTTTCTTCCAAATATGCTCACACGCTTGTACCTTGGCTTGGGACAATCCATGTATATTCCAAGCCAATGTGCGCCACGCAATACAAATATTTACGAAATATAGAGTAGCCACTTAAACAACAATAAACAATACAATACTGAATGGACATAATTTTAGGGTAGAAGGGTGGGATCAAGAAGAAAAGGATGAAGGGTAAGTATTGAAGATAACATAGGTATGGCCAAGCCTTTCTCCAACGAGGAGCTTTATAAGATAGCAATGGATATGGAAAAAGGTAAAAGCCCTGGCCCTGACGGGCTCCCAGTAGAATTCTTCATTTGGGGGAATGTTTTACCAAATTGGCTAATGAGTTCAGGGAGATGAAATGTTTGGATGCGAGGATTAATACCAGACTAATCACGCTCATTCCTAAGACTGAGATGCCTGCTACCCTCTCGGATTATAGACCTATTTCGCTAACCAATGTCATCTACAAGATTATCTCAGGTGCCATTGCCAGGAGGCTGAAGACTCTTCTAGAAAGAATCATTAGCACCTCCCAGGCTGCTTATTTGAAAGACAGGTTTATTCTCGACAACGTGGTAACAGCAGTTCTAGGGCTAAACTGGGCTAAAGATTCCAACCAAGATATAGCCCTCATTAAGCTTGACATCACAAAGGCCTTCGACACAGTGAGTTGGAATTTCCTATTCAAATGCTGTAATGCTCTTGGCTTTTCTGATGAGGTAATTCTCCTTTTTAAAGCTATTCTTTCAAATTCTAGATCTTCAGTTTTAATCAATGGAGAATGTGGCCCCTTCTTCCCCCTACAAAGGGGTGTTAAGCAAGGCTGCCCTTTAGCCCCTTTCCTCGCCCTTCATAGCAAGCTAGAAGAGGCCAAAAGAACTAACATGATCCAAGGTCTCACTCTCCCAGATAATGGGGAAATGGATCAAATCTTGAATGGTCATTTTGCAGATGACACGTTTCTTCTAGTTTCAATGGATAACAGATCTCTATCCAACACTCAAACAATTCTGGAGGAATTTGGAGTAGCCTTGGGATGTAAGATCAATCCGATTAAATCTAAAGTGGTGACCAGAGATCAGGTAAAAGGAGAGCAAACATCTGCTCTCATGGGCTGTAAGTATATCCTCCCTACCAGTTCTTCGAAAATTTTAGGAATTCCCTTAGTTCTTAAAGGAAGTCCCTCAGATATTTGGTCGGATATTATAGAAAAATTCCAGAAAAAGGTGGATAGCTTAAATTCCAAATATATCTCCAAGCAGGGTAGGGCTATTATTGCTAATTTTGTTATTTCCTCATCTCATGTTTATCAATCCTCTCATAGACGCTCCCTACTGTGATAATGGTGCACTCACCGTATACAAACAGAGTTCATCCCCATACTAGCTCCGCTACGATACTGAGGCCCTCCACATATCATCGCACCTGTAATTTAGTCCCAAAGTGGGAAGAGTGAAGGGGTCATTTTACCCCGTCTCCCTCAGGGTCTACCTAGCTGCGGAAGTGTAAACATACATGTCAGTACATAACATCATCACATATCCACCTCGAAGGGTGGTACATCAACATCTGATAGACAAAGATCAGCACAATACATATGGGTTCCTACCCAAGGCTCGACTCCGTGGGATGATCGACGGCTTGGGTCTCCGTGAGTTCATTGCGCATTTAATCATGACAATGGATTTGGCTAGCATGAGAACATGGCATAGGGTTGTCCACTCCATCCGCCCCCCACACACTTTTTACGTAGTAGGTTGAAGAGTGTTGGGACCTGATCAGAAGCCACGGATGCATAGCCAAAGGGGCTATTCCCGGGTTGCATCTCCCCGCCCGATGGGGCGGTAGGGATCACTCCCACCGAGATCTCCATGCCGACTCAAGGTGACTAGAGGGCCACCGCCTTTATTCGACTTAACCCAATCGAAAGTGAACACCTCTCCACACGGCAAATGAGCCCATGCCTTACCCACACTCGGTGGTAAGCCATTAGACCTAGTCTATATTGATCCCCTGTAGACTTTACACACCGGAGGGATGGGTCATGAGTCGAGAACACGAACCTCCTTCTTCTCGGTTACTCGCCCCCTTCACCCACAACCAGTGTGGTTCTTGTACACAGGCTAAATTCACAAATTATTGCTAAGGAGGCTAGCTAGGAGCATCAACTACTAAGCTTTTAAGTCTCTACCCCCTTCCCAATACAATGAGTCCAATGTAATTCATCCGGCCCATCACATCATCATAGAACTAAAGAATAAGAACTAATCTATATCATAGAGTTAGGTTCTTTAGTTAGGGTCAATCTGAGGGATCTCGCTTGCTACTAAGGGTAATTTAATAGGCTAAACCTATTGGTTCGATGGCTGGAATACGGTTTAGGCTATTAAATCACTAAATACATGATCCCCGGTTCACTCCTCTTGATCCGGCAAGCCCATGTCATTTGTTACGCTGGGGATGCGGTCGGAAGGAGAATCTCACGAGCTAGACGACGGGCAGATCTTGGGAGTTGGATTTGACTCCTCAGTGCGTTAACCGGAGCTCGGAAGGTTCGTGGACTAAAAGGGAAGAATTAGGATTTGGTTACCTTACATAGGCTCTCGCTAGGTTTAGGGTTTCCATGACCCTTGGTCTGCCTTTAATGGGTTAAAGGTTTAAAGTGCGACATTGCTAAGTGTGCACCCTTGCAAGTTGCCCCTAGGGCTCTTGCTTGGTTACACGTCGTTTGAGATGGCGGTAATGCTGCGACGGCAAGACGGTATATAATGCCTTGAGACCGTATATCATACTCGGAACGCCACATTCTCCCCACCTTAAATTGATGTCGTCCCCAAAGATCGGGTCTCCCCACCTTGGGATCTTCTTAACCTGCAATCAACTTGATGCATAATATACTATTATCATAGTTACACATTTATTATGATTACCTTGAGGTAATATTTTTAGAACATTATTATACTATTATTCAATCAAATACTTATCAATTCGTATGTCATTACAATAATTACCCATTAGCTTTACTTATCATAATGTTTTAGTTTATCAATATATATACAATTATTCTCTGAGGTACTCTTCATTCCTTGCAACATATTACAACAAAATTTGTGTTGCGTGTCTTCGTGAGCTCGACCTCCTATCCTCCCTCGAGCCTATTGGCCTGGCAGGTCAACACTACGCTAGTACCATTTTTAATTATTTATAAATTTGGTTATAAGGAACCACCCCAACTATCTACATGAATGCATGGCTAATCTCCCCTGCGTAGAAGAGGATGCTTCTTCCATCGTGGCCGTGGAGACAGCCAGCTTTATCATGCCTATATGGCGCCATGCCTACACCTTTAGTTGCCCAAATGGAGGATAGGGTCCTTCACAGATATAGGGCGGAAGGATAGGGTCCTCCCCGTAGGCATTGACTAGAGGTGCTTTTCCTATCAATGCATTCCTGAATGACCTCTTATCTCTCAAGGTCGTCTACTTCCGTGGGGACAAGTAGACTTTCCAAAGCGAACTAACGGTCATGCCTACATTGACATTACACCACGCCCTAGAGATCACCGTGTTAGTGATCTCATCATCGGTAACAACGCATGCAACCCATACCTCATAGGTTGCATGCGTGATTATACTTAACTATGCAAGCTATAAATCTACACAAATCGACATGCCTAAGCCGATTTCTTCGGAGATGACCTTGCCGTCCCATTGCTCCATAAAATGTGGGTACTGCTTTATCAGATCTCTCTTAAGTACCCATGTTGCGTCTTCCACCGACAAGTGTTTCCACTTGACCAAGTATTGGAGAAACTCCGATCTCCTTGTCTCAAGAATCAGTTCGAACTATTTCTATCCGCTTTCATTTCCAACATCGCTTTGGAGTGTCCAGACTTCATCCGGATTGGGAGTGTGCTTCTTCAGCAAACTCACGTGGAAGACTTTGTGGATTTTTAAGTGTGCTGACAAGTCTAGCTTGTAGGATTGGTTACCTACTCTTTAGATTATTCTGAAGGGTCCAGCCCACCTTGGAGCAAGCTTCTTACAATTTCCGATGCGGAGCTTCGCCTGCTTTACCTTGATCTTGAGCCATACATCATCTCCAACTTGGAACTCTCTGATTGTCCGATGTTTGTCGGCGATGCTCTTTTGTCGACTCCTTGCTGCAAGAAGATACCCTCAAACTTCTTCCACGAGCTGCTGCATGTCGCCCAACATTTGCTGCGAAACTTCCACTTTTGACACAGGGTTGTGCCAAGTGTCTAGAGTTAGGCATTGGTAGCCGTAGTTGATCATGAACGGCGACATTTGGGATGATTCCTGCTTGGTGCTATTGTATGCAAACTCCACCAAGTGAATAAATTCCTCCCACATACCTTGCTTGTTCCGCACATAGTTTCAGAGCATATCCTCCAATATTCTATTGGTACGCACCGCTTGCCCATCCGTCTGGGATGATAGGCCGTGCTCATGGATAGCTTCGCCCCAATCGCTATGAAGAGGTCCCGCCAAAAGGCACCGATGAACTTCGATCTCTGGTCGGAGATAATTTCCCTTGGCATGCCATGGAGCCTGAAGATTTCTTTGGTGAAGAGCTTTGCCGTATCCATAGCTGTGTTCGTGGTCCTGCAAGGCACAAA
The DNA here is from genome assembly GCA_021234155.1 of Isoetes taiwanensis. Taxonomy (NCBI): domain Eukaryota; kingdom Viridiplantae; phylum Streptophyta; class Lycopodiopsida; order Isoetales; family Isoetaceae; genus Isoetes; species Isoetes taiwanensis. The sequence continues at coordinate 7,832,527 of JAJEKV010000019.1, forward strand.
ATGGGCCATCTTTGACAACTTGTCGACCACACGACCATCAAGGCATCCTTCCCTTAATGCTTCTTGGAAGCCCCCCGTTATGAAGTCCATGCCGACCTCCTCCCACTTAGCGCTTTGGCACCGCTAATGGTTCCAATGCACCCGAATTCAAGTCGTTTCGCTTTCGCTTGTCGACATAGTCGACATTCCTTGATGTGGCGAGCTACCCGCTTCTTCATTCCTGGCCAATAGTAGCTGCTATGCACTTTGAAGTATGTCTTCATGAATCCTGCGTGGCCAGCTATTGGGCTGTTGTGGGTGTCGTGGAGAATCAACTTTCTTACTCCAGATGATTCATGCACGCACAACTTGTTCTTATGGTACAGAAGGTTACCTTCCTTCTTAAAATTTTTGAAGGTTTCCCTCTCCTTATCTGTTATCGCTTCCTTGCACAAGCTTGTCCATACTTCTTTGAAGTCCACATCCGTTGGCAACGTTTCTTCAATCTTCTTCCCGAAATCGCTGGAGAGCGTCGAAATTGCATTGCAATGCACTCTAGTTGTCAGCGGATGCCTTGAAAGTGCATCTGCTACCACATTAAGCTTCCCGGGCTGGCTTGGAGACTATATCAAAGTCATACTCTTCGAGAAACTCCATCCACCTTCACTGCCTCAGGTTAAGGTGTGGTTGCGTGAATACATATTGGAGGCTCTGGTGATCCGTGTCCAACTGGAACTTCCTTAGTGCCTCCAGATTCTTAACGCCCTGACAACTGCAAGCAATTCTTGATCGTGCGTCGGGTAGCGTGTCTCGGCATCGTTCATCTTCCTGGAGTCATACGCTATTACCCGCTCTTCTTGCATGAGCACTGCACCTGTGGCTATCTTACTTGCGTTTGTCGCTACTAGCTTGTCCTTCTCTGGGTCTGGCAGGGTCAAGACGGGGGCGGTTGTTAAAGCTTCTTTCAACAATTCAAATCCTGCTTCTTAAGCCAATGGTCTGTCCAATTTTTCACCTTTTCTGCCTTCATCAAGTCTGTTAGTGGGGCTGCTATCTTTCGCGAAGTTCTTCACAAATTTCTGTAATACCACCGCTAGGCGAGGAAACTTCCGACCTGCGTGGACGTTTTGGTCGCCACCGGATCCACCGCTTCAATCTTGGCGGGATCCGCCGAGATTCCTTCTGCTGAAATCACATGACCGAGGTATTCCACCTTCTCTGTTGCGAAGTGGCACTTCGACAACTTGGCATACAACTGATGCCTCTTCAACTTCTCGAGCACCGTTCTTATGTGTTGTGCATGTTCTTCAATGGATCTGCTATACACCAGAATGTCATCGAAGAACACTATCACGAAGGTGTCCAAGAATTCTCTGAAGATGTCGTTCATGAGTCTCATGAACGTAGCTGGGGCATTTGATAGTCCAAATGGCATTACCGTGAACTCGTAATGCCCATACCTGGTCTTGAAAGCCGTTTTGTGGATGTCTTCTTCCTTTACCTTGATCTGGTGGTAACCTGACCTTAGGTCGATCTTGGAGAAGACCTTTGCCCCTTGAAGTTGATCCATCAAGTCGTCCGATCTCCGGAGTGCGTACTTGTTCTTGATGGAGCTGCTTCGCCGTAGACGTCCAGCGCTAGAAGGTCTTCATGGTCCCTCCACATTGTGGTTGCGCTGTCCAGATGCACATCCTCAAGCTGCCATCCTTCTTCTTGACAAAGAGGATGGGTGCCCCAAATGGTGAGACGCTAGGTCTAATGAAGCCTAGGTCAAGCAATTCTTGCAATTGTTTCTTTAGCTCCGTCAGTTCCTGTGTCTCATTCTATACGGAGCCTTGCTCGTCGGCTTGCTTCCTGCTTCGAGTGCTATCTCGCACTCGACTCCCCTGTAAGGAGGAAGTTGCTCGATCTCATCTGGGAAGAGATCGTGGAACTCCGTGATCAAGTTGGCTATTTGCTTGGGCAATTTGCTGAGCACTTTGTCTTCCTTGCTTTCCTCCGACTCGGGTTCTTCAATCTCAAGTTTGAAGATGTATGCTACCTGCTCGCTCTTGATTGACTTGAGCAGCTTCTTAATAGACATACACTGCATGATGGGAGCAACTTCTTTACCTGTGATCTCAATAACTTTGTCGTCGGGCATTGTGAGGGTCACCTTCCGCTTTCCACAGTCAATGATGGCCCCTGCTGGTCCAAGGTACTCCATTCCTATTATCAGGTCGTATTTGCCGATGCTCATTACTTCTGCTCCCATCGGGATATTAATTCCCGGCAAGTCAATGTCAAAATTGATCCTCTTCCCTGCCGTTTGTCTTATTGCTCCGCTCGCCAAGATTACGGGCCTTGGCTTGGACTTTAAGGGTTTCAACTTCAACATGTCGACCATCCTTGGGGAAGCGAAGTTGTGGCTACTTCCCGAGTCTATTAGGACTATGAAGGACTTGGTTTTGGCCTTCCCTATTGTGGAAATTACTCTATCTTTGATTCTCGGGTGTTACAGATCTATAACAAAGAAAGATGTGGCACTCACCCTCGATATAATCGCTTGTATTTGCCCCTTTTCGCCGTCGTCGGACAAAGTGTCCCATCCACCCAACTCCGTTAGCGCTGAACTCATGACGAAGGGGCAATTCGTCGTTCTGTGGCCTGGCTGGAAGCATCTGAAGCAAAGCTGCATCTCCATATACTCCTGCCTCTTTTCTTTGGGCATTACTTGTAAGAAGGATCGCACTGCTTTCGAGTAGTTCGACCCTTCCTTCTTGTCCTTAAAGGACACCTGCTTCCTTTCCTGTTGTCTTCCCTGGTTGCCACTATATGGGGATTTTGCTGGACTTGGGCTGGCTGCCCTAGGGCTATAACTCCCTGTTGCTTTGCCTCTATCCCCGGTAGTACGGCAATTTTTTTTCTCTGTTATCCGAGGCCCCGATCCTTACAAGCTGATTGCTTTGGATTACGCCGGGATACCGCCTTGGGGTCTATTGCCCTTACAAGTTTCGGATCTCTTCGTTCGGTCCTTCAATGTAGCTCCCCCCTTTGCGTGCTTTTCACTCAACTTCGCACATGACCTTTAGTCTCATGAACTCCTCGGTGGTATACGCCTTTATTACGTACCCTTGCTGCTCTGTAAAATTGTTTTGCATCATGTTGGACTTGTGTTCCGTGGAGCGTAATGGCGCTTTTGAAGGCTTTAGAAAACTTCTTGAATCTGCACCCATCTCTCGCTTAAGCCATGGGCCTTGGCATAACCCTTCCACGGATCGTCTGCGGCTCCCTTCAAGTTGGTACATTGCCACCCTGCCTTTGTCCTTGTCTTTCATTCCCGCGTTGCCGTACTTCGCTCATCTCGTCGAGCCATGCCTCTGCTTCCAAGCCTGATCTGTTCTCGCATGAGAACTGTTCAAGCTTCCGGGCCTTCCATCGTTTGCCCAATCTTTGAGTCTACCTTTTTACGGTAGTCTAATGCCTTATCGTCATACATGCGCCATCTCTGGTCCGGCCGCACTTGCTCAGCCTCTTTCTCGGACTTCGAGTCCGGGGAGCCGAGCTTGAGAGGGGACCTCCTTCTCTTACTCCTCTTCTTATCCTTCCCCCGACTTCGAGGTGTCGTTTGTGGCCCGGATGATGCTTGTGCCGCGATGAGCCTTTATGCGGTCCGGTTCCGTTCGCATTTAAGACATCTCCTCTTCAGGGGTCATGGGACCATAGGCTTGAACAGGTTCCTTGGGATGGGTTGCCTGTCAGTGCCTCTTAAGTCTCTGTTGGGCCTCTGTTTTGTTGACCGTTCTTTGTTCCACAATGCGCATACCACGGTTTGCCCATGGCTTCTGATTAGATTCATTTACTTTATTGTATTCATTTATTTGCGAAATATTTGGAACCAAATACAATCAACAAAGTTTTTAAATATTGGCACAAAATGTTTTTTTACATAATATTTTTAGATACAAGTCCTCTCCGGATCAAGATTTTAACTACTCTTGAAATCGCCAAGAGGGATGGGTTATCCTCTAGAAATTTCTTAACTTGGGCCGTTCCTACCGAAGGTCCCAAGTTCCTAATGACATTGGTTGACGTCCCACTGTAAAGGCTGTCACCAATTCCTCTACTCTGGCGGTCGGAGGTGTAGGCGCATTCTTTTTAATCTTCCCGCCCGTCGGTGGGGGCACGACGGTCGAAGATGTCAAGTGCCATCGCTCTCTTGACTAAGACAAAGATAGTCGGCGTTTGCGGCTATTCGAGCATGCATGCCAAAGCCGAGAGTGCAATGAGCATAAACACTCCTTCTTAAGCCGGGGGACTGAATTTGCGGTGTATTACCGCTATTCTACCATCCAGCCAGCGGGGAAGGTAGTACCTCAATGACCGTCATTGTGTGTTCTTTGATGACTCTCCACCCCGCTTGGCCTCCCCTCTATGCCCACGGCGTATTCATCGACCTCTACCTCAGTGATTTCTTGGTAGTCTCTAATTGTCGATGAAGCTCGCCTGACGTCGATTCCTGCTCCTCTTGTGCGAGGTGGTGTCGAGGAGCTCGGCATCAAGATGCTCGTGGTCTTGCCACGGATCCCCATCCGTTCTTGGATGGCATAGAACTCCTCCTCAGATGGCAGTTCTCGAGCTTCCATTATTTGTCTTATGTTGCTGTAGGCCTGGATGTCCGAAGTCGACTCCCCTGTATAGGTGTCGGCTTCTCTCACTTGAAGCGGGAAGTTTGAGACCCCCCGGACGATGAAGTCGTCCAAATTAAATTCTTTGCCGCGGTTGGTGCGGCAAAGAACTTCGTCAAGCCGGAACTCCCTCTCCCTGCATTCGGGGAGATTCTGGATATCGATGAGGAGTAGGTACTCCTCACCGTCAATGATGATGGGGGCTAGGCTTGTGATGCCTAGCCCTAGTGGGGGAGTGACTCTGAGGGTCTGGCGGCTTCGCTCGAAGTTGGGTAGCTCTTCTTCTGCTTGCCGCCGTTCTTCTTCTGGGTCGAGCTCCGTGTATTCTTCCTCTTCTTCTGTTCTTCCTTCATGCTCTCGTTAGTACTGCAAAAGCATCTGGTTTGCTGCTGAGGATGTTATGGGGTCCACCTCCATCGGAGGAATAGAGGTTTCCCCCATTGGGTTTTCAGCACGGTGGGAGAGGTATATGGCCAAGGCGGCGGTGTACGAAAAATACTTGGTCCCGCTAACCGGGACCATGTAGTCCGCAACCTCTCGTGCCTTGTTGGTCAAATACTTGGCAATGTTAGGGACATCACCCAAGGCTGCTTGTAGGGATGGGCGGGGAACAAAATAGCCCGTGCAAGGGGGGAGCTGCACTAGGGACTGACCTACCCTAGCTTGGAACTCAGCCAAAACTCGCCTATATGCTGGCGTTGCGTGCAAGGTTGCTTGGACATCAATCTCTTTCTGGAAAAGCTGGAAGATGTTGTTGACGTTGGTCTCACGCATGTGCCGGCGGCCGCACCATCGCTGAATTCAGCAGTTGCCATTGCTCTGGGGAAGGTGTGACTAGCAAACGGATGCAGGAGCGCCTATGGGAGCTGGGAAATCGCCTAGAGGGTCGAGAGCAGACTTGTAGGGTGTCAAGTGGGAAATGGGGGTCTTATTTATAGACGAGGGCAAAACCCTAATATTTGGATGACATAGAAATTTATTGGGGTTGGGCAATTCTGACCTATTAGGAGGTCCAAATGAGGATTTGAAGACTACTTTTGGGGTTTGAGCATGCTAAGATTAACTAATGAACCTATTGCAACAAACTGGAGGTCATTTGGATATGGCATGGTGGAGAATTTGCTGAGAGGTCTCACACGTTGCACCCAGATCAGTAATGAAAGTTTCATTTTTGGTCCTGGCGCGACGTGTGAGACATTGACTCTAATTGGGTTAAACTTGTCCAATTTGGATGATGTAAGGGTCTAGTTCTGCTAGACTCATTGATTAGGCTGAATTGATCCCTTATTTGGTCGATTTGGAGCTGCTTTGGGCACTTTTGGGGCATGGTCTCACACGTTGCGCCCAGACCAAAAATGAACTTTTCATTTTCGCTCCTGGCGCGACGTGTGAGACATCCTCTCAATTTTGTTCAAAATGTCAGTTTTAACTAAAACAAAAGCTACAACTCAGTAACTACTTAACTCAATTAAGCAAGATTGTACATGTTAGTTTGTCAAAAACTCTTTATATTAACAAAAATTTTTCATCATTGACAAAATTTTACGGGCGTTCTCCCCTAATATAACTGGCGAGATGCATGTCTTGCTTCATTAGCGTGACTCGCTTAGCATGTACTGTGCAGGCTGTTGAATCTTCAAAATGCTGCACCAGTTTTTGCTCTGTTGCTTCTTGCAGGGCCAGCAACATCTCGTCCGTCACCCTCATTTCCGTGTTGTATTCTTGAATAACTTCTCGGACCAGTCGGGCGAACGGTGCACGGGGGATTAAGAAACCAAAGCTACGTTGAAAATGCCTGATTTCTCTCAAGGCTTTCCTCTCGCTCTCCTTTCTGCCGATTCTCTTTTTGCCTGGTGGTCTAGGAGGCTTGGGCTTTTCTGGTGGCGGCTTCAGCGTCTTCTTGGGGGGTACTCTACCTTCGACGACCCGTACTCTGTTCTCCTGATAGTATGTGTTGTACGCCTCCTACTTCGCCATGAAGGCGTTGTGCATCCTCTGATAGACCTTGACGGGGTCTATCACATACGCCTCTCGGGCTGGCCGCGACACTTTGTTTCTGTCCCACGTCGGGTATGGTGGGGGCTTCTGCGCCTGCTCGGGCTGCTCTAGGTCAGGTACTGTCTGCTCATTGGCAGGGTCCTTCGAAGATCCCGCCTCTTTGTTGAAGGGATTAAAGTCCTCATCCTCCGAGTCATCCGAGGAAGGTGGGGGCTGGTCTGCGGGCCGCTCTTGGATGACGACCTTGGAGCGTGGGGCCTTCTTGAGTTTTCTTTGGCCTCCCTCCACGAACTTTCCCTTCTTCACTCTCAGCTCCTCTGCTGCTTTGGCTTCCTCTTCGTCCCTCTTCCTTTTCTTCTCTTCTCTCTTCTTCTCTCGCCGGCATTCTTTTGCTTCGTGCCTCTTTATCCACGCCGCTAGTTCCTCCTCTTCGGCTGGATCGAGTGTCGGCTCTCTCTGTTCTTCCTGCTCCTCGGCCGCCCGATGTTGTTCCTCCTTCTTCTTCTTTTCCTCCTCCATTTCTTCAAAAACCTGCTGCATGACGTCTGGCTCCTCATTGTCGAGGACTTCTGTCCCCGCATCTGAATGTGCATCCTCCTCCACTTCTGTCTCATCCCCTCCTTGGTTGGTGGGGTTGCCTTGGTGCTCGTCAGAGTCCGTTGCTCGCTTGCTGCAGGCTGTTCTTGCCTTCGGAATAGACGCTCTCGAAGCATCTCTTGGAGTAGGGCGCTGGGGGTTGTGTTTCCAGGAGGAACTCTGGCAGTCTGTTTCATCCTGGCCATGTTTGACGGCTCGTCAATCCGATGTCGGGTGCCCAAAAATCGCCTCAGCAAGGGGGAGCGATTTTTCCAAGGAGGAACGTGGAAATTGGGGGGGGGGTGGTCCTAGTATTTATAGATGGTCAATTCTAGGCCAAATTGCAAACTACCCTTTTGGGTCACTAAAAACACTAATTGTCCTACTATATGGCTTAATTTAGACCTTTCTAACCTCATGGTCTCATACGTTGCGCCCAGATCAATAATGAAAGTTTCATTTTTGCTCCTGGCGCGACGTGTGAGACATGGTGGTTTTTGATGCCAACTTTTATACTCTCTAAGCATGTTTTTAGGAATGTAACATACTAATCTAGCTAGTTTTTAGCTTGAAATTCGAATTACCCTATTATTTTTCTGAATTTCATCACTTTTCAAGGTGTTTTTGGCTCAATGTCTCACACGCTTGCTTGACTCAAAATGAACTTTTCATTATTGCTCTGGCGACGTGTGAGACCATCCTACTTTTGAAGGTTTTGGCTCACTAATTTTAGTCTTTTTATGTTCTAATTCACTTAACTGTTACTAGCTTAGCATATACTAGCTTAGGATCCTATCAAGTTAGTACTACTGGGAGCATGGTCAGTGCTTTGCTCTTGGTCTCCAAGAACATTGCTCTGATACCAGCATGATGTCCCCTACTGGTATTATTGCACTCACCAGATACAAACAGAGTTCCCCATACCAGCTCAGCTCACGATACAGTGGGGCCCTCCATATATCATTTGCACGTAGCGAGGTCCCATGGGAAGAGTGAAGGGGTCATTTTACCCCGTCTCCCTCGGGGGTCTACCTAGGCTGGGAAGCGTAAACATACATGTCGAGTACATAACATCATCACATATCCACCTCGAAGGGTGGTACATCAAAGATCTGCATAGACAAAGATCAGCACAATACATACGGGTTTTACCCAAGGCTCGAACTCGGGGGATGGCCGACGCTTGGGTCTCAGAGTTCATTCTTGCATGAATCATGACAATGGATTTGGTGGGCATGAGAACATGGCATAGGGTTGTCCACTCCATCCGCCCTCCGTGCACACTTTTGCGAGTAGGTTGAAGAGTGTTGGGACTGATCAGAGCCGCCGGATGCATAGCCAAAGGGCTATTCACGGGTTGCATCTCCCGCCCGATGGGACGGTAGGGATCACTCCCACCAGAGATCTCCATGCTGACTCAAGGTGACTAGAGGGCCACTGCCCTTATTCGACTTAACCCACTGGAAAGTGAACACCACTCCACGGGTGTCGAGCCCATGCCTTACCCACACTCAGTGGTAAGCCATTAGACCTAGTCTACATTGATCACCGGTAGACTTTACACACCAGAGGGATCGGTCATGAGTCAGAACACGAACCTCCTTCTGAGCCAGTCTGGCCCCTTCACCCACAACCAGGTGTGGTTCTTGTACACAGGCCGAAATCTACAGTGTGCTAAGGAGGCTAGCTAGGAGCATCAACTACTAAGCTTTAAGTCTCTACCCCCCTTCCCAATACAATGAGTCCACAGAATTCATCCGTCCATCACATCATCATAGAACTAAAGAATAAGAACTAATCTATATCATAGAGTTAGGTTCTTTAGTTAGGGTCAATCTGGGGATCTGCTTGGCTACTAAGGGTAATTTAATAGGCTAAACCTATTGGTTCGATGGCTGGAATACGCTTTAGGCTATTAAATCGACTAAATACCTGATCCCTGGTTCACTCCTCTTGATCCGAAGGCGTCCATGTCGCTGTTCTGCTTGGGGATGCGGTCGGAAGGAGAATCTGACGAGCTTGGGCGCACGGGCAGATCTTGGGAGTTGGATTTGACTCCTCAGGCGCACGAACTGGAGCTCGGAAGGTTCGTGGACGAAAAGGGAAGAATTAGGGTTTGGTTACCTTATATAGGCTCTCAGTTAGGTTTAGGGTTTCCATGACCCTTGGTCTGCCTTTAATGGGTTAAAGGTTTAAAGTGCGCACATTGCTAAGTGTGCGCACCCTTGCAAGTTGCCCCCTAGGGCGTGTACGCATGACGGTGCAGTACGATATACGTCTTGAGACCGTATATCGTACTGGAACGTCACATCTGTTATCCTTGCCCCTAAGAAGGTTTCGGCCAAGCTTCAAAGTATAATTGGGAGATTTATTTCCTGCGGTCAAAACAGGAGATGTTGGACCCCTGTAGCAATGGAGGAATGCTGTAAAAGTAAGAGTATAGGGGGTCTGGGGGTCATCAATATTGAAAAGCAGGGAGTGGCCCTAGCAGCCAAATTCTTTTACAAGGCTGCTTATAACAAAATTAACCATCCAGTTTCTATAATTATCAGACATTATCTAGGCAAATGCCTCTCTTACGGATGGAGGAAGCTTAATCTAAATCTGCCCCATGCTATCTATTTCCCCTTCTCGATCCCTAATTCCATCCCAGGTTTAATTAAGAAATGGATCAGAGCCTGGAATATGGTTAAAGGTATGTTCACTTGGAAGGAAGGGCTATCCATGGACCAATCGATCTTTTGGAATCCTGCTTTACTTACTAATGAGCCTTCCCTATGTTTAGCATGCCACTTCCCTGAACAGGCAAAGCTTTGGAGTAGTAAGGGGCTACATCATATCAGAGACATGTTCGATGACCACGGGATTATCCCCTTCAGGAATTCGGTGCTGGCTGATGAAGATGAAAACACAGAGATACTGTATAATAATATATGTACAACATTGATAAGGGGCGGCTGGTCTGAAGATAATCTCAACTGGCACCATAACGGCTCTGGAGATTTCACTGTTAAATCTGCTTATAAATATCTGATGAGGAACCAGAAGATTTCTATCCACACCAAATGGCAGATTGGGGAAGAAAGATGTATTAGAAACTTGAAATTCTTGTGGTCTAGCCCCATCCCCCCAAAGGTGAAATCTTTTATCTGGCAGCTTTGGCAACCAATTACAAAAGACATAGGCTCCATATGGCAGATTCAGATGTTTGTCTTAGATGTCTTAGCCATAGGGAGGACGAGGAGCATCTCTTCCGGTCTTGTACTTGGTCAGAATGGGTTCTCGAACTCGCCTCTACTCTGTTTGGATACGACCTTATCTCCATGGACTCGGTGGATTTCTTTATGCCAAATTACCCCAATGACTGGTTTGTGTATATTCTTATGTGGAGAATTTGGAAGGGCAGAAACAACTTCATTTTTAATTGTGATATTACCCACCCGGAAGCTGTCATCAAGCAAATAGAATATGATATTAAATGGATCATAGCCGTTGCATAAAGCTTATTATGGTTCTCACAACTATCTTGTTGATATTTCAGGTATTGTTTTTGTGCTGGTGCGTAAGCTTAAGTGGAAGAAGATCGACCCGGTGGTTAACCAGCAGTGGATCAAAGTATTCGGACCTCCTGATTTGTACAGCCATGAGGAGCCATGTTTGTGCAATTGTTGCTGTGACCAGAATCCCGATGCAAGAAGAGGCTTGCTCTGCGAAGCTAAGGACACCAAAGGCCGTTTCAATATGGCAAAGGCAGAAACATGTCTATGTATGTTCTGTACCCTCACGCTCATGTGCTAGGGAACCGCCTCCTTTGAGGGATTTCCGGCTGAAATCGGCAGCGGCCCGCCGCTTCGCCGCCATGCTTCATGGCGCGCTGGCGGTTTCAGCCGAAACCCCAAAAAGGGGGCGGCTCCCAGCCGTAATCCCCTGCTCCCTGGAAATTCCGTGCACTCCTTTTTTTTTCTCTCTCCTCTGTTTCGCGATGGCGGAGGTCCGGAGGTCTACTCCGGCGATCTTCGTGTAGGTGTTGGCGTTGGGCGCCATTTCATGAGCCGATGGTAACCACGGATGCTCGGCGGACGTTAAAGGCGTCTTTTCTTGCTAGTTTTTCATTCTTTTTTTTTCTTTCTAATCTTTTGTTCTTGCTTTTTTCAAGGATTTGGCCGATTTGGTTCTAGGTGAAGGCGTTGGACAGAAGTAAGGTAAAGATTTAGTTTTATTTCGAGTTTTGATTCAATGTTTAAACTTACTAATGTTTTTTCTCTTCTTTTAGGTTCTACTCTCTTGTTCTTGAGGTAGATACCCGAGTTTTGAGTTTCTAAGGCAACATTCTGGAGTTTCTGAGCAAGATAGCCGAGTTTCCGAGCAAGATACCCGAGTTTCTGAGGTAAAAATTTGGAGTTTCGAGCAAGATACCCGAGTTTTCGAGTTCTTGGACCAAGATATTAAGATTTCAAGGTAAAGTTTTCTAGGAGCAATTTTTGTTTCTATTTTTGTTTCTTACATATATTATCGAACGAGTTTTTGCTGTTGCAGACTTGTTGCTCTTGCAGAAATGGGGGAAGCAAGGTTTATTAAAGTCTTTTTAGTTCTTTATGTTGCTAGAGGGGTTTCTTATTCATGTTGCAGTGTCTCGTTTACATTTGTCGAGGATCATCTTTTGGATGATAATGCTTTGGAAGAAGACGAGACTGCTGTTGCTGAGCATGTTATCCAGTCCACAGATCCGTTAGAGGTAGAAAACCTGTTGAAGGATATAGAGAAGGAGCCGTGGTTTAGTGAGGGTTTTGTGGATAAAGACAAGGATACAAAAGAATACGCTGGTATTGATGTTGAGATGCTTAGAGATGTTGATAAGGGGGGAAAGGACAAGTCTAAGAAGCAAACAAACTGGGCAAGGGCAAAGTTTGATGGATGGAGGAGATTTGCTAAAAAAATGACTGACTTACCTTTTCCAATTGACTTGAGTATTCCAATTGAGGACATACCTGATGATCAGCTGAACGAGATGCTTGTTCGATTTATGATACAAGTTAGGAAGAAGGATGGGAGCATGTTTCCTGCTGGCAGGTAACTTTATTTTATTTTTGTTTAAGTTCTGTTAGGGTTCTAGGTTTGTTTAAGTTCTGTTAGGTTCTAGGTTCCGTTAGGTTTTTTATTAGTTCAGCTTGTTTAATGTATTCTAATGTTTCTGTATTTTTGTTGTAGTTTAAATTCCTTGCTGAAAGCAATAGGGAAGATTCTTAGGAAGAACCAGGAATCAAAGACGCCTTCATCATGCAAAAGAACAGCTGGATTTAATATCTTACGTGATCCTGCATATATTAGGGCTAGGGCTGCCTTTGTTGCTGCAGCTGATAGGTCTAGGAAACTAGGAGTTGGCATCAGCAGGAAAAAAGCACAGGCTATTCCATTTAATTCTGAAAGAGACTTGTTATAAGATATAGACTTTCAGATAAACACTCCTAAGGGCCTTCAGAAACGTCTTTGTTTCTATCTTTGCACTAGGTTTGCAATTAGGGGTGCAAGTGAGTTGTATGAAGTGAAAGATGTGGACTTGACGCTTGAGACTGACGAACTTTCTGAGTATGTGCTTTACAATGAAAGGACAAGTAAGATGTGGGGCACTACAGTCATGAAATATGATCCAAGCCATTTTCGTCCTCCAATTTGGAGTTTTGAAGAACACTTTGTTCTGACATACAAACAGTATGTGAGACATCTACCTCCAAAGGAAAATTCTGCGCCAAGACCTTTCTTCCTACAAGCAATTTCAAATTATAAATCTCAGGTCAGATTTCTCTGTTGTTTAATTGTGTTTATTTTATTTGGTAACTCTAATCAATTGTTTGGTGTTTTAGATTTGGTTTCAAAAGGGCAGGGTTGGGTGTAATAATATATCAAAGTGGATTCAGAATATGGGAGCAATAATTGATGTGGAAATATCCAACAAGAGCGGTCGTGTGTCAACCGTAACACGAATGTCAATGGCTGGTGTTCCGCCGGAAGTTGGAAAGCTTATTACAGGGCATCGCAGAACAGAATCTTATCAGAAGTAAGTCAAATTTTGTGTTTTGTTTATATTGAATTTATAGTTTGATTGTTTTCACATGCTGGTTCTTGTGCTTTAGGTATGATCGCAGTAAAGAAATTCAAGTTAATGCTGCCATGAGTATCAACAGCAAACCATATAATGATGATGGCAGCTTGCGTTTGTACTCTGACGTACTTAACGAGATGATCAAGAATAAAGAAAATCTCATGTTCTGCAAAATGTTTGACTGACAAGCCTTCTGCCTCAGGTATAATTACTTTATTGTTTATAGTTAGTGCTAGTTTACTTTAGCTGCAGGTTTCTTTAGCTGGTAGGTTAGTTGCAGGTTCCAGGTTAGTGGTAGCTTTAGTGGTAGGTTAGGTTGTAGGTTAGTGGTAGCTGGTAGGTTAGTTGCAGGTTCCAGGTTTCTTTGGCTGGTTGTTTTATTTTAGCTGTTGTTATGCAGGTTCTTCATCTGACCAGGCTATTTTAATTGAAAAGCAATGCAACATTCCAGTTGTTTCTGGAAATGACGATGTACCTCTTAGTGACCATCGTGTGGCATCATCAAGTGATGCAATGATATGTGATCAACAGAATGTTGTATCTGATGGAAGTGGTAGAAGTAATCAAATTCAAGTTTCTGGAGTTAAAGTTGTTGATGACGAAGACAAGAATTTGGTAGATTACTGGGCTTTTGAAGAATTCCTGAAGTCAAATCCTCAGCTTCACAAATATTTTTCGCCCACTGTTGAAGTCAAAAATGTTGGTAAGTTTAATTATAGTGTGTATTATTTTTGTCTATCTTTATTACACTGTATCTAATTTCGCTTAAGCTGCAGGTGGTCACTCCTTTGTTGGTGCAACTTTTAATAACTGCACATTCATTCAAGTTCTAGATTCTAGTAATGTACCTTTAATGTTGGAGAGGGGAAACAACGGTTCAAGTCTGCCTTCACGATAACTCTTGTGTTGGGAATTTCTGTGATAAGTTCAAGTTCTTTGAACTTCTACTGGTAACTTGTGTTGCGAACTTCTATGATAAGTTCATGATAACTTTTTTGTTTAATTTTCAAGTGCAAACCTTCATGGAAACTTGTATATGGAAACCTGTATCTGGAAACTTTGTGGAACTTCTAATGTTTTCAAGTGATTTAAACTTTTATCTGGAAACCTATATCTGAAACTTTGTTTTCAAGTGATTTAAAATTTTAATGTTTTGTTGCACCATGTTCTGTGGAAATTAATGTTTCTTGACACAACAAAAACGTCTGTAGTGCGGCGCTGTAAGCGGCGCCGCCAGGAAACCCTTGCCTAAAAAATACCCAAAAAAAACTTTCACTGGAAATTCGAGGAATTTCCAGGAAGCAGGGGTTTACGGTTAGAGGCAGAGGCAGAAAACCCAGCAATCTTAACCTCAGATCATACTTCTAGGCAGGCTATATGTCATATCAGACATTGTCATCCATATCACAACTGTGTTCCAAGTTATTATCATCTATCCTTTCTTATTTACCTAATAGGGTTATACTTCCCTGTAAAAAGTACTTTTTGTTAACTTATAACTTATAATTAATATACATATACGCAGAACTGCAGGGTTGGGAACAAGGCAGCCTCAAAGGAATTGAAACGGCTGCAACTAAAACCAGTGCAACCTTGTACATTCAAGGCACCCACAACTTCATATGTTAATTCCATAAACAAAGAGGAAAATCTTAGACAAAAGCAACCTAGCACCCACAACTTCATATGTTAATTCCATAAACAAAGAGGAAAATCTTAGACAAAAGCAACCTAAGTGAACTGACCACAAAACACCATAGGTCCCGCCTTTGGAGTGTACAGATCCCTAGAACATTGACAATTTATAATAGAAGCAAGCAATTTCTAAGGATAGAGACATTGGCAATTTATAATAGAAGCAAGCAATTTCTAAGGATAGAGGTCTTGTTGCCTGTTGACATAAAGTGACAAACGTTGATAAGTATCATTTTACCTATTTGGAATATTTTATGGCAATTAACACCCATTGAAATTGAAAGGTAACTATCCTAAAAGCAACCACCACATACAGGAATTGCAATTATAATTTCGTATAGGCAATAAATTGCAATCAGAATTTCTCAAAAAAAAAAAAAACGCCAAGATTGAGCGTTGATATTTGGTCAAGATATACTAGCATTCATGTGAAATTACACTTCAAAACTATACTTGTATTTGTGTTTGCTAAATAGATGATTGATAAATTAATTATAAAATCTATGCACAACATATACAAATTGATAAATTAATTATAAAATCTATGTACAACATATACAAGTGTATCAGGAACAGTAAATCCCACATCATGTATAATATAATATAAGACCATCTTATCATGATACAGCTTTAAGGAATTTAATTGTCCCATGCATAGCAATAAACTAAAGTCCTTTCCAAATGCCTTACGAAATATTAAATAGTTGAAAACACTGTTTAGGTATCAAATAAAGGGTAAAGAGGATATTTTCATAGGCAGAAGAAGACAATTCTATGTCTTAAAAATGTAAAACATGGCAAGTAATGGATTGTTGTCAGCAAAGAGCTATCCTGACCATGCAAGCAAAGCAATCTTTATGTGGACCTGGCAGGGAATCTATACCATTCAAGCGTACTTAAAAAGGTATTAAGCTTCTAGTAACCAAGTAAAAATGAAAGGAAACATTCTTTTGTAATTTTGTGCAAAGAAGTTATCAGCAAAAGGAACATGTCAAGTTCCCTAAAAAGTTTCTATCAACCAATCATATTTCCCCCCATGATATGAATAGCATTTCTTCAGTTGAGGCACTATTGCTGAAACTGTGATAATTACAAGCCCCTGCCATGTAGTTCATGTTATTCGTTGAAATGCAATATGCTGAATTGATGTTTCAGCATTTTAGTGCAAAATATAATTGTAATTTTACCAAGAAGTAGATCATTGAAAAAATTGCTATGGTCCAGTATCTTCCTATATATGCATCTGCAATAAATGCGCCCAACAATGGTGTTAGACAAGAAGTTCCCAACACGTTGGTGATCACAGTTGCAACATCTGGAAATGTTTCGTGGTATTTGTAGACCAAATACGTGATGAAATTCACTGCTATACCAAAGAATGCCCTGCAGAAATTTCAACGCAATTTCATTCCCTGCAGAAAATATTGACAATGTTAGAAGAACAAACAGCCTTGCTCCTAAATACTATTCATTAAATCTTCATTAGCTTCAGTCGTTTACCAAATATAAACATTGAAGCCTTCCATCCACCCCTTTTGGATTTGTCCGGGAGAGGTCGGCCATGGAGGTCTCCTGCCGCAAATCCGATGCAAACAGCTAAAAATGAAAACAGCTGACGTGGCACGACACGTGGCATTGCTAGAAACGCAGGAAACTGGGCAGGTCGGGTTAGGCAACCCTGCTACCTAGATGAAACCAACTTACCTCGGATGAATAAACGTTTTCACCTCCACTCTTTATGACATATTTGCTGCGACCTAACAACCAGAGCCTACCTTGTTCATCTAGCCATCCAACATTTCCTGTGTACAACCAGCCATCTTTCCTCAATGCTGATGATGTTTCTGCTGGTTGCCCCCAATAACCTTCCATTACATGTGGGCCTCGTGTTAACACATTTCCTTCCTTAACTTTACTCTCTACTGCCATATGAGGAAACACTACAGAATCTGTATCTTTTTTTTTTTTTTGTTGAAGAACGTGTTTTGCTTCATATTATACACTCAGAATATTACAAAGTACTTCCAGAAGTAAGAAATGTCCCTGAAGCATCAATCACTTTTAGATGATCACTCCATATTGGAATTTTAATACGATCAGGCCAATTGGAGATCCGAAAAGCAATTATACAACTTCTTCTTAATTTTTTGAAGCACCACCGAGAAGAAATACGCTTTATCATAAAAGACCTTTCTTCGCCTTCCCTCCATACACTCCAAATTAGCCAAGACTTTGCCATGTGAAATGCAATCCTTTTAGAAGCAGTCCAATCGATTTGGATAAATACCCGGAAGAAAGTGCCGACTATCCAAAGATACTCCAAAAGAGAATGCAGCCGGGACCTAAGACTACTCACTCGCACACAAATATAAACAAGGTCTCAATGTTTCAATGCACCGCCACACATTGGGCAAAGTGGGCTTACTTCCTATTTAAAGCGATGAACCATCTCATTAACTCTCAAAGAGCAATGAATCACCCCGCCAAAGTAGAACATTTACCTTTGGAGGATTATATTTAGACCAAACAAGGTTCCGTGATGGATTGCCATTGAGAAGGCAAAGTCCGTAAGTGCCATTTGCGAGAAGGTGATAAAGTACTTGAGGAGGTAAGCAATCAGAAGCATGAACTTACTAGCTTCTTGCCTTCTTTAATACCTTGAACAAAGTTCCAAAGATCTCTTGTTACCCACCTTCTTAATGAGAGGAAGAGCACTTGCTACATAAGCCCATATACTGATATCTTTATCCAACAACCCATATGTCTCCTGAAACCATTGCCAAGGAGCAATGTCAATACCAAAATACCACTGTTCAATAGAAATAATACCTGCTCTCCTCCACCTCGCTTGGGAATGCGCATGCATAAATTCTACAACTGGGTGTAGTTGTCCATGAGTATACAAAGGCAACCACAGAAAGGGGGAAGATGCCTGGAGACAAGCTTCCCAATCAAATGTAATCACCTGCTGGACTACCTTCCAGGCCCGAAGCAAGCCTTTCAGTACTGGAGAGGCATGTGAATAAGCTTTCAATGGATATAACAATGCCCAAGGGAGCTCAATTCTCACACCTCGCTTATGAAAAACCATACACTTCTTTACTAATTGTTTAAGTAACTTCATACCTGGTGATGCACAATCATCTTTCAACAAACTGAACAATAGCTTAGAAGCTAAGACCTTACCCTATAAAGAAAGATCCAACATACAAGTCCTCCTTGTTGTTTAAACAACATACATTTCTTCCACGCCACTTCACAGTGCCTCCTTGATCGGTATTTTTTTACAAAAATCTCTTACAATCTTTTTTATCTCTGCAAACTTAGAAGCTGGAGCCAATAGAACCGAAACCAAATAAATATGCGTATTGTTCAATACTGACTTAGCTACTTGAATTCTACCTGCCAAGGATAACTTTGAACCTCTCCACCAAATCAGTTGCCTTTGTAAATTTAAGATAATTTCATCCCATGCTTCATTCATGTCAATATCTAGACCAAAGGGGACTCCTAGAAGCTTTGTCTTTGCAGATGGTACAACAACCTTCCAGGCATACTCATATAAAAAATGCTTGAACCGCTTCCTTCCCCACCCACAAAGCACTACACTTGGCCCAATTAAGGAGACACCCGATGCAATTGAAAATATATCCAAAATCTTTTTGATTATCTGCACATTATTCTTCCCTCACCATCCACTAGCAAGAAGGTATCGTCGAACCGATTAACCAAAACCTATTCACCTTCCACCAATAATAATCACTTTACCAAACCATCCTTTTCAAATTTCATGCAAGAGTTGGCGAAAAGTCCTTCCGCCACTATAGTAAATAAAAAGGAGCTAAAGGGCAACCTTGCCTTATTCCACGCTCAATTGGAAAAAGCACCAATGGTTCTCCATGATACAAGATTACCCCTTAGCGTAAAATCAACATTTTATGCATCATAAATCTAAAACTGCACCCAAATCCCAATTTCAAAAGCATGGCATCTAAGAAAGTCCACTTCACACTATCATAAGCTTTAGCAAAATCCAATTTTAAATATAGAACATTTTGACCTGAACATTGGGCCCAATGAACTCCTTCATATGCTGCCACTATATTATGAAAAATTTGCCCACCTGGAAGAAAGCCTGACTGAGCCGCATCTATTCTCAATCCCAAAACCTGTTTAAGTCTTTCTGCATAGGCTTTTGCAATAATTTTATAGATAGTAGATAGAAGAGTTATTGGGCGCCAATCATGAATGCTCACAGGTTCTTTCTTTTTTTTGATTGAAGGATGGTATTATATTTATATATATATGAAAAAAGGAGAACAAAAATGACTACTTACATGGGGAGTGTCTACCCGGGTTAGCTCTCATACTTGAGGGCTATATATAAAAAAACTAGCTAATCCATTTCCAAGGCAGAAAATGCCATATGGAAAATGGGCATAATTTTAATGTTTAGCTGTTGAAAATAGTGGGTCTAGAACTGAAAACCAGATTTTAAGAACTCTGTACATAAGTGACAGAGATCGAGAAAGTTTTGGATGACTCCATTGTCTTGTCGGATTCCCAAGGTCAATCGTAAGAGAAGCCACCATCTAAGGGATCCGTCCCCCCTTGTGATTATGGTCATTTTGCAGTAAAGACAGGGACAGATCCTTGATTTGGCGAAGTTGTATTTCCCAGCTGCATCCGTAGCTTGACATGTGAATTCCCTTTTCAGATCAGGTTCGAGAGCGCACGAGCAAGTACAGTCACAGTCTTCTTCGAAATGGTGCAGGGAGCAGCTGTCGAGAGCCAAGAGCCCCACTTCGGATGTCGCCATACTTTTATTTGGAAAGGTGATCCGTCGCTCCATGAGAAAGAATTTTCCTGCAATATAGAACAACTTATGAGTTGATTTTGTAAATCCAAGAGACATCATAGTTGGTTTGAGAGAGTATGGCTTGTGGCCATATTATTTCATTGCAATTACCCGGCTTGTTTTACTTTCCATATTCTCCAAAGAAGAATGTAAAACTCCAATGCTTGGGGAGGCAGAATAAAGAAGCTTCTGCTTCAAACTGTCCAAGGATAGATTGAGTCAAGAGCTTCGTGATGCAATCTCAATTGTCCATTGGGACCGTAAACACGATCCGAAAAGATGTTCGCCATTTTCGCATAAGAGAGGCATCTCTGACAAATATTAGTAGGCGAGAAATTGCAAGAAGCGCTTTTGCAATTGGTGGCTAAACTTTTATGCCACAATTGCCAAATGAAAGCTTTGATTTTTGGATTAATTGGAGACTTCCGTGAGGTGTATGAGATTGGATCTGCAACGTTCATAAGATAGTCCCCACTTAAGGTGGATACTCATTGTTTGATTTCTCAATAAGTACTTGTAGGCATCCTTGACTTTGAAGAGGAGTCTCCCTTTAAGTCGCCAAGTGATGTCACCGTTGTTCCAATCAAGATGAGCAATGTAGCTAAGAACAAAGATTATACGTAGATCTCGCCGCTTTCATCTTCATATTTAATAATTGATAGATCAAAAGGAATAGGGCCATTATCATCAAACAGATGTGAGATTTTAATCAAACCTTTATCTTGCCATAATTTCGCTTGATCTGGAAAATTCCTGATAAGACAATGTATGCTGTTTTCTCCAAGGAGATAAGGGTTCCAAAAAATATATTGAGAAGGAGAGATACCTTTCTTCCAAGAAAACATGCCTTTTACCTGCTGCCAAGCCTTTAACCATTTTCGGATTAAAGGAGGAGTGTTGGAGGGGATCTTTAAGTCAAAAAAGGCAGCATCAGGGAGCACCATTTTGATATTCCAGCCATATGGTTTGCATTTGAGGATATAGTGCTTGATTAGCACAGCTACCGGATGCTGTATTTTATCCGTGATGGCTTTAAAGAAATATTTGGCTGCCAGAGCTACCGCATGTTTCTCAATGTTGATGATGCCCAGACCACCTTCAGACTTGGATTTGCAAAGACTCTTCCATAGAGACGGGAGTCCAGCATTTTCTATTGCTGCCACAGGAGATAAACCTTCCAAGAATACCTTGAAGTTTACTGTAGACCTTCTTGGGAGCAAGGATGAAGGAAGATTGGTAAACATGAGATGAGGCAATGACAGAATTAGCTAAAATTGCCCGGCCTGCTTTGGAAAGAAATCTTGAATTGAGGGTGTCAACTTTATGGTAGAATTTCTCAATAATGCTATTCCAAAGGTCTGCAGCATTGGAACGGATGGCAAAAGGAATACCTAACAACTTGGAATGAACATTTGAAGGGCTGAAACTGCACTCAAGAATGGAGGCGGCTTGAGTGCCCAGATCAGGGTCATGAGAGGTAATCTTGGATTTGTTCGGGTTAATATTACAGCCTGAAAGTTTGCCAAAGGCATGTAAAATCCCCTTGGTCTGATTGATTGATTGGAGGTCCATAGAAAGAAGGATAAATGTGTCATCTGCAAAATGCCCATTAAGGAATTGGTCAGCAATATCATTTGCAGGGAGATACAGACCTGTTATTGTGCCTTCTTCTTTTGCTGCCTGTAAACTGCTGTGAAGAGCTTCCATCACTATAATAAAAAGGAAAGGGGCCAAGGGACAACCCTGCTTAACTCCTCTTTTGATGTTGAAGAAAGGGCTGCATTCACCATTAATGAGTACTGAGGAGGAGGAGTTATTGAGAATTGCAGAGAAAATATTGATTGAGCTGATATTGAATCCGAGTTTACTGCAGCACAGCTTAAGAAAATCCCAGTTGACCATATCAAAAGCTTTGGTGATGTCAAGCTTAAGGAGTGCAATCTCTTGCTTGGTATCTTTTGCCCATCTGAGGCCAAGGGTGGCAGTAACAACATTATCAAGAATGTTTCTTCCTTTCAAGTATGCCGATTGGCTATGACTTATAGTATTGTCCAGAATCTTTTTCAGCCTTTGAGTAATAGCACCTGAGATAATCTTGTACATAACATTAGTAAGAGATATAGGTCTGTAATCCGAAAAGGAAACAGGTTCAGGAATCTTGGGGATCAAAGTGATGAAGCTGGTGTTGATTCTGTTATCCATTTGCTTTCTTATAATAAACTCATTGGCAATATTTTGAATGTAAAGTCCCATAAAGTCCCATGTAGCTTTGAAGAACTCAGCTGGAAGGCCGTCTGGTCCAGGAGATTTGCCATTCTTCATATCGTGAATCACTTTGCCGAGCTCCTCCAAAGAGAACAAACTTGTTAGAGCAATATTCTGATCATGAGTGACTTTTTCCTCCATCTTGATGAAGTTCTCACTTTCTTCCTGATAAGAGACAGATGTGGTACCCATAATATTAGTAAAGTGATTTGTGGCAGCAGCTTTTAGGTTGCCATCTCCAAAGAATCTTAGTGCCATTCACCATAATCTCATCAATTTGATTTCTTCTAGTTCTCGCCTTTGGCCTTAACAAAGAAATATTTTGAGTGAGCTCTTTCATCCTCCTTGAGCTCGATGATCTTTGATTTGAGTCTCCAACCCACTGCAATACTTAATTCTTCACCGATTTCTTGACTAATTCTCATTGTAATCTTCCCCTGCTGCACTCGAGAGTATTTCTAAGATTGTTCAAATGAGCTGCCTTGGCCGTGGGATCTCCTTTCCCCAAGTCTTGAGCTTATCCTTGATTAACTTGGCTGTATTACACCACCAAGACATCCAAACCATAGTCAGCCGTAGGGTTTTTCTCAGGAGTCAATCAAATCCAAAATGATATCCCTAAAGTCGATGTTTGATCACCGGTATTTAATTTGAAGTAGGAATTCCTTTTGGTGGAGATTCCATTGCTTCTATGGATGGAGATGAGCCGAGGAAAGTGGTCTCATGAGTGTATAACCATTCAGGTTCGTGA
The DNA here is from genome assembly GCA_021234155.1 of Isoetes taiwanensis. Taxonomy (NCBI): domain Eukaryota; kingdom Viridiplantae; phylum Streptophyta; class Lycopodiopsida; order Isoetales; family Isoetaceae; genus Isoetes; species Isoetes taiwanensis. The sequence continues at coordinate 7,855,416 of JAJEKV010000019.1, forward strand.
CTCGCTACTTGAATTCCGTAGGTTTTCACCGATAGAATCTATCATGAAGGCAAATGATCGGATTGATTCTCAAGGATCGTACCAGCTAAAAAATCATTTGAGGAGGTTCTAGCTAGGGTAAGGTTATTGGTGGAGATCAAATCAGACCAGGAGTTGAATTCATCCGAGGGGAGGGACCTGGAGTTACTATTTTTCATAAAACTATGAGTGACCATGTTGAAATCACCTCCCATAATGATTTCATCCGCCTCGACATTGCTGAAACTATTTCTGATTTTGTTCCAAAGATCAGTCCTCTCAGAGGGGTTGTTGTGAGCATAAATATTGATAATGGCGAATTTAAGATTGTCGAGCTTGAAAATAAGAATTTGCCATCCGCCTCGAAATATCGCTCATCATATAATCGACCGGTTATGCTAAGACTCTTTTTCCAGCAGATTGCAATCCCCCCTGAGCTAATATTGGCTGAAAGGGCCCAAGTTTCCATGCCTGGAGGGAGAGTTCTAGCAATTTTAGAGCTGTAATCAGCGTCATGCAACTTATGCTCTTGAATGAGAAGAAAATCCGGGATAAGGGAAGATAGGCAGACCTTCAGTCTATCCCTTTTACTGGAATCATTAATTCCTTGTAAATTCCAGGTAATGATTTTAAGAGAACTATTCATTTTGGATAATAGGAGGTTTATAAGGAGAGGGATGCTCCCTTGGACTTCTTCTAACAGGGGTCTTATAGTCAGCAGAATTGGTAAGTTGGTTTCTTTTCTTCTTCCTGCTGATGACTTGGTTCCATTCCTGCTCTGAAGGGATCTCTTGGATAGTAACTTTTTGCTGCTGCTCAGCTAATCTGCAGGAGGTTAACAAATTGGAGTAGTCTTGGTACCTCTCACAGAAGCTCATAATAAGGTTCTTGAGGTGGGGATCAAACTGAGCCTTCACATTAAGCATGTTTGGGAGATCCGAATGGATAGGTCTGTGCGGTTTGTTAAAGTCCAGAGCTAAAGTGGGAGGGTTCTGATCTGGGCTGGAGTGATCTATGTTCGAGCCTCTAATAACTTCAGCAGGGGGGGTAACAAAGGGCACAGCTGGGATATTACAGCTGCTAGTTTTACCTTTTTCTGCCTCCTGGGAGGTATTCTCATTCAGATTAGATTTTTTAATCCAGACCCGTTTGACCTCATGATGGGCAGTTGTGCTCTTGTTTGCAGATTCTATGATTTCCTCAGTTTTAAGGCCAGAGAGGGGGGTATTACTAAAATTGATCAGAATTTCTAAGTTATTGTGATGGGATGTTTTGATGCTAACCGAAGGAGACCAATCAGAAGATATGGGTTTGGAAAGGCATATGGAAGGAAAATTGGTTTGGGGGATACTGATATCAAGAACATGGCCGAGATGATTGCCTATGGCTCTGAGGTGATTCGAGGTCCATAAGGAGGGGGGAAGATTCGGGAATTTAGCCCAGGTGACAATAGAAATGTTAGAGTGGTCTCCTGGGGTGAATTCGGGGAACCATTTCATGATGTAGACAAGATGCTTGCCAAAAGAATTAATTTTCCTTTTGAGCACATTTTTGGCATAAATGCTATCTTGGCAAATAACTTGGTAGGTCTTGGCATCCAATTTCAGAATGGAGGCAATTTTTACAAAGGATGAATCTTGGAAATATAAAACTTGACAACACTTGGAGCAGGCGGGGAGGCCTAAAAGTGAATGATGAGGCCTCTATCTAAAAAAAAATGTTGGAAGCAGAGTGGTCACGGATAGAGGAGAGATCAAGAAGAGCGGATTTTCTCATCGTAATCAGAACTTGTTTCTCTCGCAGCAGGATTAGTACATTCCTGATAGCTTTTTCCAACATTTTTAACAGAAGCTTTAGAGATAGAAATTTGCACAATATCAGAGTAAGAGATGTTACTTTTTATCTTATCTGCCTTGCCAAGAATCGGGACCTCCACCTGCACCTTGTTTTCTTTTTCCTTGTACTTGATCTCGTTGAGATTTGCTTCCTTTGAGTTTGGTGCGCTTTGGGGTGTACATGGTTTGTCGGGCTTCTTCAGAATAAAATACCCATTCTTGTCTATGCATTTGCAGCCGGGTTGAGCTAGAGTACGACATCTCACTGATCAGAAATTTTGCTTTGGTATCTTCAAGGGAGACCAATCGTGACGGAATGGTCGCCTCTCAGATATTCTTTTTTGAAATCTTTGTTCCATTTTCCTCCGCCATGTAAGGGAAAGATTCAGCCCAAATTTCCACCATTTTAAAGGATACTTTGTTCCAACCATCTTCAGAGCATAGATTCTGATAACATTTGTTAGCTCTTGCTATAAGTTCATCCATAGTAGTTCGGAAAACCCCATTTTTCAGACTGCAGCAATTCTGGGAAGAGTGGCCTAACTTGATTGTCATTTTAGATGTGAGCAGAAGGTCGAGATGCTGGATTTTGTTCAGGGTGTTGAGGGCAAATCTCTTGTCATCGGACCTGCCTGTAGAGAAATCAGACTCATTTTTCCCCTGTTCTTCGAAAGCTTGAGAAATTTCCCCGTCCTTCATCAGATCCATGATGATGGCTGTAGCATTTTTATCAGATTTTTCTTCTTAGTTCAAAGCCATTTGAATTTTGCAAAGAATGTTTTTTGTTGCTAATAGTTCTTTATAATCTAGTTATCTTGTATAATTCCTTTTGGTACATTTTTCAGCATCCCGGGATCAGTTGTATGTGTTACAGCATTTTAGGAATAAGAGAAATCAAACCCATATTCAAAATCCTATCAAATTGGTGTGAAGTACACAAATCTTTGTATGCCTCCATAATGCTCACTGACGTCCATTCTCAATACCTTTTAAAAAATTCTATAGGGATACCATCCATACCTAGACATTTATCTGAAGCCAACTCAAATGTTGCTGCTCGCAATTCAGACATGGACAGCGGGGCCTCTAACAATTGAGATTCCTCTTGTGAAAGAATTGCATGAACCTTAGAAAACACAATATCCTGCATTACATCTTCATGAGGCAAGTGTTTGACCTTAAAAAAAGTTTCAAAGTATTGAGTAAGGGACTGCTTAATCTCATTTGGCTCTGTCATTACCCTCCCATCCGGCAGAGATAAAGAGTGCATAGTAGCTGCATACCTCTTCTCGCTTTGAAGCTCTAAAAACAGCTTTTATTACAACGATCTCCATCTTTCACCAAAGTTAATCCAGATTTAACTCGTAATGATTGAATTTGGGCCACTTCAAGACCACCTAATAGCATCAATAAGTTGTTGCAATCTAAAAGAGTCCGGACTCCACTTTCTTAAGCTCCTCTAATTCAGCATATAACTTACTTAATGTCTTTTTTTTCTTCATGAACTCGTTGCCCCCCACCTTTTCGCAAAAATCTTGACATTTGCCAAAGCCTCAACAATTCTTCGTGATACCATGTTGTTGAGATGAAGCCTTTTGCCAAGCCTCCCCCGACATCCTCGCTTCAAACTCCTCATTAGGCAACCATCTAGTATTCAATTTAAATACCGCTTTTTCTTTTTGTCGACTATGAATAAGTTCACGATTTTCAAGGATTTGAGGATTATGGTCCGAGATCGCTTTGTGCCAAATAATTAAGCCTCCGTGAACTGTGGACATATATCACAAAGCACACTATTTGCATACATTCGATCATGACGAGCCTGTGACAATCCTGAGCCAACCCAATTATTAGTCCAAGTAAAAGATGAATCTCCATCAACTTCATGTTGAAAGAGTAACTTCTGCCACTGCTGCCGTTCAAAGCCGCTTACAATCTGTCTGTCTTGTGCTGATTCGACCATATTGAAATCCCCTACTAAAAGCCAAGCCACATTTTCTCCCCATTTTGGTATTTTATTACATAAAGAAGCCCATAAAGTTGCTCTTTTTCTAGGAATATTAGATGCATATACATTAATGATACCACATTCTTGAAGTCCTTGCTTCCATTTAATGACTGTCCACCTTCCAAATTTATCTTTTGCTGTAAATGTGACGTGAACCTGTATCTTTTGCACCTATTCTCAATGGTTTATCCTGAACAGGTTCTATACAAATTTCCACATGAGGGGCTGGTCTTCCAACACATACGCCTCTTTCGTTGTTTGTGTTTCTTTGACAGAAGCATCGTGAAGGGTTAAGAAAGTCATTGAAGAACATGCTTCACCATTCCTCAGATATTCGTGCAACGATGACTTAATGCTAAGAGGGAAAATTAATGTAAAAACAAATATGTACCATATGTCGAGAAGATCTTGGCAGCTGGAAATACTTGGCTCGTGGTCTTTAGAAGACCTAACCGAAACCTCCCCGCCCCACTCAAAATAATTCTCACCAGAAATCTTGGCTTGTCACTTCGCCATATATGAACCCATTTCATCATTAAAAGAAGTCTTTGAAAGTGCAACGGACCCTATCTAAAAGAAATTATGCATATATCAAGTAGTCTTGTCCACACACAATACCGCAAAACACATTAGAGAGAAGCTATACCGCTTGCAAAGAAGGCGAGAAAACTATGTCGATAGCATTGTTGGGACAAAGAATAAATGCCGACACATTATAATCTGGTATACTCCTAAAGACAAGTCTGGTGGAGAACTTTATGATGATCACATGGCAAGCACCTACCATAATCATAGCAAGAGCAGAAGAAATTGCTCCAATGTGGCACATTGGTGATGTGTGCAGATAGACCTATGAATAAAAGACCAATCCTTGTCCAATTTTTGTCTTGAGAGTAATAATGCTGCAACTATTCAGAGAAACCAGAATTTGGACATACTTACATCATTACTAGAATAACCAACCACAAAGAAGTTTGGTCAAAGATTGCACAATCAAGCATTATGACCGAAAGTAACTCCTTTGGGGCGGCCTTGTCCCCGCGCAAGCAATAATCAGACGTACGTTAGACAGGGTGCAGGAAAACAACTTGCCAGACTTAAGATCAATACCTGATGTGAAGCATATAACTGCAACCTGTTTTGGTGTCCAATCAAGCTGGATCTCTGTATCATCTAGCTGTTCTAATCCTATAATACCTTCTGAACTGATGATTGGACCTGCCATTACCAAACATCAACCATGTGTTTCATTCACTTTAGCTTTTGAGGTGCGAGTAGTAAGTTTACCTTCACATTCTCCATCACCAAGACTCACCAGAATCTGTAGAGATGGACATCTCTTTCGAAGCATCTCACACCGTGGTAGACAAAGGGTCGCCTAACACCAAAATGCTAGCGTAAATTTTTGTATAGCAAAGACTAGCTTCTTCTACACTCTATAATATGGGTTAAAAGGCATGTTTCAACATCCTTCAACCGTGTGAAGTAACTAAAAGAGCACCATACCCATCTATAATTTAAAGGCGCAATTATTCCACCGCAAGACAAGGCAATCGCCGAATCCATTCTAGGTACCGACCACTATATGCAAAGGAGAAAACCGGGTAAATTAGATTCAAAGATCGAGAATCAAAGCTAATAAGATGCAAATCTTCACATTGATAAAAATGAAATGAAGGACTAACGCCACGATAGCTTCAACTGTTAAGAGCGGCTATGGCAACGCCGAGATCCGTGGCGTGCATTCCCAAATTGCGAGACCTAGGGAGAGAGCAAGCACACGATGCACAAATTCGTGCACTGCTTCCTGTAGACAAATACTTGCTTTTCTAATTTCCCCGACCCTACGATCGAAAAATAAAGAATCTGACGGCTAAAAATGAAAACAGCTGACGTGGCACGACACGTGGCATAGCTAGAGGAAACTGGGCAGCTCGGGTTAGGCAACCCTGCTAAAGAAAGTGCTAAGAAACTGAAGAAGAAATGTTAATACGAGAAACTGGTGAAGAATCCTGCAAGAAAAGGAACCCAATTATCTAGCAGACAATGCATGCATGCTCGTCCTCCCAAGAATACTAAAAGATGCTCGTCCTCCCAGAATACCAAAACATAGATAGATAGATAGTATTTTTACATCATGCCACATTGGCAGCGTCCACGAGCACATATGACGGACCAAATATTTAGCAGGGTTGCCTAACCCCCCCTGCACAAAAGGCTGCAATTCTAGCTATGCCACGTGTCGTGCCACGTCACCCAAAATCAATTTGAGCCGTCCGATTCTCTAATTTCAATCCTACGGCCAGTGGAAATTAGAAAACTCTAAAAATTCTCTGCCGCGCCGACCGTGGCCTTCTTCCACCTTAGAGAATTTCACGACCGCGGGCCTTCTTCTTCTCTTCACTACCGATCCCGCATAGGCGATTATACTAGCCGGGGTTTACCTAAGATGCATCCACTCAGAGCCATGGGAACCACCGCTTTGCTTAAGAGGAGGCAAACCAAAGTGCGGGAAGACAAAAGACAGCCAGGTCCTGATCCAAGCCGGCCGCCATCACCGTAAATTCATCATTTTTTTCTCCTCATTTGCAATCTATTTCGGACCTAATTTCACATTTTAATCTTGCTGATTGATTTTTTCTTAGATATTAGTGACAAGGTCGTTTGCAGTGCATTGATGCATCAAGAAGAGAGGGCGAGGCTAATGCAGCCCTTTTAGATTTTATGGCACAAGTAAGGCTATTATCCCTAAACTTTATTCTTGTATTGCTTTTCATGATTGCAAAGATGTGCATGCCAAGCTCCAAAGTCATTATACCTCTTTCGAGAAATGCGTAAATCGGCATAGCACCGCATAATATTACAATTGTGAAAGTTCTCCGCTCGCATGTGCTCATGCATCCGGCAGACTTTGGCTCTCAACTTTTAGTCTCAATGAGTAGAGATCATTGCATTCCACATACCGCGGGGCACTCGGGTGCATGATTGATATCCTTGGACGCAGGGTACCTTGATGAAGCGTAAGATTTTATGGAAAACATGGTAACCCAACCCCGACGTAGTGGCTTGAGAGAGCTGCTTGCCGCCAAAGACAAATTATGGAGATGTTAAAAGAGGGTGGCCGCGGTACCAACATGTAATCGGTGATAGATTCCAAATAATCAACAGCTTATGTTTTGCTCTCTAATATTTATGCCGCTATTGGGAGGTGGGATGATGTAATAAGAGTAAGAAAAGCGATGTCCTGAGAAAGGAGTGAGAAAACAACCCGGATATAGCTCGGCTTGAAGTAAATAACAAAGTGCATAAGTTTCTTGCTTGTGACATGGAGCATCCGTAACGCGAGAAAATTTATGAACAACTTGAAAAAAAATAATAGAGATGATTAAGAAAGAGGGTTATGAACCCGACACAAAGTTAGTGTTGCATGATGTGGAAGACGGCGAAAGAAGCACCGCTAAGTTACCATAGTGAGAAGTCGGCTATTACTTATGGCCCGATGAGCACGCCTTTATGGGACACCACTTCGGATTATTAAAAATTGAGAGTCCGCAGAGACTCGCCATCATGCTATGAAGTACATCTCAAAATTAATGGAACGAGAGATTATCATGAGGGATAGTAATCGTTTCCATCAGTTCAAGGATAGAGTTTGTTCTTGTGGGGATTATTGGTAAAATGCATTGGTGGAACAGAGTTGGAACTCTTGGATTTCTTTATTGGCGATAATTTAAGAAGTTGAAACACCTTTTGAGCAAGTCTCGAACGCCGCCTCGATTGTAAAAAATCCGAGGGTGTGCAGGGGGCTGACATCGCTATGAAGTACATCTCAAAATTAAACGAGATGATCATGAGGGATACTAACCGCCTCAGCCAAGGATGGAAGATGCATTGGTGTAAGAGATGTGGAACTCTTGGCTTTATTTCTAACTCTATTGGAGAGGCCGATGCAAATGCTACAAATGGAAGTTCACCGTTTTTAAGTAAGCTAAGTATTACTCTATCATATGGTGGACCAAATGCTAGCAATAAGAAAATATCTTTCAAATGTAATTGCCGCTATGAGGCAAACTTAATGGATCAAGCACGCTTTTGTTGTAGGGATACAGATTTGCCCCGTGCAATGTTTCACTCATGATATTATTCTCATTAGAATGCGTATAATATGATCTTCATTTTTTTTGAATGGACAAGGAAAAGCAATCACTTTTGTGCAGCTTGCTACTTATTTCATACATTCTATTAACTCCATCAAGGCGATGATATGATCAAAAGTTTTTGTAAGCGCATAATGACAAGCAACCCGTATACTTGCTGCCAAGATATATTCTTAATCGCCAACAATCCCTGTAAACACAAAGGCACCGCAAAGATCCATAAGTGGGCACCTTCAAGATATACAACTTACCATAGACATGGTCATGAGTCCAAAGAGGAAATGTCGATTTAAGATCCAAAGGGGGTTTACCGCTAGAGGAGATATAAGGAAGAGATTTGTCATCGAGGAATCAACGCTTTTCAATTTTGAGCAACCGCAAAACACCGTACAAACTCAAAAATGATCCGTGCAAGTGTGAGCAAAGAACAAGAAGGATCCGGCACATCGCACATGATAAGTTGAGGCTTGTGCAAAGAGGGAATCATGTCGATTGTCATCACAACCATAATAAAATCACCTAGTTAGTGATTTTTATGGAGTTCAATTGGGTTTTGTGCGATGAAGATTGACAATCTCAGCATTACAATGTGATTCTATATTTATGATTTTCTACTTCTTAGCTTTTCCTCTTTCATAAATGCATCTTATTCACAACTGACAACACTGTGCAAATGTGCGATTCATACCTTTTGGTGTCTATATTATATACATAAGCCAATTGGATTTCTAGATGGCATATGGGTTGATTGCAGCTTGGAATTCTGATATACTTGGCATATGGACGCTTTGTGCCAAATATTAAAAATAATGATCTATGAATCTTTTCTAAGGTTTTAACAATGCAAAGATACATTGTTTTGACGTAGGTTAACGTAAGTGTGGCTATGTAATTATAGATGCATGTCAGTGAATGGAACTCACAATAATCCTACTGTCGCATGTCGCAGACTAATGAGCCATGTCGCAGACTAATGAGCCAGAGCTCCTATGTTGTGGACTCCTATGTTGGATTGTCACCCTCATCATTTAAGATTAGAATTGCAAGCATTGTAGTGCAGACACCACATTTGCTTTCAACAGGACCCTGCTTGTACCTGAAACTTATAGAAAGGCTATGGGGATTCATAAGTATTGATAATTGGAAGTCACTCAATTTAGGAAAAATACATCCTGACAAGATGATGGTTGATGGAATAAGTTTGTCCTCTAGGGTTCTGAATCTATGTCTTGCAGTATTGCGCTACATGAATAAAGCTTGACATCCTTCAAACGAAAAAAAAAATGTCGATGCTATAGATAGATCTATATAGTCTATAAGAATATGATCATCTTTATTCAAACAACTTACAATTCATTCAAAGATATCAATAAGCTCTCGCTTTTATATAACCCGCTTCCCTTGTATATTTTTGGAGTACTTTTCAATGACGACAAGTTGTTTTTGATATATTAGGTAAAATTTGGAGTACTTTTCAATGACGACAAGTGTGAAATTTTTTTTGACATCCCTTAGGTAAAATTTCATCAAATATATATGTGATATGTGTAGCTTAGATTTCTCATCCTTTTTCTTTTGCTGGATTCCTGATAAGTATGATAGTGTCTCTTTTCTGATTGGTAATGTAAAAATCTTTTCTAGAATTTTATTCATGATGCAACTGTACTAAAAAAGTCTCTAATTTGTCCTTCCTTCCAGTTTGACTGGAAAATGAAATCTATGTTAGAAGATACATATAAGTTGGGAATAACTGCCAACTTCGCTTGTCTACTTGCTGCTTTAGCTAAATAGACTAAAGTCTGAGTGGCAAAAGTTCAGTATAAGCTTTTTATCAAAACTTGTTTTTATTTGTCTTTCTTTTTTATAGTCATCTATTCCACTTTAGTGATGCATTCTTGTTTTTATAATAGGCACATTGTTATGTATGGGCTTTGTCTTTTAGTCTCTTTTTCAATTCAAGATGTAGCCTTTTCCCTCTTCTGTGATATGGTCGTGTTTCATGATCGCTTCTTTTTAATAAGGCTTCCAGCTTGACGATTTTGGTGACTAAAATTTCACTGTAGATCTGCTATGAAATCTCTTCAGAGACAAAACATGTTGTTTATATCTTCTTTATAACGCATGACTACTTTGAAAACGTACCTTGCTTTTCATATTGGTGGTATAGAATAGTTACAAAGCAAGACTTGGACAAGGACATCAAGACAAGGAAGATATGTCTATTAATCACTTGATGCCTACATATTCCTCAAGTTATAAGATGGCGCCATTCTAATAATATCATTCCCCGACAGCTTTTATAAGATAAAGGCTGCATGAATTTAGTTTAAAATATATAGATGCAATGTGGATTTCAAACGACAAATTAAGGCAAAAATATGCCCATCACAATACATATAGCATCGCCAACTTAATTCATCATGAAGGAGGGCACTAAGATCAACACTCTGCAACTACAGTCTTTACCCTCTTTGTTCCTTGGTTAGAAAGTATTGAAGGCAATGTAAGCTTGTGGTACGCCGCCCGCAATGACTTCAAAGACGATGAGTTTTCCATTATGCCATGCCACCATGACGCAAAGCCGTAATTATATATCAAGGAAGGGAAACCAAGACCAAGAATTTTAAAACAACCATATTAACCCTCTAACTTGTTCTACAAAATCTATGATCAATATCCAAAATCAAAACGCTCTTCCCCAAACGGATACGACACTGTCCCTACGGGTTCATCTCCGCTATTTCCACATCACCATACATTTTGCAAAGACCAACAGAGACATCCGGATTTCAATATTGGGTTCAAAAATCATTGTATTCAAAAAGTCACCACCATCATCCAGGTAACCTGCATGACCGAGAAGGTCTGCTACACAGGCAACATGCTGTATATCACAGTTCAAATTACTACAATTAAAATACCAACTCAAATCCATCTACCTAGCCTTCTTCCCAACCCTGCAGTTCTGCTAGTTATCCTAATTTTAGAGAATCTGGTTTTAGGCAGGGAATTTCCGTACTGCACCCACGTTAACCCGAGCTAAGGAGCTACCCGGCATTACAGTGTATAGAAAACGTTCAAAAAGAAGTTCAAGTTACGGTGGCTGATAGCGGGGCTTGCCGTGTTTGGTTGATAACGGGACATTTGATACCTAGTACTTTCAGACTAGCAGGAAGATCGGCCTGAACCCGAGAAGTAGTTACAGTTAGCCTGCGTGTATAATGCCCAGCTGCGTAACAACAGAAATAAGGTTAGGGGCAAAGTGTTTTGCCAATGTTCTATGCTTTAATGCTTTTAAATTTAGAGAGTGGAGGATATGTTCAAAACTTAGATGTAGAAAGATCAGAATTTTTGAAACTTCAATGATCATAGCAGACTCCATGTAAGCAACTGATGGGAAATGTATACGTTATAGATGGCTCAGCTTTCAAACACAATAAGCTTCTTGCAAAAGTGCAGGAAACAAAAGGACCTAACTTCCGCTAAACATCTATATGCACAGGTTTGCCTTAATGAGGCTGAAGATCGCCAAAGCATTGGAAATTATGTCATACCCATGTTTGTGGAATGTGGGAGCATATCTGATGCCCAGCAAGCTTTTAACACGTTATATTATCCTAATCAGCATTCATGGACTTCTCTTATATCAGGTTACATGCAATGTGGGCAGTCAGACCGTGCCTTCAATATGTACAGGAAAATGCAAGAAGCTAGTGTACCTCCTAGCAATCATACATTTACTGCATTACTGAAAGGGTGTGGCCGAGGAAAGGATGTTGAAAGAGGTCATCAAATTCACATGGAGGCCAAAAAACTGCAATTTGAAACAAATCTTTTTGTTGGCAGTGCTTTGGTAGACATGTATTCTAAATGTGGACTACTTAGACAGGCACAAGAAGTTTTTGACAAGCTTCCCATTCGAGATGTCGTGTGTTGGACTGCACTTATTTCTGGATATGCTGAACACGGATCTGGCGAGGAAGCACTAAAAGGTTTTGAACAGATGCAACAGGAGGGCGTATCTTTAGATCCTTTCACTTTTGTTTGTAGCTTGAAAGCTTGTGCTATCATAGGTGATATAAACAGGGGCCGACAAATACACAAGGAAGTTTCCAAAAGAGGATTTGAAAGGGATGTTTTCGTAGGCAGTGCACTGATTGACATGTACGTGAAATGTAACTCTATTGTAGAGGCTAGAGTTATTTTTGACAAGCTGCCAGCACATAATGTTGTTTTATGGAACACATTACTAGCAGGATATGTCGAAAATGGATTCAACCAGGAAGTGCTAACTTGTTTCCAACTGATGTTGCATGAGGGTGTTTCTCCAGATGGAGTTACATTTGTTTGTAGCCTCAAAGCTTGTGGGAACATGGCAGTACTAGACAGAGGACAAGAGATACACGCCAAGCTTGGACAAATGGGATATGAAAAGGATGTGATTGTTGGTCGTGCTTTGGTGGACATGTATGCAAAATGCAGATCAATTGCATTGGCACGGGAAGTCTTTGACAAGCTGCCATTTCGAGATATCTTGACCTGGACTGCTCTAATTGCAGGGTATGTGGAAAATGGATCTGGCCAGGAAGCCCTGGATTGCTTTGGTCTCATGCAAGTTGAAGGCATATCTCCAGATTCCGTGATATACATTTGTTGCTTAAAAGCTTGCAATATCATACTGTCTATAATAAAAGGTCGGGAGTTACATTGTGAGATTGTACAAAGAGAGTTTGAGAAAGATATTTTCATTGGGAGCACTCTAATTGACATGTATGCTAAATGTGGCTCACTTGTTGATGCTGAAGTGGTGTTTGACAAGTTGCCAATTCAAAATGCAGTCTCATGGAATACACTTATTGCAGGATATGCTGACAGTGATTGTGGACTGGAAGCACTGAAATGTTTTGAACAAATGAATATAGAAACTATATGTCCAAACGCTGCCACTTTCGTCTGCACTTTAAAAGCTTGTTGCAACATACAAGCCATGGACAAGGGACGGGAAATACATGCTGAAATTCTACAAAGGGGATATGGAAATGACCATCTTGTAGCAAACACTTTGGTCGATATGTATGCTAAGTGTGGTTCACTAGTGGAAGCAGAGGATGTTTTTGATGCGATGGAAGTTAGGAGTATCGTGTCATGGAATGCTTTAATTGGAGGGTTTTCTGAGAAAGGGCCTTGCAGGGAGGCACTGAAATGTTTTAAACAGATGCAATTGGAGGGTATATCGCCAAATGCTGTCACGTTTTCTGGTGCCTTAAAAGCATGTGGAAATATTGGAGCCATGGATAGAGGACAAGAAATGCATGTTGCGATTGGACAGCAAGGATATGACAAAGACATTTTGCTTGGAACCACATTACTTGATATGTATGCCAAAGGTGGTTCGGCTTGGGAAGCACGAAAAGTATTTGATAAGTTGCCATTTCAGACGATTGTGTCATGGAATGCAATGATAAGAGCATATGGCATGAATTGTGAGGCCGACATGGCAGTGCAATGTTTTCATGACATGCAAAATCAGGATATAAGGCCGGATTCTATTACCTTCATATGCCTTCTTACAGCATGCAGCCGTGCGAACCTAGTAAGTAAGGGCCAAGAGTATTTTGATGTGATGAGAAGCGAGTATGGCATCATTCCAACGATGGATCATTATGCTTGTATGGTTGACCTGCTTTCACGCTCTGGGTGCTTGTACAGGGCAGCAGGGTTCCTGCAGGCTGCAGCTTATTTTCCATTTGAAGAGGGGTTGACAGCTCTGCTTAGTGCCTGCAAAGTTTTTGGGGAAGTAGAATTAGGCCAGAAATGCTTTCAGCAGCTTGTTCACATGAATCCCAAATGTGCAGCTTCTTATGCACTCATGGCAAATATCTATTTAACCGCAGGCAGATGGGAAGATGCGAATAAAATAGAGGAGCTGAGAAAACGTGCAGGAGCAAAGAAGAAACCAGCAACAGCTCTAATAGAGGTGAACAAGGTGGTCCATGAATTTGTGATAGGACATGACAGAAGTGAAGAAATCTCAGCAATGTTGGAGACCCTGTATCTACGAATGAAAGAAGAAGGATATGTGCCAAATGTAGATCTCATTTTGGGGTCTGGCTGTGGCATTGGAAAAGAAGTAGAGTTGTGTGGACATGCAGAGAAATTGGCCATAGCTTTTGGGCTTCTCCATACTCCACAGGGGCAAACACTCCGTGTCAGTAAGAACTTACGAATGTGCAATGATTGTCATAATGCTACTAAAATCATATCCAAGATAGAGAGACGGGAGATCCTGCTAAGGGAGAGTAACTGGGTCCATCACTTCAAGGATGGTTTGTGTTCTTGTGGAGATGTATGGTGATTGCCATGCAATTTTGTATTGAGCGAAGGTGTTATTTTCAAATCTTTGACACCCATAAGGCTGAAGGAAGTATATGAAGCAGGACTGCTTATTCTTCTTAGGTTATGAAACATAAATGCTTGTGACATGGAGGTCCAACTTGTATATACATTCTTTATTTAATCAAAAGTGATGAACAGTTATTGTCTACAACTTCTTTGTGCACAAAGTTGGACCACACTAATCTTTGACTTTGGAAGCATCTACTCCTGGGCCTACTGAAACTCTTCTCATGAATGGCATCTTGGGTGGTGCAAATTAGATGCATCATAATACATGCATGTAATTCTTTCTAGTTTATCTTTTCCAGGCATGGATGTAGTATTGTTTGGTGTGTGGGTTGTGATTTCTACCTCCTACTCGAGTAAATAAGGTTTTCAACTCTCATCATATTAAAATGGGACTCATTCTAGTCAATTTGAGAAACCAAAGATTTAAAGGGGTGTTGTAGTTGTTTGTAGATAGGCTAGGAGTATCATCTCTTGCATCACTTTAGGCATCACCTGCCCATAAGACTTTCAAGCATTCTAGAGCCACAAGAGGAACTATTACGTACGGTGGAATAAAGACTTTGGAAATCTATAAGTATCACTTGCTCAAACAAAGTTCAAATCAATGTTGCACTATGGGATTTGAATTGAATTGAAATTGATGAAAGAAACCCAAGGGAGAGAGCCAATGATATACTATCTAGTACTTCTCTCTTTATCACGTTATCCAAATATGGTACAAAAGAGGATGAAATTCATCAAACAATCTATTTTAGATGATTGTATATCAGAAAAAAGAAAACTATGAATTTATAGCACCTCTATAACGCATTCCTTACATTGTTGAGAATAAATTGATGAGGAAGAGAAACCATATTGTGTTGTTGAGATGGATTCAGCTAAAACATCGCGAACTCTTTCTACAAACTTCTTAGCAAAGATCTTGTAAACATAGGAAAGCAATATAATAGGTCACCAGCCATAACTAACCTTGGGTTCCTTGATCTTTGGAATGAGGAAGATACAACCCTGTTCAAAAATCTTATCAAGGTACCTAAATCTCTAAAATTCACATAACGCATCATACAGATCATGCTCCAATCAATCAGATAAGACCAAAGTGATTGTGTTTGGGGCAAACAAGACTAATCATTTAAAATTCTATTATCAAGGTGAACTTGTAGAAATTACCAATAGCTACAAGTACCTTGGGATATTAGTGGATAAGAGTCCAAATTGGAACCAAGCAGTGGAGCAAAAAGTAAACGGTGGCCTCAAAGCACTATATGCAATGCAGCGTAGATGTGCCAAAGCAGAGATATGGAACTTTAACGTGAAAAGAATGCTTTATATAGCACTGGTCCAATCCTTTTAGTTTTGTATGGATGTGAAGTATGGGGTCCTGGATTGGCATTGGATACTGGAAAAAGGTTGAGAAAGTTCAAAAGAAATTCTTTCGGTCTGAACTTGGAACAAACATGCAAACTCCCTATGATATGAGGTTAGCAAATGTGGGATGCTTACATTGGAAGCAGAGGCGCTTTGCAGACTCCTTAATTATGTCTATAAGGTGTTGTATATTATGTCTGAAGAAAGTTTACCACGCTTGGCTTTGGAGGAGACACGGGCAAAGGGCTGGTTTGCTGATGCCACTTAGTGGATGGCATGATGGGGGATGAATATTTATGATTTAGCTTTGCATGAAGATGATATCCGCACATGGGTCAAAATGAATGTTCTTCATAGGACATGGAGAGATGGAGCAGTAAAAAAGGAGTTTTATAGGACCCATATTAATCCTACATTGCAAGAGGCAAAGTATTTGTTAGAGGGGATTTCCATGAAGTATAGACATGCCATCTGCAGGACGAGGCTGAGCTCATATAGGCTTGGTATTGAAGTAGGAAGGTAGAATGACATTCCTCACGAGCTTAGATTGTGTAAGATATGTGAGGCAGGGATACTTGAAGACGAGGAACATGTACTTCTACATTGCCATCCTTACAGAGATATTCAAGAGAAGTATGATGTATGTGCTGACATATTGATGGCTTTCTTTGACTTTTCAGGATCACGTATTGGGAGATGTATCATTGACATTTTAGAGCGTAGGGATGATGTTTTAAGAACGTTAAAAGTAGATGAGTTAGAGATGTGAGAGACTAATGCATTACTATCAGAGGATGCATTAGATGATTTGTATTATAATGTTGAATGTACAAGTTGAACGTCTCATAGACCTGGCGGTCTCACAGACGCGATAATCAAATTTCATTTCATTTCATTTCATTTCATTTTTCAAGAGAACCACAATCTCTTTCAATTCCATCTTCATAATATTAGACATAAGAAGTAATCTCTGCTCTTAGAGATAATACAATGTACCTTAGTCAAAACAATAGATTGCATGTCCTCTGGAAAAGGTATTATAGTTGTCTTGCGAAGAATGAAGAAAAATCCTGATGTGGCTATACTGCTTAGCAGGGATGCTTTTATTTATTTTTTCAATGCAATTTATATAGAATAGTTGGCGACTGTAAAGAAGAATAAAATTAGTTTTAATGGCGAATATGTTAAATAATCGATTTCTTTTCATCATTATTTGGCGAATTTTTGTTGTTAAAGCTTTATAATTCAAAAGCAAATACATTTATAACTTTGCTCAACAAGAAATGGGTTTGAATTCAAGTCACAAAAATAGAAGTCTTTATGGAGGAAGTCTAGCATTTCTAGGTCATTATCCCATTCTAAAATCAAATTGATCCCATGAAATTCATTACCTACAAATGCGACAAGGAAAACTCTATCAAGTCACATAAATCTCAAGGAATAACTTGCAGACAATCTTGTGATGCTCAAAAGCCAGTGTGGGTACGAATTAGAACGAATATATATTTTTGATCGCAAGAAGCTATATAATTGGGGGCGAATGGGCTCTTGTCCTAGGTTCGATTACATGGCGAATGTCTTCTTGGAAGGACAGCTTCGTATCAATTCAGGGCGAATATTCAAATAAAAAATGTGATATGTAACCTACTAAACATTCGTAAGAAATTTTTGAAAATCCCTAAAAATTCGTCTTTTGCGAATATTCGCCACTAAAAGCATCACTGCTGCTTAGGATGCAGAGGATCAGAGATAAGAGAGATATCTGGTAACACCCAAGGATGTACAGATCTAGCGGGTTTCCTTCTCGTTGCAATAGCAAAGAAGAAGCGCGTGTATCTATCTCTATTCTTGAACCAATGCGACTCTGTCTCTCACTTTGGCTTCGGTAACTTTCACATCCATAGCCTTAATTTGAGATGGCAACTCCTTTTCTCTAACTCAGATAGTGGCATCAGCACGGTGGATCTCCAATTCTTAATACAATGAAGTCACTAGAACTCAGATAGCAACTCAATGATACAATGAATTCAGATACTCTAACTTCTGTAGCCCCGACTCTTTCCCACTCTTTTGCAAAAGACTTCATTGCAGACAACACTGCAACTATCTCAAAAATGCCCCTACGAGGTGAGAAAGCTCGAGACCAGACCCAATTAGAGACAACTTCAAAATCATCATCCTCTAGGTACTTGACATTAAGCTTGAAATAACTTTTGGTTGGTCAGTGACAAGTAGCCACATCACTAGAAAGAGGTTGGACTCATGATCAGACACAGAGCTATCCAGAAAATTCAAAAGACGAAAGTCTGCGAGCAAAGCTATTGCATAATCATTGAAATATCCCTTATCATGCTTTGCATGAGCTTTGGCTGTCCAACCATTACACAACATGAAGGATGGTTCTCCATCGATCTCTATAAGCTGAAAATCACGTAAAAAGTGTAACCATTGTTCTCTTTGGAATCCTGTGCACCACTTTAGATCTCTAATGTGACGTTTCCATCCATTATATGCCTTGTATAAATACAAGTAACATATAATACATAGCTAAGTCACGAGTACCCCACCATACCCTAGATGTCTCAATACGAGTCTAGCTATGTTAGGATTAAATATTAATTAATGTAAAAGCCCATTATGCTGAATTAGTTATTAACGTGTAATTAACTATGTTAGTTAATTATTAGTAGTTTAGTTTAGCAACTGACACCTAATCTAAATTGATTGGGCAAGGGAAAATTGCTAATAAAGGGCATTACGGGTTCAACCAAATTAAGGCCTCACCCCCCAATTTGTCCCAAATTGATTTTGGAGAACTTGAAGGAGGAGCAGCAGCCATAGCCACCAGGAAGATGGAGAACCTTCCTAAGAATGAATCTAGCCAAGAAATTGGTATGATGCTCTATGCTTATTGCCTCTGTTCTTTTATACAGAAAAGGGCCTAGTATTTGAAAGAGATTGCCCAAATAAATAATGCTTGGACACTTTTTGTTGAGGATATACTTCGGGGACAGAACCCAAGACAGAAAGTTTTGCCCTTGAAGAGTGAAGCCCCAGTAGTCCCCCTTGAACATCATGATGAACACTTATCGAATCCATGTAGTAAAAATTTAAACCAGAATAGTGTCTTTCATCTACAAAGAAGATTTCAACTTATGAATTATTTTTTTATCTGGAACTCTAATTTGAGTACTTTCAGCCATTTTAAGCCATGGTAATATGACACATGTTTAGAAGTGAATTAGATAAATTGATCATAGTTTTGTTTGGTGTAGCTAATAGCTAAAATAACTTAATATAGAGCAAACTCAAGCGATAGGAGAAAAGGATCACGCTGATAGTTTGCAACAATGGGAAGAGTTATTAGATGCTTCTATAAACTAGGACCAACTTTGGATGCCAAGCGTATAGACATCTGTGAAAAATCAGCAAGTGCGGCATCCAATGCACACACAAGATTCTACGTATCATGTCCAAATAGGTTTCATGCATTCCAGATTTAACTGGCTTGCATGATTAGGGTTTTGAAACTAAATATGTTCGCCACATGTGTTTATACATATCGGAAGAATTATTATGCTTTCAAATCTCAATGACCTCTCTTAAAAGAAAATGTACAATAGCAATTCTCTGAGAAATAGTAGAAATCTTTTGATGAATCGCCTGGGCAGAAGCATCCAAATACATAAGCATTTTAGTTGGTGCGTAGGACTAGCAGTCTCTGGCAGATATGCAATCGATACAATTTCATTGTCACATCCATGCCTTCAAGCATATTTATTGCAGCATCAGTTTTTATCCCAACAAAATCAAGCGATACAGGTTCTCTTGGATTTCTCCCAAACATAGCCACATATAGATTAGTTTTGATGCTCTGCTGGTACTCATTATTGTAAGCGAATTCCACAATTAGCAAATAGTCCCCCAACCTAGATTGTTGAGTGGCTCTTTTAGTTTGCGCATCCGTCTCAGG
Source organism: Isoetes taiwanensis (assembly GCA_021234155.1). NCBI lineage: Eukaryota > Viridiplantae > Streptophyta > Lycopodiopsida > Isoetales > Isoetaceae > Isoetes > Isoetes taiwanensis. The sequence continues at coordinate 7,875,180 of JAJEKV010000019.1, forward strand.
ATGATCTTCACTAGAGAGCTGAAGAATGCATTTCAATACAGAGATTCTTTGCCATAATACCTCTGAAGAATACTGCCAAGCCATCAGCATTCTTTGTCAGAGGCTAGTAAAACATTCTCTTGAGCAATTCATATGTTTTCCATTCATCTGCATGCCCAGCATAAGGTGCATCATGAAACTCGCTCAACGATTGCATTCGTAAAATATCCACAATGGGAACATAAATACGTCCCTTATGATACCAGAGTCCGTAAGCATCAGGTAACTTGGATAGATGTTGCATATTCAAACTATAGGGTTCCAAGTCATATGCTTGCCTAATCTGTGACACCAAGGCAATTTCACATTGAACCATCACATTCACCTCCGGAATCCTGGAAAGAGCATCAACAACATGATTCTTTTTTTTCGGTAGTGTGTAACATGAAAATGAATGAGAAAGGAAGTCCAACCACCTTGCTTGTATTAGACTTACCTCAGCTTGGCTTTGCAGGAACTTGAGTGGTTTGTGATCAGTATAAACCACAAAGTCACATTTGTTGCGAAGATAATGTTTTCAGACTTTGAGCGCATGAACTATCGCCAATAAATCCTGCTCATAAGTGCAATAATTCTTCTCACCAACACTTAGTTGGCAACTTTCATATGCCACCACTCTGCATGAGCACAACACCAATGGCACAACCAAATGCATTTGTATTGACCTCATAAGGTTTACTCATGTCTGGAATCAATAGAATATGCACCGAGGTCAATAACCTCTTCAACATATCCATTATCTGCTGCTGCTTCGCTGTCCATTGCCATTGAACAATAGTTTTCAACAACATAGTCAAAGCAGCTACAATCTTAGCAAACTTCCAAATAAATCTACGATAATAACTGGCCAACTCCAGGAAGCTACACAACTCGGATACATTCTTCGGTGCTGGCCAAGACTGAATTGCTTCCGTTTTCTTGGGATCTATAACTATACCTGCCGCAGATACAATGTGGCCCAAATACTCCATTTGTGCTTTCAAAATTTTACACTTTGACATTTTTGCATAGCTTATGCTCTCTGAGCATATTTATATGGTACGCAAATGATTCAAATGCTCACCTAAGGTTTTGTTGTTCATAAGGATGGTCCAAAATACTTCAACAAAAGTACTAAGACATTCTACAAAAACCTCAATCATCATTCTAGACAAAGTAGCAGGAGCATTTGTTAGACAAAAAGGTATCACCAAAATTCAAAAGGATCGAAAGTGGTCCTGAAGGCAGTCTTATGTCCACTTGGCTTTGCCATATGGCATCATAGCAAGGGGCAGGTGGTCCTCCTAGAATCAAATTCGGCAGCCTGTTGCCAGTAGCCACAGGCCAATTCTGATGTCTGCCGCCTCCCAATTTAGATCTGCCGACTCCATCTTTCAATGGGGATGCTTTGCCAACATGGGCAAGGTCATGTGGCGACCATACAACAGCAGATGGTTGAGCCCAAAGGTCAAATCGGCAGGAGCCGGTTCAAATTCAACAGCTCATGCTGCCTAATAGTTTATGACAGAGCCACGATGGTGGGTGCCCCGCTATTTAGGGGTGCGCCCATTTTTTTAAATGGTTCAATAGAATTTAAACCATTAAATATAATGCTTTAACAACCCCCAGACATTAAATATGTACTTTAAGCATTAACGCCCTTAGTCTAAGAACTCCAAGGTGCACCATACTTAGAATTAGAGAGTATGCAACCTAGATAATTCCAGTGCCAACACCGCATTGAAGCATTTTATTAGCCCACAACAACATGCATGTTAAATATTCACAAACATGGTCTGTAGAATAATAGGATATCGTCCATAGTTAGCTTATTTAGAATGCTTAGTGTTTTTCTAGAGCCTATTCGAATGCACTCAAATACCAACCACAGAACCAACAACCCTGATATGAGCCATACGTGCCCTCCCCTTCATTACCGAACAAAATGTACAATCTTTCTAAGAATATCTTAAGGAATGCCCCTATTAAGTGGCTCCCCACAATCCCTCATGCCTATCGGCATTTTTGGCCATACAAAACATATCCACATGCTACAAGGCAAGTCCAACTACAATTTGGACATCAAGTACTCAAGGCTTCAACATCGATGTCCCCTGCTCACAACTCCAAGAGTTCATTAAGCTAGGACTGCAACCTTCAAGCACTGGAACCATAAAATAGGTCATGCGGCATGGTCGACTGACAGGTTCAATTTACGCTAGAGTACACCTGCAAAAACGAAAAATAAACAACCTAGCACGAGGGCCACGACAAGGCATGAGAGCCTACGACCCGGCATGAGGGCTCCCCACAAACGGGGCACGTAGGTAATTAAACACAACCCAATGACGTGGGTCCACCACTTTCCTGGCATGAGAAACCCACAATCCAGTACAAAGCAGAAGGCCCCCGACCACGAAGGTGGCCAGCACAAAAGGAACAACATCACCACGCCTGAGGGTGACTTCCAACAGACATAAGCAAAGGGCCACCACAGACAAAATAGTTCTCGAACTTAGTTTAACCAGCTACAGGTACCGAAGAACGCTTAATAGACAAGGACCTGAGCTCTAATCAAGGGTAGAATGTAAGGAAGAAATCAACACACACTTAAGAGCCACCATAACTTTAACACGTGCACACAAGGGTCACCACCAAAGAACATACGCATAATGGACCACCACCCACAAATACCTTGTGAACTAAGTGTTGACCATTACGAAGTCTCATTCAAGCTTAATAGACAATAGCACAATGCTACCAACATAGGAAACATTAAGGCCCAAACAACTAACCTCTAACGCGTGCTCCTAGACAAGAGTAAAGACAAGAGTGACGCCGTCACATAGAAAATCGCTCTAAGGCTCTGATGTAATGGTTAATACTATGGGATAAGTGTTTTAGACAATTTACAAATATGAAAACTCCTTTTTACCCATATTTCCATACTCTAATGAATCTAATATGATTGAGGGAATTTTGACTGCTGTGAGAACATAAAATCATTGCTTATACATGCAAACAAAAGAATTTTGTCAAACTGAATCTCCATTTCAAGTGCTATGGCACAGTAATTAAGCGCTTAACCAGGTCCACCTCTGAAAGGCCATATTGGCAAAGCTATAAACATTGATTTAACTGGTTGTGATCATCACTATTGTACCGCAGTCTCCAATTACAAATTACACTAGCTTAGAATGTGGAAAAGTACTATGTAAACTGGCTTAAGCATCAAGAAAAGGTTCAATAAACTTCTCCTGCAGTAAATCTGCTACCACTTGCTGCCTAAGAAGAAGTAGACGATGCTATCTCAGATCATTACTGTGTTCTTCTGTTCACTACAATAGAAATAAATGATGAGTCAACTTTTGGTTGCATCTACTATTTTGTTATTTCGCCTATGTAATAGATCCGGTTCCTTATAACAAATACTGATGAATAGAATGCCAATTGAGTCTGTCTTGGTCGCAGCTCTGCTTCCTGATATATAAAGCCTCAATGGTATGCCTTTTTTACTATATTCCTTGGTTCCCTTTCTTTTAAATTTTATATCCATCTTTATAATTTATAAAAGAATAGAATAGATTTTTTTAACGTCCACGGAGACCAATAGGTCATGGGACCCATACAAAAGTTATTCTGTTAAAAATAAAGTGTGGCGCTCCTATTAGTCACGATCCTTCTCTAATGTCAATGGTCATCCCTTATTATAGATACGTAAAAGTGCCCCCCATATAATAATACATGGATATTGATTTAAGTCATATTATCCCTTGCACTTATATGGCTTTACTTCCATCGTAGACCACTCCCTGTGCTTGTACCATAATAAAGTCCAATGAAAATGAAGAAATTTGTAGGAGCGTCTCAACGAGCTATAGATTGCCTAAAGTGATTACTCTAGTTTTATATATCAAGTAAGTCATCTTAAAAATACTGTTTTTAAAAATAGAATAGTATGATAGTAGTGCAAAGGAAAGAACTTTATTAATTATGGTTTCCAAAAAATAGAATAGAATAGTATGTCAATATCTGAATTGAATTGAATAGGAAAGAACTTTATGACGAGATGAGGAGGTTGGACTTATTATCACTTCCATCTACTAGAAAGTATATTCACGTGGTACTATAGGTCAATGGACTTTTTTGTTGGTGACACGCATTTACTAGAAAACACATTTGCCTAATATACAAACAAAAAAATGACAATCTCCGAGGATAGGCATGGATCTCAGAGGTTTTTAATGTGCTTAATAGTTTAGGTGGAATCCCACTATCGGCCGAACAATACTTTAGAAACATTTAAGTCAACATGTTGTTTCATATTTTCCTATCACACTATTCATGTCAAACATGTGGTCGGTAAGGAAATCAGGGTTGGGGAGAGCCTGCCCTGTTCAAGATCACGTTCTGGGTCAGCTTGGCAGCAAATTTGAGGTGGAATCAAGCATGAGTATAGGAGCATTTCAAGAACCCTAAGATCATGGTGCTGATCATGTACCAGTTTATTAAAACAGGGGTGATTTGGAGCAATCAAAGGGAACTTCGAGGCGATATGGAGCACTTTGAAGTTACTTTAATCTTGAAACATTTCTGGAGTAATACCAGTCTAATTTTGAGGCCGATAACACCGATGTAAAGCATTATGAATTGATATATGGGAGCTTGCAACATAATCTACTTGGGGGCAATTTGAGAAACTAATCGTGGGCCATAAGTCTCATATAATTCAATTGAGCATCTACATTCCTTGGCCCAGACAAAGAAGAAGAAGAAGAAGAAGGTTGGGGGGGAGATGGTGACGCATTGTAACGGACCTAGGATTTTGAGGTAAATTGTGGATTATTTTATTTAAAAGATGCAAAGGAATATTAATCAAAATATCACGCATGCAGAGAAATACGTCGTATATGTAGAGATTATACGGACGAAATACTGTGGTTAAAAATAAATATAAGTACAGGGAAAAGCATTGGAAAAAGATTGATTGCAGAGGGATTGCTGAAGGAGCGTGTTGGAGCGCAGAAAAAGCAACAAGCGGGATTCCAGGTGGGGATCAAGCCTTACACCTGGGGTTTGGTGCTTGATTAAGCTGTGATTTGATTAGTGTGATGGTTGTTCTTGTCGGCATAAGCTTAGAATTTATTCGTGTTTTGTATTGAGTTGGAATAGTAAAACTGCATGCTTTGAGTTCTTTATTTGAGAGATCATTCTATGTCTTGAATTAGGGAAGTTCATGAACCCAATATGATTTATTAGATTCAACCAATATAGAAATGAGTTGAAACATCATAGATAACGAGATTTGAGCGTAATAATTGAGCAAGAGGGTGAAGAACCGCCAGAGATGACAATATTTTTGCGATCTCTGGCGAGAAAAGCATGGGATCTTGTTGGTGTCTAAATGCTTAAGAAAAGTCATGGAACAGACACGAATGGGCGATTTGGAACCCGGATGGCCGATTTGATCCGAAAAGTTGGATTTAGAATGATAAGGATGGGATTCGTGAGCAAAAGCTTGCCTTCTTAATTTCGTTTCCATGCCAAGAACATGCTTAAAATCAAATGTTTCGGACTCAAAGCATTGATTCCAAAGAGAAAAACACTTGTAGAGGACGATTTGGGCGGTTTAGGATCAGATTGATGCCAAATCCGGCGATTCTTTGGTCGGATTTCGCCAAGAAGAAAAGTAGTTGGAATCCTTTTCTTCAAACAAAGAAAATTTGGTCCGAAATCCCCGTAAAAAGCCGATTTGGTCGGACCCAAGAGCTTTTGGGGTGGATTCGATGGCCCGGAGGCCAAATCCGGCAGCTGCAGGCAGCCAGAGTTCGTGGCTGTAACATGGTTAGGGTTAGGTTAAAAAAATGAACGAAAAAGTTAATATGTTAACAATTGATTAGTTGTTAGTAAAGAAGCAATAAAAAGTAAAAAGCTAGAAAGCTAAGGTCAAAATTTAGAAAAGCTAAGGTTTTAAGTTAGAATTACAATAGTAAGGGTTAGTTGGAGCAAGGAGTTTGGCTCGGGATATATTACATAAAATTAAGGCCTAAGTTAATAAGGGGTTATGCTAATGGTTGCAAGTTATCTATAATAACGATATTCTAAATGCTATAGGTTAAACATTGTTAAAGTTTTAAATGTAGATATTAACCTTGTGCGAGTAAATCCTGTTAAGGGGTAGGCATTTTATCTTTTATTTAATGGTGATGGCTGCATAATGCATGATTGAGGTTATTATAATTATTGATTTATGGTTGGATTTCTCTTGTTATATGAATGTAAGCTTGTTATGGCATGGGCATGATGGTGAATTGTATGAAATTGTATATGGTGAAATTCTTTGATATAGACCTCTGGGGCCGGAGTCTAGGTGCGATGGTCTAGACTCACGGTTTGCACAGTGCTATGTAAATGGTATTTTGAACATCGGGCGTTGGTACCGTAAGGTACAACGTCATGCTCAGTAAGTGGTCCTCCAATGCTGGACGCAGCGTGGATGGGTGTGTACACACGTGGTTACCCCGCCTCTATGTCAATGGGCCCGATCACCGAAAGTTGACCTTGCTCAGACCCAGAGGAATATTGGTTGCAATGTTGATGCTATGGTTGCTTGGCTAGAGTATATGTGGTTTTTAATGCTGGAATAAGTTGCAATGGTTGTGCTTAGCATAATTATGCATTGTGTTTATGTTGGTTGGACTAGTAACTTGGATTGCAGGGGCGAGGTTACGGTAAGGCTAAATTATTGTTCTAAGTTAATGCTTGTGGTAATTGATGCTTGATATATTCTAAATCCCCGATCCCCACTTAGTCCGTGTGACTAACCCCGTGGTTAAATGGTGTAAGCAGAGGTGCGAGATGCTCCGGAAAGTAGCCAAGCTGCAGAAAGGCAAGAGTAGAAGTGTGTGGATTGCTAGATAATGCATTTGATTAATATAACTATTATTATTATGGATCGGCTTAAACTATACTTATTTGTAAACTTTGGTTGTTTTGTGGAATTTTGCCGAGCAATGGCAAGTATAATATTTTTGGGACCTTAGAGCACGTATAAAGATTAAATTCTTTACCTAAGTATGCGTGTATTAATTTCTTGAGTTGCAACGGTTAAATAGATCCAACGGTAGTGATCGATGGGATCTCCAGTTACCGAGAGGTTAACTGGCCAGGCCCGTCACAGTTGGTATCAGAGCCAAGTTTTGGTTAGTGGATTATGAGATTTGTGATTATTGATGATATTTGCTATGGTTCCAGATTCTTGTAGAGATGAGTTCCCCAGGAGGATCCCCAGGAGGAGCTGGACAGGCTGGTGGAGCTCCTGATGTAGCCAATATCTTGCAGGCTATTCAGCAAGTGTTGCAGCAGAGTGCCTCGCAACAAAAGACAGCTGCGGACAAGGCAGTAGAGAAGGTGCTGAAGGACACTAAGAGGGAAGTATTTACTGGAGAGAACGTTACAGGGGATGATGCAGACTCGTGGCTTCGTGGAGTTGAGTTTTACTTTAAACTCATTAATGCTGAAGATTCTGTTAAAGCTGTATTGGCTCAAGCAATGTTGGGTGGATTTGCTAGAGTATGGTGGGAGAATTATTTGCGGGACATAAATAAGGCTGCAGGGCAGGCAACTTGGCAAGAGTTTAAGACCGCTTTTGAAGGGCATTTTATGCCTCCTGGGTACAAAGTTGACAAGATGAATGAGTTCTTGGACTTGACACAGAAAGGGACGGTGGCCGAATATAACGAGAAGTTTAGAAGGTTGCAGTATCATTGTCCTTTTGAGGATAAGGAGAAGCTTTGTGCTCGATTTGTAAAGGGTTTGCAGGTTGATATTAAGAGCACAATGTCAGGTGTGTCCTATAAGGATTTGGAGGAAGTATTCCGAATTGCTAAGAATCGTGAATCTGACCTAGCTGAGAAAGCAACCTTGGAGAATGCTAAGAAGAGACAAGTTCCTTCCACATGGCAGACTGGTGGATCTGCGAGCAGAGGTAGATTCTCTAGTAGGGGTGGCATGGTCGCAGGCCGTTAGTATGCGAGGGGGCAAATCAAAATCGAGGATCTCGGCCTATGTAAATGATGAAACTAGGGAAAAGTGTATTAATGAGAATCGATGCTTTAGGTGCAGAGAAGTTGGTCATTATGGACGAGATTGTCCGAGAAGGTGGATGGATAGTACTGCCTCGTCTGCATCTTCTCAACGTGGAGGGCAAACAAACCAGTGGTCCAGGTTGAATTCTAGTGATACTTATGGACGGGGCCAAGGCAGAGGAAATGGAGGCCGAAGTAACCGTGGTGGTCGTGGAGGTTTTTGGGACAATAATAGGGGTGGCAGAGGACAAGCTAGAGGAGATAACAGGATTATAGCACAAGCTAACCCTGCAGTTGAAGTTAGGGCTGCTCGAATCATGGACCCTCCTGTTGAAAGAATGTGCATGTATGCCGCAGTGGACCAGGGCCGTGTAGATAATCAAGCTGTGGTTATCAGAGTTCCAGGTATTATTCATGGAGTTCCTGTTCTCTTTCTTATTGATTGTGGTAGTACACATTGTTTTATTTCCCCAAGGCTGGCAAAGAAACTAGATTTGGATATGATTAGTCGGGACCCTAGATATGTGGAGTTGGCTGATGGTAAAATTAAGACTTCTTATGCTAAGGTAGACAATCTTAAATTCCAAGTAGGAGATCTTGAGTCCCATACTAGTTTTGAAGTATTGAGCCTAGGGAAGTATGATGCTATTCTAGGAATGTCATGGTTGAGGCCATATAAAGCTTGCATTGATTGCGGAGAGCAAACAGTTACATGCCAAAGTCCTAATGGAGATAAGCATGTGCTGGAAGGATTGCCTTCGTCATTAGTGGTTACACCTTTGTCCCGGAAAAGTTTTAAGAAACAGATTAAGAACGGGTGCATAAGAATGGGATGTGCATTTTTCTATATCACGAAAGTTACAGAACAACCTATTGCTCCCCGAGATCCGTAAACCTGCTTGGATGAGTTCTCTGATGTGTTTCCTAAAGAATTAACAGAATTGCCTCCACATAGAATGGTAGATCATGAGATAGAACTTGTTCCTGGAGCTGAACCCACATCAAGGCCACCATATAGATTTCATGCATTAGAGATGGCCGAATTGAAGAAACAGTTAGCGGAATTATTGGAACAAGGGTTTATACGGCCGAGTGTTTCTCCATTTGGTGCGCCAGTTTTGTTTGTTAAAAAAAAAGATGGGACTTTAAGGTTATGTATTGATTACCGCATGCTTAACCAGATTACAGTGAAGAATAGATATGCATTGCCTAGGGTTGATGAGTTATTTGATCAGTTGGGACAAGCTAAGTACTTCACAAAGATTGATTTACGATCTGGATATCATCAGATCCGAATCAAGGATACAGATATTTACAAGATTGCCTTTAGGACACGCTACGGACATTACGAGTTTGTTGTAATGCCCTTTGGGTTGACAAATGCTCCTGCCACTTTTATGCGCCTAATGAACGAGATATTCCGATCTTTCCTAGATAAGTTTATATTGGTTTTCTTTGATGATATTTTGGTATATTCCAGGACATTAGAGGAGCATGTGGAACATGTAAAGCAGACATTAGCTATTTTGCGACGAGAAAAGTTGTATGGTAAGCTATCTAAGTGTTCCTTTGCACAAACTAGATTGGTATATCTTGGGCATGTAATTTCAGAAAAGGGATTAGAGCCGGATCCTTCTAAGATTGAGGCAGTTAGAGATTGGCCCACACCAAAGACGGTGAAAGAGGTAAGATCATTTTTGGGATTAGCGGGGTATTATCGCAAATTTGTTCCTAAATTTGCAAAGATTGCTGCTCCTTTGACTTCTTTGTTGGGTAAGAAGAATGATTTGCATTGGACTGATAGTTGTCAAGAAAGTTTTCAAAAGTTAAAGGATGTTTTGATTAGTGCACCAGTTTTAAGGATTCCAGACATGAATATACCCTTCCATGTAGTCACAGATGCTTCTGGGAAAGCTGTAGGAGGAGTCTTGCTGCAGGATGGCCGAGTTTGTGCTTATATATCTCGTAAATTGTCTCTACCCAGTGCATGATTTGGAAATGTTGGCCATTATCCATGCCTTAAGGGTATGGAGACATTATTTATTGGGTCGTCGTTTCTTTTTGAAGACTGACCACCAAAATTTGAAGTATTTTGCAAAACAACCATATTTGAATAATAGGCAAAGGAGGTGGATGCAATTAAGAGAAGAGTATGATTTTGAAATTGAATATCAACCTGGCAAAGAAAATGTGATTGCTGATGCTTTGTCTCGAAGGTCATTTCTAACCTCTATTAGTGTGTTACAAGGGCAATGGGATGCAGATATTCTTAATAAGCTAAGGAATGATCCATATTTTGCACCTGTGTTGGAGAACCCTCAAGATTTTCCGAGGTATGCATTGTCCAAAGGAGTTTTATATTATAATGGCCGTATGTGTATTCCTAATGATCATGAGTTGAGATTGAGGTTGCTATATGAAGCACATGATAGTCCTTTGGCGGGCCACCCAGGGGTACACAAAACTTTGAGGAAGATGCGCCAGAATTTCTTTTGGCCTGGACAGAAGAAGATGGTTAAGGAGTACGTGGCTAGGTGTTTATCTTGTCGTAAGGTAAAAGCATCAAGGTTTAGGGAGCCCGAGAATTACAACCTTTAGTAATTCCATCTTCCAAGTGGGAGTGTATTTCCATGGACTTCATTGTTGAGCTTCCCATTACACGCTCAAAGTTATGATGCAATTTATGTTGTGGTTGATCGACTAACTAAGCAGCCCATTTTATGCCTATGAAGACTATCGCTACGGCAATGGATATTGCTAAGTTATTTGTTAAGGAGATTTTCAGGTTGCATGGGATGCCGGGCCACTATTTCATCGATCGGGATACAAAATTTATGAGCCAATTTTGGCAAGGGTTGTTTCAAAATATTGGCACTAAGTTATATGCCAAGACATCTTATCGCCCCTCAAGCGGATGGCCAAGTAGAGCGAAGTTAATCAAATCTTGGAGGATATGCTCGTAATGTATGTGCCTAGTCAACCAAAGGTATGGGATTCCTATTTGTATTTGGCTGAGTTTGCATACAATAACACTTATCAAGATTCCATTAAAATGAGTCCTTTGAGGCAATGTATGGTAAGGAGTGTCGTTGTCCTCTTAACCGAGAGATCCCCAATGTAATGTTGAAGCAAACTAATGAAGTAGCTGAGGACATGGAAGCTCAAATAAGGAGACTTCGACAAAATTTGGTCGTGGGTACAAAATAGAGACGTAAGATGCCAATAAAAGACGAGACCACTTGAATTTCAAAAAGGGGATTATGTGTTCTTGAGGATTAGTCCCAAGCAGAGCTCACCGGCATTTAAAAGTGCGTAAATGGGCTCCTAGGTATGGTCCGTATGAAATTTTGGAACGTATTGGCAAAGTGGCTTATAGGTTGAGTTGCCCTCGCACTTGAAAGTACATAATGTCTTTCACGTGAGTAACTTAAGGAAGTATGTATTTGATCCTTCCCATATGTTGGGGACGATGATTTGGTAAGGTGAAGAACTTCCTCGCACTTCCCGACCGTAACGTATTCTGCGAGAGGAAACCCGTCGCTTAAGGAGGCGAACAATACGTAGATTTTTGGTTCAATGGGCGGGTTGTCCTGAGGAAGATGCCACATGGGAAGATGCCAATTGGATTCTTCGTGAGTTTCCGGAAATGTGCCCATGAGGACATGGGTTGAATTTTTGGAGGAGAGACTGTAACGGACCTAGGATTTTGAGGTAAATTGTGGATTATTTTATTTAAAAGATGCAAAGGAATATTAATCAAAATATCACGCATGCAGAGAAATACGTCGTATATGTAGAGATTATACGGACGAAATACTGTGGTTAAAAATAAATATAAGTACAGGGAAAAGCATTGGAAAAAGATTGATTGCAGAGGGATTGCTGAAGGAGCGTGTTGGAGCGCAGAAAAAGCAACAAGCGGGATTCCAGGTGGGGATCAAGCCTTACACCTGGGGTTTGGTGCTTGATTAAGCTGTGATTTGATTAGTGTGATGGTTGTTCTTGTCAGCATAAGCTTAGAATTTATTCGTGTTTTGTATTGAGTTGGAATAGTAAAACTGCATGCTTTGAGTTCTTTATTTGAGAGATCATTCTATGTCTTGAATTAGGGAAGTTCATGAACCCAATATGATTTATTAGATTCAACCAATATAGAAATGAGCTGAAACATCATAGATAACGAGATTTGAGCAGAATAATTGAGCAAGAGCGAAGAACTGCCAGGAGATGACAGTATTTTTGCAGTCTCTGGCAGAAAAGCATGGGATCTTGTTGGTGTCTAAATGCTTAAGAAAAGTCACGGAACAGACCTGGAATGGGCCGATTTGGAACCTGGGATGGCCGATTTGATCTGAAAAGTTGGATTTAGAATGATAAGGATGGGATTCAGGAGCAAAAGCTTGCCTTCTTAATTTCGTTTCCATGCCAAGAACATGCTTAAAATCAAATGTTTCTGGACTCAAAGCATTGATTCCAAAGATAAAAACACTTGTAGAGGACGATTTGGGCAGTTTAGGATCAGATTGATGCCAAATCCGGCAGTTGCTGGTCGGATTTCTGCCAAGAAGAAAAGTAGTTGGAATCCTTTTCTTCAGTCACAAACAGTAAAATTTAGTCCGAAATCCCCTTTAAAAGCCGTTGATTTGGCTGGACCCAAGAGCTTTTGGGTGAATTCGATGGCCCGAGGCCAAATCCGGCAAATGCAGCAGAGTTCGTGGGTCAGAACATGGTTAGGGTTAGGTTAAAAAATGAACTAAAAAAGTTAATATGTTAACAATTGATTAGTTGTTAGTAAAGAAGCAATAAAAAGTAAAAAGCTAGAAAGCTAAGGTCAAAATTTAGAAAAGCTAAGGTTTTAAGTTAGAATTACAATAGTAAGGGTTAGTTGGAGCAAGGAGTTTGGCTCTAGATATATTACATAAAAATTAAGGCCTAAGTTAATAAGGGGTTATGCTAATGGTTGCAAGTTATCTATAATAACGATATTCTAAAATGCTATAGGTTAAACATTGTTAAAGTTTTAAATGTAGATATTAACCTTGTGCGAGTAAACTGTTAAGGGGTAGTAGGCATTTTATCTTTTATTTAATGGTGATGGTCGATAATGCATGATTGAGGTTATTATAATTATTGATTTATGGTTGGATTTCTCTTGTTATATGAATGTAAGCTTGTTAGGGCATGGGCATGATGGTGAATTGTATGAAATTGTATATGGTGAAATTCTTTGATATAGACCTCTGGGGCCGGAGTCTAGGTGCGATGGTCTAGACTCACGGTTTGCACAGTGCTATGTAAATGGTATTTTGAACATCGGGCGTTGGTACCGTAAGGTACAACGTCATGCTCAGTAAGTGGTCCTCCAATGCTGGACGCAGCGTGGATGGGTGTGTACACACGTGGTTACCCCGCCTCTATGTCACCGGCCCGACACCCGAAGTTGACCTTGCTCAGACCCAGAGGAATATTGGTTGCAATGTTGATGCTATGGTTGCTTGGCTAGAGTATATGTGGTTTTTAATGCTGGAATAAGTTGCAATGGTTGTGCTTAGCATAATTATGCATTGTGTTTATGTTGGTTGGACTAGTAACTTGGATTGCAGGGGCGAGGTTACGGTAAGGCTAAATTATTGTTCTAAGTTAATGCTTGTGGTAATTGATGCTTGATATATTCTAAATCCCCATCCCCACTTAGTCCGCGGTGACTAACCCCGTGGTTAAATGGTGTAAGCAGAGGTGCGAGATGCTCCTAAAGTAGCCAAGCTGCAGAAAGGCGAGAGTAGAAGTGTGTGGATTGCTAGATAATGCATTTGATTAATATAACTATTATTATTATGGATCGGCTTAAACTATACTTATTTGGAAACTTTGGTTGTTTTGTGGGATTTTGCCGAGCAATGGCAAGTATAATATTTTTGGAACCTTAGAGCACGTATAAAGATTAAATTCTTTACCTAAGTATGCGTGTATTAATTTCTTGAGTTGCAACGGTTAAATAGATCCAACGGTAGTGATCGATGGGATCTCCAGTTACCGAGAGGTTAACTGGCCAGGCCCGTCACACGCATCGAGGGGTTGCCGTTTTGAAGATGTCAGTGTACCCTTTGCACACGACTTATTAGTAGAAGGGTAATGAATAGCTTTAGGTTATTTTAAGACAGTTTCTCTAGTGATGTGCCATCCAAAAGGAGGGTTAGAGATGCACTTGGCAATGGTCTTAGGTCTTAGGTGCGATCAAAATGGAGGATTAGACATGCACTTGGCAATGGTCTTAGGTGGAGGAAAATGATCTTAATGACTAAACTTGTCAGATATTGATATAGTTAAACTGAAGGTCAAAATCTAGGTTATATACTATATCTAATACTTTTTCAAGGCATACCTAACACTTTATTAACTGATCAAAATAAAGGTAAAACTAAGTTTTAAACTTGCATACTTTGTCCTCCTTACATACTTTTGATATTGATTTCATGGTGTAGTTGGTTATCACATTAGTCTTATGCACTAAAAAGTCTCCAGTTTGAACTTAGATGGAACTAACATAGTTCAAGCACATTTCTTTTTCCCATAGTTGTCAATTATTGACTAAAAAGCATTTTGTAAATGATAAATAATCAAATCAAATCAATCTATTATTTTATGCAGGTTTTACAATCCTAATTATATGGGCTTGCTATCATGTTGCATGTCAATGACACTAGATCCTTTTACTTTTCTTTGTAGAAGGATCACACTCCTAGTGGTACCAAAATTCAAGTGGTGTAGCTGGCTATCACGACAATCCCATATATTGAAGGTCTTCAATTCAAATCTAAGTAAAACCATATGAATGACACTATGTCTTTTTACTTTTGTTCGTGGGGCCTTAATTCAAATCTAGGTGAAACCAATTCAAAAGCAAGATTTATCCTTGCATTATCTAGCATTAAAAAAAAAATAAATAGTTTTCCAAACATCGAGTTGATCATGATTGTTCGGATGCCTGGGCAGTGAGGGTCGTCTGCCTTGTAGATGGGAATAACTCTGCTAGAGGTCCACTGTGAGGGAAAGCATTCTTGTAGCACCAGTTGAACAATGCAATTATGAGGAGCACCATCGGTGGCCCTCCCCATTTGAGCAAACTTTGGCATATTTTAAAGATATCCTATAGCTTGAATATGTCGTACATCACCACAATTGTTTTAGGCATGCTCGGGCAAGGTATATCCATAGGCGTTTCAGCTATGGTGCCATATGCGGCCTTCTGTTTTGAAGCTATGGCTATTTAATAGATGTACCATCTAATGCAACCTGCCAGGCTTGGCTTTTAGATTCAAACCGGGGCTTTCGTTATTCAAAGCTGGTAGGTAGGAGGTCGTTCAATAGACATGAGGTTGAGGCTCTTGCAACAAGGTCTAATATTTTCTCTGCTATCATCTCACGATGTACTTGGCGAGAAAGGAGTCAGAACCTTAGAATCTCTTCTCAAATTCCAGATGTAATCAAACGAGCTCTCTGAAGAAGCTGCAGATGCAATCTCCGAGCTTTTACTCGGAGGTCGAAGGCAGTCGGTGTGTTGTAGGCATAGCATTTGTAGCTTGTTTCTACCATGCATCCATCAAAGTTGAACATGCCAAAAGATGGTAAATATACTCTATTGTTTCTTAGCTGTTTTTCTCTTAGTTAGAATTCAATGTGGCCTATGTAGAAGTATACTTGAGGTTTCACTGGCAAGGCTAACAATAAATTTCGATTTCCATTTTTCTCTCCATTGAAGATCCCTTGCTTATATAGGCTTCTATCGATCCATAAATATCTGTAGCTTCAGAACAGGAAGCTTAATTACGACACTGCATATCTATTTTTTTGGAAGCAGAATCATCAAAACGTTGAAGGGTGCAGCAAACAGTTTTGTTGTTACCTCTTGCCATCCATTTCTGTAATCCATTCAAAGCATATCTGAACTTTAATACATCCGACATTTCCATTTCTCTTGCCTGTCTGTAGCGTCAAGTCAAATGAAGATTGTTATGCAGCTTATGCACCAGATGAAGATTGGTATGCAGCTTATGCAGGCCAGATGAGGATCGTTATGCAGCTTATGCAGGCCAAATGCGGAATCTGCATATTCATATCTTCATCAACTACATCATAAAAATCCAAAGGGATACTGCTAATGCTTGGATTTTGTCCTCTAAAAATTGTCATGGTTTTGCAGGAGTTGATGTAGCCACTTTGGTTTGCTGAATTCATGTGGCCTTCAAATTTAAGGTGAGCCGAAAGCACAACTACCATCTAGTTCACATCCTTCTGTAAACATACCTTTCTAGCTCCACAACCGCCATCTAGTTCATATCCTTCTGTAAACATGCCTTTCTAGCTCATCAAATAGCAAATGCTAAGAGTTGCGCAGCTAAAGCAAATCTACTATGTTTTTCCTGCTTTATTATGCAAAGCAAACTATTTGGGATAAAGCAAATCTACTATGTTTTTCCTACTTTATTATGCAAAGCAAACTATTTGGGATTGTCATAACTGGATACAAATTTTCATGAATAGATGTTCAAATTTGCAAGGAATTTAATTGTGGTTTTGGCATCGTTGCATTGGAATCGTGCATATATTTTATGAATGTATATATTTTATGAATGTGGTCACAACACATGCATTATTGGTCAGTGAAACCTACCTCATATTCGAAAGGAGGAGAGATGGATGCGCCCTAGGGTTTCTGCCGGAGGCTGCTTTACGTTTGTGCTCATATCTTGAGCTACAGACCTCGGATTACGGTGTTCTTTGGCTCGTTGGAAAGCTGATTCAGAGCTCTTTCCAACGGTGTGTGGCATCGCAGGTTTTAGGTTCCAGCTGATTGCCTTTTCGGCCCTGACAGTTTCGGCTCTATGGCGTCAACTTCCAAGCCGCCGCAAAACCTCCCCGTATCCATGCCGCAGGGGCAAATTTGGCATTGCATGTTAACCCTTTGGCTTATAGTGAGAATGTCTTTCAAGATGCTGATTTTCCTGTTTTGGCACCCCCCAGCTGGTGCAATCAAGAGTACAAGTGCTTTGAATAGCGGTAATGCTTCGTGGATGGTGCTTCGGCGCCAAATGGTGTCAATTTAACAAAGATCAGTCCCGGCCCACTTCCTTGGAGGTCCTCAACTTCTGGAGTAAATGCTAGCAGGGAGCGCTTTAGTGATTGGATCAAGAAGGACTTGTCTTCAACTACGCCTCACGGGCGGTTTGCTCTGAATATTGATGTGATGATTCGTGATAATAAAAGAGATCTTAGTAATCTTTTGGGTGAGTTGCAGCAAAGGAGACACAGCTTGAACTTCGCCATCTTCCTCGCTGAAGTTTTCTATCAGCCTGAAATGTGTAAGAATACTCTTCAAGCATCCGGGTACAATGTGGTCGAGATTGATCATGACTTACACAAGAAGTGTATTAGTAACTTGTTGTCGCTAGTGTGGTTGGTCAATATACCGGAGCATTTCTTGATAGTAGGAAGCTTGGCTATTGGTTGACCGGTCATCTTCGAGATTAGGGTTGCCACCTTATCGCACTTTAAAGATGCCGGATAAGAAGTTCTTTTTGATCGCTTTTGATGATGCCGTGGTCATTGGAGCAACCGGTGGCACGTGGTGTGGACCCAATGTGGAGTGATTATATTTTGTACCAGCCTTTACTCGCCTGGATTTTCTCCCCTGTATGACTCCCCGCTCTTAGGATGCCATGTTGGTTTTCTATTCCTAATCTTCCTCCCGATCTCTTGGTGCCGGAGTTTCTTATCGCATTGCTAATGGTCCGGGTACTCATCCGCCCATTCTATTGTTGATGGTGCTAAAATTTGTGTTTCTCTTCCTTCCGGGTCGGGGTCTTCCCGACCGTGGTTGTGAAAAGTGGCCCTATCTTTCTCAAGTATGCTTTGCGCTTGCTTAATGGCCCTCAAACTTTGTTGATTTATTTCCTCAACTTGCTTTATTTGCAAATTTTCGCGTGCTAAAAGAGATCGCCTCGCAATGGTCCCTTCTTCCTCCTCAGGCCTCCTACCTCTGTTGTGTCTCCATTACCCTCTGTTGTCCCTTCGCCAATGCTATCACGACCTCTGTTGTTGCTACTCCATCCGGCCGCTAAAACCACTATCCCACGTAAGATTGTGCATACTCCCGCTTTTGAAGAGGATGCTAGGGCTAAGTTACGTAAGATCCAGAATTGCAAGAGCGGCATGAAAGTGTTCAAGAACATCATGAAAATGCCCAAGAGGGATGGACAAATGTTAATTGGAAAAGAGCTGCACGCTAATAAGGCTAGTCAACATGTGTCACATGTCATGAGCGATTCTCGATAATTTGCATGGAAGGGTGGAGCAGAGAGGAGGCTCTCCTCCCTGCCGCCACTCCAACAAAATAATGGGGGTAGAGCAGAGAGGAGGCTCTCCTCACCAAGTCTTGAACAAAACAATGGAAGGGTGGAACAGAGAGGAGGCTCCCCTTGCCAATTTCCGTGATCGAGGTGGGCTGACCTCCCTTCGAACCATGCGAGATGGACATGGTTGAGGCTGGCTCTATTGGTATGGAGGTGGAGCATAATATTTTGGCCACATGAACCCATTGTCTTGAATGTGAGGGGAGTGGCTTCTTCCCCAAGTAAAAGAAGCAGTTGTCTCTTTACCGGTTCTAAGTTTTCTACGACCTTTTGTTGCCTCCAAGAGCATAAATGCCGCCATGGTGATGTACATAAAGTAGCTAATGTATTTGGATGGGACTATAATGTCTTGGTGTCTAACTGCTGATGCATCTAAGGCTGGTGTGCTTATCTGCATGGAAGTCATCTGTGGATGTCACTTTCACTCAAACAGATAGGTTCTGGCGGTGGATAATAATCAAATGGAAAGATAAGGGCCAAGAATGGGGTTTGATAAATGTGTATGCTCATAATAGACCTCGTCAAATAAGGGTGCTTTGTGGGCAACTCGAGGAGTAAAGTTCTCCAGCTTGGACAAAATGTTGCATGGTTGCTCGCTGGCTTACTTCAATATGGTCGAAAGTTGGAAAGAGATAGAAGTGGTCGCGGCTCAAGTGGTGCAAGGATTCGAAATAGAGCAATGGCTACGCCTTTACATGATGGTCGTACTTTATGGAGATTGATGGTGATCACCCTTTACGTGGTGTAATGGTTGGACAGAGCTGGCGTAGCTTATGCAAGGCATGATAGAGGATACTTTAATACTTGTGTACCGCTTCTACTTAGCGGATTTTCGCCGCCAAATCTTCCGGATAGCTCGGTCCGATCATAATCCACAACTTCTAACTAATGATGTGGCTAATTGTCATCGACCTACCAGACCTACTTTAAGCTTAATTGCAAGTACCGGAGGATGATGAGTTCAAAGTTGGCTGTAGTCGGGCTTGGTCTCGCCTTCTCACCTCGTGGGGCATGTTCCGGGGTTGTTGCGCCGTTGTCCCAAAGGAAGTCATTTGCAAAAAGAATATGGAGAGTCGAGTCAGCTGAAGCTAGAGGGCTATTGACCGCATTGTACCGTGAATTAGAAGTACTCCGCGCCGTAATGCCATACTAATGGAGTCGAGAAAAGGAGTTATTATCTCGCATCAAGGCTATAGAAACCGTAAAGTTACCAAGCCAAAGTGAAGGCGAGTGGTTGCGCAAAGGGTTCAAGGACGGTGATAGATGTACCCGCTTTTTTTTATACCGCAAGAAGAAGGAAACTCGCCACTTCTATACATTCTTTGGTGCTGCCAGATGGTGCTCTTATCTCCGATCCGGTGAATCTTAAGCAAAGATCTTCATCATCACTTTTCTTCATTCTTTGCACGACACCCATTGCCCTTTCGTAAGGACATGCAATTGGTCAGTGTTGACTAAGGTGCGTCGCATTGTTTCGAAGAGCAGAGGTTGCTTCTTGAGTCTAATATTGTGAAGGAGGACTTAAAAGGCTTGTGGCTCTCTTGAAAAGGGATAAATGCCCGGTCTTGATGGCTTTCCTATTGAATTCTTTCTCGTGGCTTTGACTGGTTGGAGGATGACATATATGATGCCTTTTGTGAGTTTCGTTAGATTTAGGAGCCTTGATAAGATTTTGAATACAAAGTTGTATCTCTCTCATTCCAAAGAACAAGGAACCCAAGACTATTTCATTCAAGGCGACCTATTACATTGCTTTCCTCTCGTGGTACAAGATCTTTGCTAAGACATTGGCGTAAAGAGTCCAAGACATCTTGGTCGACGCTATCTCGCCAACACAATCTGGCTTTCTCCCTCGCCGCTGTATTCTCAACAACGTGGCTGCCGTGATATGAAGGAATATATTGGGCCCTTCATGGTCATAGAGCGTTGTATCTTAAGCTTGATTTTGCTAAAGCCTACGATAGTGTTGATTGGGGCTTCTTGGAGAAGTGTCTTCTTGCACTTGGTTTGGGGAGTCATTCACAAGGAATGTCATGAAGCTCCATACATCAGCCGATCTATCGGTCCTTTTCGTATGCAGCCATCGGATATTTTTGTAGTGGGTAGAGGAATTCGACAGGTTGTCCCTTAGCACCCTTTGCTTTTCACAATTGTGGCGTAAGTCTTGTCCCAAATCTTCTCCGTGGCCACCCAAGATGGCGCTATTCAAGGCCTCCCAATGGACGATGGTTCTCAAGAGGTATGTAACCAATATGCCGATGACACTTTTTTTGTTCCTAATTGCCGAGGGCCGAGAATCTTCGTAATGCTAAGCTATTATTAGACACATTCTCCTTAGCATCGGGAGTTCTTGTAGGGTGGCAAAATGTACGACTTTGTGGACGCTTGGACGGTCCCATCCCTCCCCCTCGTATTTTGACTATCCTTGGAAGATTCTTCCGCATGGCAATACCACAAAGTTGCTTGGTATCCCAGTTTGGAATTCATGTCTCGCCTTGGATGCTTGGGATGAAATCATTAGTGGGTTGCAAAAGCACTTGTTTTGGTGGAATACTGCCTAAACCGCCCATGCCCTGTAGAATCACTGCGGGCTAAATGTGTTCTTAGTAATACTCATGTCTACATGGCGCTCGCTTTACTAGCTCCGCAGAAGTAAGATGGAGGAGATTGTGCGTGATCGTCGAAATTTTATTTGGGGCGGAAATGAGTTAGGAGCAAAGGTCAAGGTAGCTTGGGCGAAATGCATTAGACCTAAGGCACCGGTGGTCTTGGTATGTTGGATTTTCACCTCCAAAGCAAGGTGATGATATCAAAGTTCATTTGGAGGATTTTCATTGGTAAGGATGATTCTCCTGCCTCGAGGTTGTTGGTGCGGTCGATTCAAAGATTGTCTCCCATTTCATAAGGCCTCCATTAAGCCCCTCCTTCCTTGGGCTTTGCTTTATCATATGCATCCGTATCCTAATGCTTCTCCCTTTCTAAAGGGGTTGCTTGCGGCTTGGGACACCGCCGTCTCTTTTCCATATTAATCCCGAGGCATGTCTTGGCTTGTCCACTCCATGCTTTGGTGGATTCCTTTGCGTGACACCCAGAATGTGCCTCTAAGTGTGGTTGTTCATCCAAAGACACAACGACGATGGGTAGCACCGGTATCAATACTATTGCGCCTTGGTATGAGTCCGATCATCTCATGTCATGGGAAGCATTTAGAACAAAGTTCTTGTTGTACGATGGGACAGAGTAATCCGAATCATATTGCTGCATTGTTGCCACAGGATTCTCGTCCACGATTGAGGTAGTCATATGGGGTTGCCATCAGATATCCAAATGTATGCGGTTTGTGTGTCTTCGTGGTATAAATTGCTTGTGCATTCCGAAATCCCGCCTCCATCTAATAGATGGCATCTTCGTGTCCCTCACCCACAATGGAAAAGTGTTTGGATATGGGTATGGGATAAGTCGCTTCACCCGAAAGTAGTAGTTTTGTGGTGGCAAGTGATCCATAGATGCCTCGAGTCAATGTGTTAGTCCATAAAATGGATAATCGGATTTCGAGCTCACTTTATGCCGCCAAAAGGGTTGAGAGTATTGAGCATTGTTTTTCTTGTGTGAGAGGCTTCTTCGGGCATGGTCTTGGTTGTTGACCCTTTTGGCATCGCTCTCGATCTAGCCAAAGAAATTTTGCTTGCTATCTATCCCCGATGCTTGGCCCAAACAACGGAAACGAGCTTTTCATCTCGCATGTGGTCGGGCTTTTATGGTCAATCCGAAGAGAAGGAGGTTGTTTATCTTTAAGGGCATAGATACTGCGCAGATGAGGTTGTTCTTCAATGGGCGCAAGATAAAATTGTTATGGTTACAATTGTTCTTCTCTTGATCAAGAGAAGAAAGTAATCGACCGCATACTTACCTTCGATTCATTCTTTTTGCATAGGCGGTGGTTGTGCTCAGTTGGATCGGTTTGTCCACCGGGGTTATAATCCCGTCTTTGCATTTATGTTGCTCGGTTTCTAGTTGGTGAATAAAGCTTGACGTCCTTCAAAAAAAAAAAAAAAACATGCATTATGTTTGAGCTACTAACAGAACTTATGAATGTGGTCACAATATATGCATTATATTTGAGCTACTAACGGAACATTAAAACTTATCACCATGTGTTTTTATGGCATTCTAAAGCCAAATAAAAATATAAGACCTTCTTAGGTTCAACTAAAATTTTCAAGCTTCTTAGTAATTAATATTTAGGCCTTTAAAGTTTACCTATGTTTTGATTTTTATTTCCTTGTTTTTTTTTTTTTGAAGAACTGTGTCATCAATATATTAAAAAGAATGGTAATGTTACAAAGCAAGTGAGGAGGAAGGAGAACTCGCCCCAAAGAGACAAATGATACCTCGACACTCCACAACAAACTCACAAAAAAACTACAACTCTACTTTGCATACAAAAACGACCATCACCATCTACAACACCCAAGAAGTCCCGCCAAATGGCAAACTTCCGCTCTACTAATCCCGGGAATACCGTAAAGCTTTGAAATAGCTTGTACCGAAGTCGAGGAATCGAGAGGCTGCAGGGCTCTTTGAATCCCCCGAATCACACATGAAGCGAAGAATCTGGCGGCTAGTCAATCTCACACGAAATAGAGCCCCGACCCAATCCCGTGCACCCGCAAGTGAGGGCATAAAACCGCATAAATGCTCCACAGCCTCACGATGAAGGCCACAACAAGGGCAAAGAGGGCTCACACCCAGCCCTAAACCCGACTCACAAGGACATTTACCCCCGATACAAATGGCACCACCGCCACGGATGCACCCTAACCTTCGGTGGGGAAGTGAGCTCCATGTCCACGCCCAAACCGAAAGCGCCATCGAGAACCCTGAAGCTACAGAGACCACTTGCCCGAAGGGGGGCGAGTGTCATGAATAGCCAACACCCGGTAACAACCTCAAAGTTTACCTATATTTGCTTTTGTTAGGGCCCGAAGGGCCCAAAATTCTTTCTAATATTATAACCAACACATAACTACCATTAACATCAATTAACACAAACTATTACATCCAACATGTTTAAATTAAAGTCCCCCTGAAACATCATGTGGTTTGGGTGCATAGCGAGAGCCCCTAAAGTTATATTATATGTACAAAATCAACACCATTTAGTAGATTGTCTCAAACCTTATAGTATTTTGCAGACCTCGTTATACAGTATACCAAAACTTGTACAAGCATACCCCACAAACGAGGACCGCTATATGCGATCTAGATCGAGGAATAAAGGGCAAATATGCCCATCCGACAAGACTCTCGATGCTTTCGAGTCCCCTCTCTTCCCCCCTCTCCCCCATGTGAATATGCACCCAAACCAAAGGGAGTTTTCGGGGGATTTTAATTTGAAAGTGTTGGTTGTAATGGGTTGCATTAACTTAAAAATCTGACTCAAACTCATGCTCAAGTCACAACATACATTTTTGGAGTACATTACGTGGCCTCCGAATTTAAGGTCAAGAGAAACAAAATTTCAAAAACTCCAAAATTATAGCGAATTATTTTTGATGATTTTTGGAGAATCAGATTTTTTTTGTCAAAAAATCCTCAAACTAGAAAAGCATCTAATCCAAAAAAGTTTTTGTTCAAATGGGAAAAATCCAAATTCACAGTATTGATAGTCCAGAACTATTATGTACCAATGACCTCCATATGACCTAGGAACTAGGAACCAAGAGAATGGCTCAACCCCACAATCAAACAAGGGTTTTCTCCTTAGGGCAACCTAAAAAGAGTTCTTGGATGACCACTTGTGAGAATTCACCCGTAGTACACTAGAAGACATGGCATGCTAGAAGATGAATGACATACACTATAGATATGTCCAAGACTTTGAGCTATCTGAGGAATACAGCTTTTTTGGTCCACAGCAAGTCCTACGTGCAACTCTACAGACTCTGAAGTGGTTGCACTGGCATCTTACACTGGATGTAGTAGATGCATGGAGATCAATTTGAGAGGATCCGAGTAATATGCTAAAGGGCATTCCTCACACCACCATAAGGGGATAGTATAACATTTTAAACCTTGAAAAATAACTAAGGTAGAATGGATTTCCCATAAATATCTGGACTTTTTGGCCAGTTGGTTAAGCCGAGGTGGTTAGGAAATGTTACATTTTGGTATCAGGTTGAAGGGCTTGAGTTTGAGTGTCTATGGGGGCATGGATACCTTGGCTTGGTCCTGCAATAATGTGGGATGATGTGGTATTGTGATGCTCCGGGATGAGCATAATTTAAGAGGGAGACAATGTAACAAACGACGTGTGGTTTTGTGATGCTCAAGGACAAGCACAATTTTAGTGGCAGAGATTATAAGAGATGCTTAAGCATAACTCTAATAGGAGAGATCTTGCAACACTATGGGACGGTAAACAGACAGTGTGGTCTTGTGAAGGCATTTTGGATTTGACCTTAGGTATGTTAGATTTTTCATCTATGACTGAAAAAGAAGAAAAATCTGAAGAAGAAGAAGATTCAGCTTACAAATAAGACCGAGAGAACGACATCTTGTAACATTGTGAATGGGCCATGGCAATAGATTTTTTTTCGAAAGGGCCACAATCATCGGTGGTCCGCGAGACACAATATCAACAATGGCCCTTGAATATTCAAAGAAGAAATGTTAGTATAGAATCTTGAAAAAAAAACCTACATGTGGATCAAATATATATTTTTTTGTATTGTATATGACTTATGTTTGGCTGTATTGTACAAACCAAGCAAATCTATATGACTCTAATTTTGGCCAAATGATGGCACCACCATCTTAGTTTGCCACGTGCTGTAATTCTGTGCGGTATAGCCTCGTGTCACAGCCGGCTAATAAGAAACCCCTGTTTCTGTGGAGCTTTTATTAGCTTCTGATCTGACATAAATGCAGCAATTGTTCGTTTGCAATTCATGGCGCCCAACTGGCATTGCTATTTTCGAATGCAATTCCTGATACGAAACTAAAGCACAGGAGTTTTTGGGTTTTTTTCTTCATTCTTCTGTGAAATCTCTCTCTCTTCTGTGCACCATATTGCTCAGATTCATGGAATCGGTTGTTTTAGGTGGCCAATTCACTCTAAAAGCTGTTCCGATTCATCAGATATCTCCTCAAAATCATCAATTTCGAAATGGGGCTCTACTTCTGCGGCAAGAGCGCAAAAACCGAAGGATTGTGGCGGTAGCAGACAATACTGCATACACAGCTTCACTGCCACCGAGTTTTCCTTCAATCTGGACCATAGACACAGCAAATCCGGCTGTAAAATCATCGCTCAAGTCCGGCAAAGGATGGGTAAGGGACGGAAACGAAAAAGATGCCATGGTAGAGGCAAAAGCTCGGATGATAGCAGTTATGGCAGCAGACAGAGCAGAAATGCATACCAACATCGGGATTCAAAGGGATAACTGGAATAAATTATTCCAGGCCACAATCGGGCTTGCCACTATTTCTGCTGCCTTAATCGCTGCTGTAGCGGCAAAATCCGCCCGATCTGCTATCGCCATCGCCCTGCTTAATGGAATCTCTGCTGTTATGATGTTGGGGATTAATCACTTCCAGCCTTCGCAGCTTGCCGAAGAACAGAGGGGCGCTGCCAGATTTTTGAAGAGTTTGGTGAAGGAAATCGAGGGCACTTTGCAGATTGATCCTTCTCTTCGAGAAGATGCAGAGCTTTTTTTGCAGGATAAACTGCAGCGGCTCGAATCAATTCGTTCGAATTACCCCCTTCCTCTGACACCCAATGGTCTCGAAAAATTTCCGGATTCTGTTTCCCCTGTTTCGTTTACTCCAATCGATCTCTCTGTTCCGGTAATTCAGATCCATAGCCCATCAAATGGGTGGAATCAAGCCATTGTTGAGGATCTGCAGACCGTCTGCTGCAGAATTCGTACCAAGGATATGAGGGAATATGTCGAGCTTGGAAATAAAGCATTATGGATTAACAAAATTTTAGCAATTTCTGCTCCTGCCTGTGCATTTTCCGCTGCCGCAGCTTGTGTTCTATGCATTAATTCTTCATTCAATCCGTCAATGTTCGTGACAGTCTGCAGCCTTTTGGCATTTTTTGTGAGCAGTTTCTCGCACGATGCTCAAATTGGGATGATTTTCGAAATGTACAGAACCTGCGCCTCTGTTTACAGAGATATGGAAGCCATGATTCAACGAAATCTGAGACTTCCGGTTGAAAAGAGAATGAACGGCGAATTATTCCATCAAATTGTGTCTCTGCTACTTGGAAGAACTGATCAAATCCCTATGATTCCAGATGATGGGCAAAATGCTGGCCTCGTGTTTTGAATGTTACTGGTGTTTTGGTGTGTTCTGTACAGTGATCTCTGCATTTGCAGTGTTTTTGTTTATGGTGTACATGTAATTATGTTGAGCAGATAAGACAGCTGTTTTACTACACTATTGAAGTGCTTATTTTTGTATTGTCTACCTTTTCCCAACATTTGACTTTACATGCACCAGTTGTCCTGAAGCTCACAAAGATCATTTTATACACAAAATTTGTCATGCCAATTGCTCTTTTAATATATCTCCTAGCCAGTGTTGGGCAAAGCACTTTTAATATATCTCCTAGCCAGTGTTGGGCAAAGTCCGATGGCCCTATAGAATAGAATAGAATAGAATAGAATAGAATAGAATATGATTTTATCGTCCACGGAAACCAACTGGCCTATGGGACCCAAGTACAAAGAGAGAGCAGCAGGCGTATTACTACCAGGATTAAAAGGAAAATTTCCTGCTCATGTTAGTCTCAATAGGAAATGGAAAAATTCAGCCGGAAACTTCCTGCTGTTGCTGTTTAGAACAGGAACTTGAAGCATTTCTAATTAAATTCAGCACAACACAAGTTTTAGTTCATATTCATATTTCCTCCACAAGTTATACAACACAAGTTTTAGTTCATATTCATATTTCCTCCACCATGTCATCATCTTCTTCATCCTCCTCATCATGAAATATATTAGCGTCTTCCTCCATCTCATTTGAACATCCAGTATAAATATGGCGATATTCTGCACTATCCTTCCATAATTTAATTGCCATAGTAAAGTCAAAGCCTTCAAGAGGTGGCCCTTCCATGGAAATACGAAGTAACGCATCTGTTCCTTCCGTCTGAAGTCTATTTCTAAACTTACTCTTAATGCGGTTCAATCGACTGAAACCTCGCTCACATGCTGCTGTGCTAGAACACTGCACAAGTCCAATGATTGCAACCTTTAGAAGCTCAGGAAATTTATCCTTCCATGTATCACTGTAATAAATCATTGTCCAAATGTCCCTAAAATTTCTTCCAAACCATTCAGTACTTGCTTGCCTCCTAAACACTATAAATTCTTGACATAACTTACCTTTGTCCACAATTGGAGGATGTATACAAACACCTACTTTCTTTTCATTTCCATAAAATTCTCCAATGTTCTTTATCTGCTGAACTCCATAAACTTTCAATTCCTGTTTACCACTAGGCATGTTCATAGGAGATAAAATTTTCAAGTCAGAAAGAGTTACCTGATCCTGAAGTCTAGATTCCAATGTACTAGTTAATGCTTTTGCAAAAGCAGTTTGGAACTCAATTGCAAAGGTAAGATCTTCACCGTCTATGTTTCTATCCATCTCCACACTCCTATACATGTGACCTTTTACTGCTGATCTTAGAGCTGCAAGCATTCCATCATTTCCCCCAAAATCAGGAATAACTGGATACCCTTTGCTATCCTTGTCAAATCCATTGAGATCTGGCAAATTTTGTTGTGAAAAAGCCTCATCTATTTCCATAATTGTAGCCCTGCATAAACTAGCAATGCATGTTACATCAACATACTCCTTCTGAAATTCTAAACTTAGATTTGACGTGATTTTCAAAATATCAGCAAGAAGGTGTAGGATATAAACAATCTTGAATTCCTTCAAGGACAAATAGATGGGCTTCCCATCAGTATCAGCCTCCAAAGTCTTCATCAAAGGCTCATATGCATCACATACTCTTGCAATAGCACCATGCCTACTAAGCCATCTTGTTTTCACAATTCCTAAAACCTGTAAATTAGAATATTCAAGTGCTACTTGCATGTCATGCAGCTTCCCTTGCCTCAAAGTGCTTCTAGAGAAATAAGAGGCTACACGATTCACTAATTCATCGACAAGCTTACAAGTTGTCTTTGTGGTATCTTTTTTGGAAGCCTCCTCCACACACAAATTTGTGCGATGTGCACAACAATGCAAACTAGTCATGAAGGGATTAACCATCTTCAACCTAGTTGCCACACCTGTGTTTTGACCAACCATCACGGAAGCTCCATCACTACCAAACCCAATGAACTTTCGGATATCCAAATCCCATTGCTTTAGCAAAGCAAGTATGCTTTCGCCAATGTCTCAAAGACAACCATCCTCGACCGATACAAGCCCTAAAAACAAGTGCGGACTCTTCTTCCATCCAAAAATGTAGCATACATAATGAGGTTTTTTGTTGAGCTCACATTCGTTGCCTCATCAACCATAACTCCCGAACCAAAAAGGACTGCGTTCCGACAAGATGCGGTAATGGGGGCGTCGATAATCGTCTTGTCTAACGCCGCATACGCCTACCCAACCGACGTGTAATGCCGACGTGCTAGCCAGTGAGTAGCCCTAGGGGCAACTTGCTAGGTATGTGCACTTCTTATTAATGTGCACATGCACATTTATTAAAGTGCACACATTTCCATGTGGGCACATTTAAATACACATTTCCATGTAAAACATTTGGCCACCTAGCCATTAAAGGCAAGTAATTCCATTTCCAATTATCCCACATGCCTAAAGGGATAATTGGAAACCCTAAGCCCCAACCCCTGCCTATTTAAGTAGAAGAACCCTAACTTGCCCATTTTCGCTCCTAGGGTTTTTAGAGCTCGCTTTTTCCCGCTTAGGAGTCAAAATCAGCCCCGCACTGCCCGAGAGAATGTGTGACGCTCCACGTGTTTATACCTAAGCCTACTATACGGACACGACAAATACAAGCACGCCACTCCCTAAAGGCACGCCACCATGGGGTATGGGAACTTAATTGCAACCTAGGGGGTTACCTTACAAAGGATTAAATTAGCTATGCTAATTTAACACATTATTAATAATAACCTATAACCTAGGAAATTAGGATAATTACCAATTGGGAAGGCGCCACCGCCCCCAATCGATTGGGCAAAGATGGGGATTGCCAAGTTTGGATGCCAACTTGACCCCTATCCCCGGATTGACTCAAGATCGACCAAGGAAGGCCGGGGAGCCGAGCGCCATCAACCACTGGCAGAGAACCGCCATACCCGGGCCGGCCCCTCGTGGAAGCCACAAATTTGAATCTTCAACCGCCAGAGATGGAGGCCCCATGGGAATGAGTCCACCCTGCATCCGTAGGTGGCTATGTGAATTCTAGTTAACACTTGGTTGTGTCCGCCTTTTTCTCTGTTCTTTTTGTAATTCAGTCATAGAAACTAACCCTTGTTTGTACAAACAAGTTCTCTTTTATATTCAATTCCTGGGTTCTTACTCAAAGGATGGATTGTTAGTTCTTTTGTTTGATCCGACTCAAACGGGGATTACGGGGGTAGAGGCCTCAACCGTATAGTAGTATGCTCCTAGATAGCTCGTAAAGTCCCATTAGATGCGCTCGGGCACAAGAACCCACCGGGTCCTAGATGCTATGGTCCGGGGCTTAGCACCGCATAAGGAACACAAGGGACATGAGGGGTGGGGTCTTGCATGAGCATACAAGGCTCCCCCGAGACTCCTACAAAGGGCTAGGGCCTGATAGCCGGGCCACGAGGGCCTGCATGGGTCCGGACACCCCTCGGTGGGAAGGTGTGATCCGTGATGGAGCACCTTGCACTTTGAGTAGATTTAGGGTGAGTAAGTCCGCACGGATGCGGGTCGCCGATGCGCACGATTCTCTAGCTCACCCATGGAACCACCGGTGGATTCCGAAGGGGACGCCCCCCCGACTGGCCTCATCTGACCAAAGGCCATGAACCCGAGTAGGCTCAGAGGGTGATGCCCCGAAGTCCGCTTTCCTAAGGCTATAGCGGCCATAGCATGAATTGACCCATCCGCAAAGTGTGCAATGAGGGGCTGATGGAGTGGACAACCCTAGCCAATGTTCCCACGCCAAACGCCATGCCAAGACTCGGGCCTCGCCGATCTCTTGAGGCCCACCGTACCGATTCCCCCTGAGTCCGAGCTCTGGTAGAACCCGGGTTTGGGTGTTTTCTTAGGATTAGATGCATATTCTATGCCGCTGGTATTTTGATGGATGTGCCACCCTTCGTGGTGGTTATTTATGCATATTCGCGGCCGTAGGCTAACCCTTGTATTCATGCTTCCGCCGACGTAGGAGTCCCATTGAAGGCGTAATGAATGACCCTTTCAGGTCCTTCTTCGGCCTCATTTCATCGATGGCCCAACTGCATCGGGAGGGCCCCGCCATGGTGAGATGATCACCATGGAGGGGAAAGTCCTCGCATGTATACGTCCGAGGGTCGATATATTCGGGAGCGCCACAGCAGGTATCAGAGCCGATTTCGCTTGTTCAAATCATAGCACCGCCAAACACTAACTCGAAAGTACCCAGAAGTTAGGAGGAGGCTAAGTCAATGTGTCGCTAGTTCTCTTTGTTGTTTGGTTTGGTGTTAGGTTGGTTAAGAAATTGTAGCTTTGAAGTGGAGGGGCCAAGATTGAGGCCTAGCAGTGCCAAAGGGTAACTCAAATGACAAAGATGATGGCTCCATTGATTGGGCGACATCGGATTACCCTAAAACAAATAACTCCGTGCGAAAAATAGTCAAGGGCAGGCCCAAAAACTAATTCGGCTGCTTTTGTCGCCATTACCGTTAGAAGCGGAATGTCGGTTTACCGACCGGCCGACTCAAGTCAACGCTGGCCCGCCAGTCAACTCCTGCCGCTTTGCATTTCACTAACCTGGCCGAGGCGTAAAACCCTCGTTAATGCCATCGGGCCTCGACCGTGTGTGTGGCGCGATTTCCAGATATTTTTTAATAATAAAATTTTGAAGTTAATAAGGAAAAAAATTTTGAAATTTTAAAAGTTAATTGGCCGCTTAGCAAACCATTTTCTCGTCATTTGCTTTTGCTTTTCGGGCCCAACCGCCGAAATTATCCGCCATCGCCACGGACCGACCTTTGATCCTCCCTTTTGTGCCTTGGCATCCTACTTTGCCATCCCCTTTTGTCGCCGCCACTATTCCCCGGCGGCCATCACCAAGAGCGCCCTGCATCCAACCACCATGAGCATCGTGGAGATCTACGCCATGATTGCTAAGCACATGGCACCGACCCAAACCTCATCGACATCTTGTTGGATGAGCTGGTCAATAGGTTTGAGAACAACGATAGGATTCCATATCCGCCTATCACTTCTCGAGCCATTCCTTATCCTACCGAACCCACGCCAAATTTATACCCTTTTGTTGAGCAACCCCACATGGTGATGATGCTCATCAAATTTTATCCTCCAACAAGAAGGCCATACCTGAGGAGGAAGATGTCGACTGAGGCCGACCGGATAGGGGGTTTGGCAGGAAGACGACACAACGAAATTGAGCTTGGCCGTCACACGCTGTTCTCGGTAGGGGAGTACCCAAGATTTCTGAGACGGGCTTTGTCGGCCATCGATGGCGAGTTATTGAGGTTCCCCATACCACCGCATGAGGGTTCCAACAGCCTTTGTCCGGGGAGAGATCCCCTCGACATTAGCATAGACTATCCGACTAATTATTCGATAGATATGGGTCCGCGTCACAAGGTACCACGCCAACTTAATCGCCGCGTCGCGAGCCCCAACTTTTTTTGCTCGATCCAAGAAGACCTAAGGAGAGCTCGTGAAGAGCGCCGAAGTTGGAGCAAGAGGAGCTGGACCGACAAGATCGGGCGGACCAACAGGAGGAGGTGCATCCGGGAGTGGCTCGAACCCAAAACCGACGATCCCAATCGCTAAGCCCGGCGAAGGGGAGTTGCTATAAGGCCTAAGCAGTCAATACAAGGATAAGTTAAAGACCGCTTTCTGGCTTTGGGAAGAAGACCAGTCTCACCGGAGGCGCGAGAGTGGATAACTCCCTACGGCTATGTCGGGCTAAGACGGTGCCAACATCGCTCCTGGCCTCTACGCCGAAGCCCCATCTGCTCCGACCCCATCGCGGCATTGCGGGAGATCCGAAAATTCGAAGTCCACCTGACCTTCCGGGACGAAGTAAAGTCGCTTTTCCAGAGGTGTCGGGTACCGAGATCGCACGCCAATTTAAGACCGACCTCCGCTTCCGCATTCTTTGTAATTTTGCGCCCAAGAGGTCAGGTGGCCTACTTGGTAGCACTTTTGGTGATGCCAACCTTTGCGCCATCCACGCAAAGAGGGTCACCATAATGCCTAAGGATTTGGCCCTCACCTCGTAGGGATACCTGGGAGCAACCTTAGCCTACTTAAGGGATCCGCATTTGTACATATTTTTTGTGTGATAATTAATAAAGAAGCTTTTATTTTGAATTAAAAGTTTAATGTTTTTTTTTCCAATGTTAAATTTAAAATAAAATGCCGACGACGCCTTTATTAAGAGGGTTTAAAAGGGGACCGAGGGTTATTTTAAACGCTTTCTTTTCCTCTCCTCCCCCTTCTAGCGCCATGGCCGCCACCGACCTTGTCGCCTTCCTCGGTACCTTGATGGAGAGAAATGGGATCCACAGTTTCCTCTCGACCCGCCAGCAGCTTTGCTATGCCAACGATAAGACCTCCTTGCCAACATGTACGGCATCCCGACTATGCCGGATTCCTTTGACTTTTACATGGAGGAAATGCTTCCTCCTGTATTCCTCTAGGGGATCCTCCCCACTTGTATTTGAGCTGAGATAGTTCTACAGATGCTAGGCGGGACACACATGCTTATGACGCCTTGAAGGGGAAACTCCGATGGGGTAAACACCTACCTGGGTCCAACATCGTGGGCGCAAGATCCGAAGCTACTTTTGCTCTAGCCATCCTCATGGACCAATACGCTGAGGATGAAACCTGCCACAGAGAAGGGCAAGCCGCCGTAATCCTCCGAGGAGGGGATGACGAGCATATAGGAATGGGCTTACTTTGCCCGCTGGAAAGAGCTAGCAGCGAGGAGCTACCACCGCCGCGACCAATCTATAGGCTTGTCGTGGTTAGACGGCCTTCCAGCTTATTTATCACCGTAAGGCGTGAATACCTTCTCTTGATGATATTATCCGACGATCACGCGGTGGTCGGATTTAGACGCAAGCGCAAAGACCATGTACTTTATGAGCTTGGCGAGTATTGTATGGATGATTTCATCGACTTCACTTCTACCGAAGCTCCTCCGAGGTGCACCACCGCCGCAGCCCGTCAGAGACCCTAGAGCCTACGGAGACTCTATTACGCCTTCAAGACTTTGCGGATGCAGAACCAGCCTTCGCAACTCCCGCACTGACATGCCTTCACGCTATGGGACCTCACGCCCCAAACATCAATATGGTTGAGGTTCCTCCGACTCGATGATGAGGGTGAAGATTTATATCATAACCCCGCATAAGAAGGGAGGAGCAACAGAGCTCAAGGAGGAAGAAGTCCCCATGGACTTGATAAGGAAGTGGCCGCGATCCGAAACTCCGCAAGGGAAGGTGTCGGGTAACCACCTCACCCGCTTTTGTCGGCCTTCAAATACGCGTGTTCTCTTCATAGGCCGACTTAGGGCCGTGAGGTCGGCTTCATGGTGGGCCCTCCGCGGCACTTTCTACACTCGCCGGCCACAAGAAGCTTCCCTATCGTGACGCTTACGCATGTACTGCACGACGATCTTGCCCTTACGCCCTTGGGCCGATATTGCGCCTTTGATGGGCATGAAGCTCCCTCACGGCAGCCCCATTGGCCGCTGCCTATCCACCGTAGGTTGCATCTCAAGGGCGGCCACCGCGGACCCCTCGGGTAGCTCGGCAATGACAATCCCACCCCACCACCACCTCCTAGGGCTAAGGATAAAGAGGCAGGCCTAGTTCCCAACTAAGGGTGCTATATAAATTTTGTTATGTATATATATATACACATGTAGTTATGAGATTTTGGGATTGGCAATTGTTTAAACCATATTGAAAAATGTGTACCTTATCTACTTATTAAATACAAAGTTTTCTTTGATGAGTATAACTAAATTGTTTTTTTTTTATGACATCCTCTTCCAAAGCATTAAAGTTTAGGTATAGTGGAATTACAAAATGTTCTCTATTCACTCCAACTATGTTGCGTAGGAAACCATTTGGGGAGTATGAGGAAAGAATCACCGACATGGTTAGAGGGACGATCCCGCCGCCGCACTGTGACTATGGCCGAGATATGGTGAATATCCGTGAGTGGGAGAAAGGCTATGAAACCAACCACCGCCACCGTGGGAACTCTACGACTCTCGACAAAGGGCCGGAGATAGTTAACATCCTTAGGGATCGAAGCTGAGGATCTCAAGATGACCCCGTGGTCGCATTGGACTATTGGAATATGACCAGCACGGCCTTTGAGGATGCCAACGACCATCTTTGGCAACTTTTATGCGATGCGGCTTTTAACCTTCGACATCAGCCCAACATGGGAGTACCAAGCAATCATTGTCCAAGCCTGGCACGCTTATAAACTCGTCCGAAGCCAGACGGAGAGTACCTCCGCCACGCCGATCCTCAGACTCTTTCGCCAACCCCTAGGCTTGGTCTCTTCCGCTATGTTTTCGTTGTTGTGGTTACGCCAGGTGCCAAGAGAACTTTAAAAGTTCCCATTGTATCATACCTACTTTTGTCTCAATCCATGTATCAATCAACCCGCTTGTTATAATCAACTTGAATGAAATACAAATATTGTCTCTCTCGCTTGTATATACTTTTGTTCAATTAACTTAAAAGGGATTGCACATTAATGTAAATCGCTTATATATTCATGAATGACTCCTATAGATCTGCACGAACGCTTTGGCAACACCCTCCAACGCCAAAGAGGGCTCACCCCCAACAGAATTGATGTTAATGAAAAGGCAACTCAACGAAAGTTACGTGCTTATGTGTTGCATACCAATCCACCGCCACATACTCGAGGACGGACCGAATTACTCACACCATTGAGTCCACTCGACAAATGCCCATCTCCTCCCGTAGCTAGCCCTCAGCACTGCATGCAGGAGGACTCATGCTAAGCCATCGGTTCCTCTAAGGATAGCCGCTCTCATATTCAACCACTTCGGTTCTTCGGGTCCTCGCTATCGACAAAGACCATTCAAGGCGAAGGATAAGGAATACCGAAAAACCGCTGATACAAATAATCACTAGTATATGGAAGAATCTAAGTTGGCTCGGTTTGATGGGAAATCCAGAGGAGGCTTGAATGCGAATCTTGGTTGGACTAAATGAAGGAGTTCGGGAAGTCCTATGGAATGACGGAGAAGGATACAGTGGAAGGTCGCCACCACTTAACCTTACCGAGCGCCTTCGTATTTGGTGGAAGGGTTACGCCAGAGCTAAACACCGGATAGGAGCGTATGCAAGTTCGTGAAGTTTGCTAAGGCTTTTAAATCGCATTACGCGCCTCGCGGGCGCAAAATGCCAACAGATTCGCACCTTCTACAGTTGGAACAAGGGCATGTCCGCGCAGCCTACACCGATCTAATTCATGCGCTTTGAGGTTGTATGTGCCAGAATGAATGAGAAAAAGAGCGAGAGGGTTACATTGAAGGGTTGGCCCCATCTATTAAACGAATGGTCAAGGCTATCGACCCAAAGTCAAGAGCGAGGGCTTTTAAGCTAAGGCATTAAGCCTTGAGGAAGATACGCCAAGGAGCCAAGATCCGCTGACCGCCCTTCCTTAATTATTTTACGTCCGCCCACACCTTTTACAAACCCCGACGCCAAGTCCGGGGCCCTCTCAAAGACAATTCCTATGGACGCCAGAGAAGAAAGTTGCTTTAGCACGCCGATAAGCGTAACAATGCCGGGTAAGGAAATTCGGGGCCTCTACAGCCCATTCCTAAAGAGGCCGAGAACAAATTCACGGATAAGGCATGCTACCGGCAGATGAGGCCCGACACTTCATGCAATTGTCCGCACGCCACGCAGACGCCTAACCGCCATGGCCGACTGATTGGGAAGATTTGAGTCCAATCTTGCCGCGAAGACGAGGCTCCCGAAAGTACATTCATGGTGCGCCTCATATTCTTGCCGCTATAGAAACAAAGTAACGCCGAAAGTCACCTTCGCTATTTCTACAATAGGCCAAGTAGACAAGAAGCCCTTCATAATTTTGATGGACACGTAGTACGCATAATTTTGCTTCTCCTAGAATGGCCTGTGCATCGCGGCCGGAAACATTGAGATCCCCGACCTGCCACCACATTAGCTAGCGGTAAAGATCGACACACTCATGGTCACCAGATAACCTTAAAATGTACCGCCAGTGCACCCGCCCTTGGGTGCCGAAGTTAATGGACATTGGCAAATATGATCTTATTGTGGGAATGGAGTTTTTAGCGCCTCGCTAGGGGCCCACATAGACCGTGGAGAAACGGAGGTCACCTTCAACGCCGCTTAATGGAGCACGGGTGACAATAAAAGGTGATTCATTACACTCCGCTTATGCAAATAATGTCAATAAAGCAAATAGGAAAAAGCTATATGCGTGAATGAACTTCTTTGCCTCATTAAACTTGTTTCCATTGAGTCGGACTCAAAACAAAGCTAGTAATAACGCTTTTACCATCGGACATTGCTACCCTTCTTCGAGAATTTAGCGATCTTTTTCCGTGATGAGATCCACAAGCTTCCTCCTTTTTTAGGGGTGGAATGTGAGATAACTTTGAACCGGTACTAAGCCTACCAAAGAAAGCCCCTGATCAATGAGTCCTCCTGAGTTAGCAGAGCTTAAGAAACAAATACAAGAGTTACCAATTTGGGGTTTATTCGCCTTAGTGTTTCACCATTTGGCCCCTATTCTTTTGTCAAGAAGAAAGATGGCTCCTTTAAGGATGTGTATTGATTATAGGCAACTCAATAAGCATACCATCAAGAATCGCTATGCTTTGCCTAGGCGATGATCTTATGGACCGCCATAAAGGAGCAAAATATTTCAAAGATTGATTTGCGCCCGTACCATCGATAAGGATTAAGGAAGAGGACATCCATAAGTCCGCTTTTCTCTATATGGGCATTATGAATTCATCGCCATGCCTTTTGATTGACCAACGCCCTAGAACGCTTATGCGGTTGATGAATGACATCTTCCGCCAATACTTGGATGACTTTGTTGTCATTTTCTTTGATGACATTCTCATCTATAGTAAAACCTTGCAAAGAACATGAACAACATCTTCGATTAGCTTTGCAAAAGCTAAGGCGCCATCAAAGCCTTTGCCAAGTTCTCTAAATGCAAGTTCGCCAATTCGAGGGTAGACTATTTGGGGCATATTATCTCAGCAGTAAGGAATTGCTACAGATCCAAATA
This sequence comes from Isoetes taiwanensis, assembly GCA_021234155.1. Taxonomy (NCBI): domain Eukaryota; kingdom Viridiplantae; phylum Streptophyta; class Lycopodiopsida; order Isoetales; family Isoetaceae; genus Isoetes; species Isoetes taiwanensis. The sequence goes on from JAJEKV010000019.1 coordinate 7,913,257, forward strand.
AGATAGAAGCAAAGAAAGGATTGGCCCATTCCAGCCTAATGTTTCGTGAGGTCCCGAGTTTCTTGGGACTCGCAGGATATTATCGGAAATTTGTCAAGGATTTTGCAACAATTGCCGCATCCTCTTACTAATCTCACAAGGCATGAGAAAGTAAAGGATTGATGGAACATTGGAAAACAAAAGTCCAAGTCGGTTTTCGTAAACTCAAGGATGCTTTTAACATCCGCACTCCGCCCTTACCTTGCCCGATCCTAAAAGGATAAATCGGGTAGCCACCGATGCGAAGTAAGATAGCTACCGGGTGTCTTAATGCGTGAGGGGAGAGTTGTTGCTTACGATTCAAAGAAGATGAACGATGCAGTAGCAAAATGATATCCTACCCATGATCGAGTTGCTAGCAGTTGTAATGCGTTTCGTGATTTGGAGACACTACCTTCTTGGTAGAAGATTTCAGCCGGATAATGGATCATCGAAGTCTCCGCCATCTATTCACCCACCAAATCTGAATCTCACAAATAAGATGGATGGAATTCCTCGAGGAATATGACTTCGAGATTGTATACAAGCCGAAAGCACAATGTGGTTGCGATGCTTTGTCACGCCATCCCTTCATAACCCGCACCCATTGTAATGCCATTTCCACACTCACCAAATGAGTTTGGGAAGCGATAGAATGTAATCTTTGGCCACGATCCCTAATTCGTAATATTTGGGAAAGTTTGGGTAGGGAAGCCCGCACCGATAGAGAACGGACGCATTCCGCTCATATAAGAAGGAGGGCAATTTATTATATTACAAAGATAAGTTGTGTGTTCCAAATACTTCGTGGGTGCGAAAAGCCGATTCTCCATGACACACACAACAAATGTCTATAGCAGACACATGGGTTTTATGAAAACTTACTTTAAGATCCGCCCAGCCTATTTTTGGCCTTCCATGAAGAAGGATATTGCTAGGTACATCAAATGTGTCGTTTGTCACAAAACCAAGGCGGAGCAATTAAGAGTTCCCGAGTTGCAACCTTTGATGTGCCCAACGCCAAGTGGGAAGTCATAACCATGGATTTCATTGTGGGCTTCCACGCATTCCGCGGGTATGATGCCTTAATGGTCGTGGTCGACAAATTATCAAAGATGGCTCACTTCCCCCATGTCGCACCACTCTGACACCGCCTTCGACACCGCCTTTTGCTCTTTTGCAAAGGAAATTTTCAGTTGCACCTGATGCCAAGAGTAATTGTATCGATAGGATCCTAAGTTTGTCGCTGCATTCTCGAAGGATTTCTTCGCCACCATCCGCACCAAGCTTGCCATGAGTACGTACTACCATCCCCTCGCAGATGATGGTCAAACGTAACGGTCAATCGTGATTATCGAAGATATGCTAAGAAGCTATGTATGGAGTAAACAAATACAATGGGCTGATTATATTTACTTGGTGGAATTTGCCTACAACAAAGACAAAGCAGAGTCTTCTAGAATGTCTCCTTTCATGATAAATTATGGCTATCAATGTCTTACCTCCGCACACATGGCATAATCCCTGCTTCTAAAGTGGAGGTCTCTCAACAACTCCTTCTAGAAATGCAGTGCCTTGGTGGAAGAAGTTCGGGGTTACTTATTGGCCGCACGTAGTCGCCGAAGAGTCTAGCTGATAAGCACCTAACCCCACCTAATCTTCCGTGGGCTTAATCGGGTTTGGCTTAAAAATCAAAGTAAAACAAGCCAAGCTTAAAAATTGGTAATCAGAAGAAGTTGGCACCCGTGATGGGTCAGGGCATTCAGATTAACGAACGGGGAGAAACAAGCATATCGCTTTGACTTGCCACCCCGCTTTGAAGATCCACAAGGTCTTTCACGTGAGTCTTCAAGCAACACACCCCATCCGTGAGGGAGGTTTTGATACCCCTACCCTCCTAGAAATGATCAAGAGCACCGAAATAGTGCCCTAAGCTCTTTCTTGATCGAGCTTACAAACGTAATTGGCGGACTCAAATGTTGCAATACTTGGTCAAGTGGAAGCACTTTACCAGCTTGAAGATGCTACCGGTGATGAAGATAGACCTTGAGAAGCACTATCCCGACTTCATGCGAATCTCAAGGTCAATTCACCATCAACGATGCTATCAACCCCGCCCTACGCAGAAGCTTGAAGGCTTGATTGACCGAGAATCATGTTTTAGAGGGGTAGACGATCGATATGATAGTAATAACCGATGATAAGATCACTTTCGTTCTTCTAGGACGGTGTATTGTTGATGTTGACATGACCGCCAATTGCTAGGGAAGGCATCTAGTAAATAGATCGCCATACGAGGCTCGCCATATAAGAGGAATTGCAAGTCGCATACACGATAGATTCCTTCTAGATATTTTTTTCTTTATTTCTAGGGTGGTCCCTTCGCAACCACAACTTAATCATACTATTAACCTACGTATATGGTTGTGTGCGTGCCAATGAACAAGTCGCCACCGCATTGTATAGAGGGTTGCCGATGACCCAACTTGTCCCGTATTGCTTTTGTCTACATGTATGAATTTTGTTGTCGAATGTTTTAAATCGACTCGGCCCTAAACTCCTTTGATCATAAGTTTGTATCGAAGCTTTACGATATGTATTCAATTATTAACCCTAAATGCTATAATCTCAACGACAAAGATTATTTTTAAGGAGGGGAGAATGTGACGCTTTTACGATTTATACGGCCTACTATAATGACACGCACAAATACAAGCACGCCACTCCCTAAAGGTACGCTACCATGGGGGTATGGGAACTTAATTGCAACCTAGGGGTTACTTTATTAAAGGATTAAATTAGCTATGCTAATTTAACACATTATTAATAATAACCTATAACCTAGGAAATTAGGATAATTACCAATTGGGAAGGCCCACCGCCCCAATCGACAAGCAAAGATGGGGATTGCCAAGTTTGATGCCAACTTGACCCCTATCCCCGGATTGACTCCTCAAGATCGACCAAGGAAGGCCGTGAGCCGAAGCCATCAACCACCGGCAGAGAACCGCCATACCGCCGCCCTCGGTGGAAGCCACAACCGAATCTTCAACCGCCAGAGATGGAGGCTTCATGGGAATGAGTCCAGCCGTAATTCGTAGGTGGCTATGTGAATTTAGTTAACACTTGGTTGTGTCCGCCTTTTTCTCGTTTCTTTTGTAATTCACCATAGAAACTAACCCCTGTTTGTACAAACAAGTTCTCTTTATATTCAATTGTTCTTACTCCAAAGGATGGATTGTTAGTTCTTTGTTTGATCCGACCAAAACGGGGATTACTTCGGGGTAGAGGCCTCAACCGTATAGTAGTATGCTCCTAGATAGCCTCAAAGTCCCATTAGATGCGGCCTGCACAAAGAACCCACCGGGTCCTAGATGCTATGGTCCGGGCTTAGCACCGCATAAGGAACACAAGCAGACATGAGGGGTGGGGTCTTGCATGAGCATACAAGGCTCCCGAGACTCCTGCAAAGGCTAGGCCCGAGAGCCTGGCCACGAGAGGGCCTGCATGGGTCCGACACTCCCCTCGGTGGGAAGGTGTGATCCGTATGGAGCACCTTTGCACTTTGAGTAGATTTAGGTGAGTAAGCCGGCACGGATGCGGGGTCGCCGATGCGCGCACGTATTCTCTAGCTCACCCATGGAACCACCGTGATTCCCGAAGGGGACGCCCCCACCCGCCTCATCTGACCAAAGGCCATGAACCCGAGTAGGCTCTCGAGGGTGATGCCCCGAAGTCCGTTTCCCAAGGCTATAGCGGGCCATAGCATGAATTGACCCATCCGCAAAGTGTGCACGAGGGGCGATGGAGTGGACAACCCTAGCCAATGTTCTACGCCACCAACGCCATGCCAAGACTCCTGGCCTCTGATTCTCTTGAGGCCCAAATGCCACCGATCCCACGGAGTCCGAGCCGGGTAGAACCTCGGGTTTGGGTGTTTTTCTTAGGATTAGATGCATATTCTATGCCGCTGGTATTTTGATGGATGTGCCACCCTTCGTGGTGGTTATTTATGTATATTCGGCCGTGTGCTAACCCTTGTATTCATGCTTCCGCCGACGTAGGAGTCCCATTGAAGGCGGGGCCGAATGACCCCTTTCAGGTCCTTCTTCGCCTCATTTCATCGATGGCCCGAACTGCATCTGAGGGCTCCGCCATGGTGAGATGATCACCATGGGAGGGGAAAGTCCTCGCATGTATACGCCCCAGGGTCGATATATTCTCGGGCCGCCACGTAATGGCACCATTAGTTTCCTTTGATTCGAAAGCAAAATGGTAGGATGGTCAACTCGTGTCGAGGAGCAACTCATGGATCAGGGGTAGTCCATTTAATGGTCTAAACCGCTTTCCCACCATTGTATCAAGGGTTTAGCCTATTAAATCGCTTTAGCAGCCTATCTAGATCTCTAGATGAGTAGATACTGTACTCTAACTAAAGAACCTAACTCTATGATATAGATTAGATCTATGTTCTTTAGTTCTTCCCGTGGATGTATATGGATGATGTATCTCTCGGAACTCCTTGTATTGGGAAGGGGGTAGAGACTTCAAGCTTGGTAGTAGATGCTCCTAGATTAACCTCTCTAGCACACCATAGATTCGCCTGTGGTACAAGAACCACACCCCGGGTTGTGGGTGAAGGGGCCGACCGGGCTAAGAAGGAGGTTCGTGTTCTCGACTTTGAACCATCCTCCTGGTGTGTAAGGCCTACCGGGGATCATTGTGACTAGGGTCAATGGCTTACCACCGAGTGTGGGGTAAGGCATGGGCCTCACACCCGCGAAGTGGTGTTCATGACTTTCCAAAGGTTCAATGACACGGGCAAAGGCCCCCTAGTCACCTTGAGTCAAGATGTAGACCTCTCGAGGGAGTGATCCCACCGCCCCATCGAACCGGGATGATGACCCGTGAGTAGCCCTTTGGCTATGCATCCGGGCTACTAGCCAGTCCCGACACTTTTCAGCCTACTCGCAAAGTGTGCAATGTGAGGGGCGGATGGAGTGGACAACCCTATGCCATGTTTTATGCCGCCCAAATCCATTGCCATGAATTTCGCCCGCGAATGAACTCGAGACCCAAGCCGCCACCATCCCTTTGAGTCCGAGCCTGGGTAGGATTCCCTATGTGATGTGTCCGATCTTTGTCTATGCAGATATGTGGAGGACCATCCTTCGTGATGGTCATATGATGTTGATGTATGTACCACCGACATGTATGTTCACGCCTCCGCTAGCCTAGGTAGGCCCCGAGGGAGACAGGGTAAAGGACCCTTCATTCTTCCCAATCGAACTCTTCAAGGTTGCAAAGGATAATGCGGAGGGCCCTATAGTAGCATGGAGCTGGGTATGGGGATGAACTCCTGCTTGTATACCAAAGTGAGTGCACCGATATGAGTAGGGGACGCCACAAGCTGGTATCGTGAGCAATGTTCTTGGAGACCAAGAGCAAAGCACCGCCATGCTCCCAAAGAGTACTAATCTTGATAGGATCCTCGAACCCTGAAAGTGGGAAATTTTTTCATTTTTGTAGTCTATGCTAAGCTAGTAAATGCTAAGTGGATTGGAATTTAATATTAGCACGCTTAGGTGAATTGAACTTAATAAACCGAAAAGAATGAGCCGTAAACTTAATAAAACTGAAAAGAATGAGCTGTAAGGTGGTCTCATAGCTCACCCGTTCAATAACTAAACTTTAGTTTTATGACGAGGCTAAGTCGTGAGCCATTGATGAAAACAAATTTTGAAAAGTTATAAAATTTAAAAAAATACCTTGGTAATTCTCATCTAGCCTAGGATCTAGCTAGATTAGTCTAGTTTTTCAATCTCTTTGAACCTCATCTTCTAAAAGAATTCCCAGCAGTAGCTTGATGAGAATTGAACCTCCCACCCACAGGTAACTTGAACCCCCAAAACCCCGCGTACAACCACTAAGGGCGGCATCGCTTATGCTTGAATTATAATTTTAATTAAATTTAAGCTTTAATAATGTTAGATAATATTAATGGCTAAGCCTTAGATTTAGAACCAAGACCCTTAAGCTAGATAGAGACAAAGATCTCGATAGACACCGTGACTCGATCGACATGATGCGCACTAAACGCATCACCCCGACTTTCTCGACAAGGCTAAATGCCAGAGGCCAAGGAGGCCGAAGGAAACAAGAAGAGGAGAGGACGAACCAGAGCGGGAGGCCAAGGCTCAAAAAAGCAGCAGAGAGCGTAAGTCGGTCCAACATTTTGAAGACTCAACAGCCTACTGCTCATGGTTTGTAACCCTCATGAGGGAAGGCATGTAATTAGCTAGTTTAATTAAGGGAGATCCCCAAGAGATATGTTGTAAATAATCAATAATTTTGTTAATACATGATAATTTTGAGTAGTTTATGTGTCAAATCTTGCTTAATTAGGACGAAGTTAGCAAGTAGCGCTTGTATTTTAGTAAAATAGGATATTCTCGCACTGTGTAGATGTCTCACGTACGCCTTGTCAAGAAACTAAAGTTTAGTTTTTGAGCGAGGCGCAACCTCGTGGAGACCTTCATACCTAGACCATGTCCAAACTAGACCAAAACACCTCCAAATTGACCAAGTAAGGGGTCCATTCTCGCCTAACTCGATGAGAGACTAGCATGATTTGACCCTTAGATCACCCAAATTGGACATCGCTTAATCCAATTTACAGTTAATGTCTGACAAACTACCGGTCAAAGAACTAAACTTTAGTTTTTGAGCAGGGCGCAACCTCGGGAGACCTCCAAACTTTGAACCTCCATAACTTGAGCTACGTGAGCTCCAAATTGCCTGAAAATTGCTGCAATAGGACCATTAGATAGCCTAGAATCCATTTATGACCTCAAATTAGGCTAGAAATGTCAAACCCTAGCCCAAATTGACCAAAATTGCCCAAACCCTTGAATTGTTTTTCCAAACCGTAGTTTGTTTGTAGATAGAAGCCTACCCCATTAGTAGCTCGCAAGTATTGCTTCGCATTGAAGATGATACCTTACTCCTAGATAGAAGTGCCCAAGAACACCCCTTTGTTATAGTCATCTAGACCTCAAAGATAGCAACCTAAGTCCAACTGTTTACATCACTCTCTCAAGCCATGCCAAAGGCATAAACCTTTGACCTAATTCTCGTGGTCCTTCTAATAGAGTTTGACTTATATAGTCAGCCACATTGACACTCCCTATTGCCGTGATACCTAGAAAGAAGCTAGAGTCTAGAACCGCCCAAGCCGCCTCCATGTGTAGAGATTGGACTCCCCCAAACCAACTTTGTTAGGACCTTAGGGTATGCCTCAAACATCATGGAGGTTTTGCAAAACAACCCTCATTTCATGCCATACCACACGCCCCAATATCCATAGACTTGTAGATTATAGATATGTCTCCAAGAATGCCGCCGAGCCACCTTGCTTGCTTATAGAGCCCGCACGTTGTAGGAGAGCCCTTCAAGTAGACCTTAGACTCTAGGAAATACGAAGCTTTTCTGGCACGGGCCGAGCCACGTAAGAGCTTGAGGCGCAACTCCTTGAAGACATCAAGGTCCCAAACATGTACGTATTGATAAGGAGAGGAGACCGAAAAAGGCGCACTCCAAGAGAGGGAAGCACAACGACAAACACCTCAACCGACAAACGAAAGTAGAACAGACACCACCGCCTATCATCAATCTTCATCAAATGGGAAGAATATTTGGTAACCAACGCATCAAGAATTTTCTAGGTGTCAACCTCCTGCCATCACGATGACGAGGTCACATCGAAGAGGATCTCGACGCCTTCACCGACTCAACGCACATGAGTTTCAAATGGAGGAATGCAAGGCAGCAAAAAATATAGGTGCAGAAGACGCTAGACATCGATGCCGCTAGCATCACGAAGCTAGGGCCGTGAGGGCATAACCTTCCGCCGAGGGGAGAAGTCATGGCAAATACACAGAGCGATAGGAACCGGAGAGAAGACCACCACTTGCAGCCCCAAAGAGCAGAAATTAAGCGAATGTCGCAACGCCAACAAAAGGAGCCACCAAGCTAGGCAACTACAAAGCACCTAAGGCTGACCAAGATGAGCTTCCAGCCCCTTGCACCAGCCAGGAGACCAATGAGGGAGGAGACGATATCGTGGAACATCTCCCACTGGCCTATATCAAAGACTAGGGCAAGATCAAGGAGGAGAATATTCCGCCAAAACAGAATTCGGACCCGTGAACACCTAGAAACCAAAGGAAGGACGACCTTACTACGCCAAAGGAGTGCTAGACTCAATGGATAGGACCCAAAGGACGGGAGGGAGGAGACCACCTAGCCGCCAGATACAAATCACGCAAAGGCGCACCGTAAGGAGCCATGGTAAGGGCAATGGAGATGACCACACTTCTAGGCAATGTGAGAGGCACCCCTAATGAAGCAAAGCCCAAGCAAATGAGTCGCACTCGTAAATTCAACCCGCTGAGGAATGACAATGCCCGCCACCGACCATGATCTCGAGAGTCAAGACATCCAAGAATGCCCAACCGCAATAGCTAGGTGATCCTACTCAAGCCACCAATGGCACCGCACATCGGGCAACCCCGCAACGACACACCGCATGTAGGGACGCTGAGCTGTCACCGCATTCCTCACGAACGGTATATACACATTAAGGAGGAGCATCTTTCTCAAGGGATCACATCGACGAACACTCTTCGCGAATCGGGCGTGGACGAGCCCGGATCGCATATGAAGCTCAAACAATAGTAGCAAAGATCTCAAGGGAACTCCCTGAGTCAACCGTAACAAAGAAGATGCAAAGAAACCAAAGGGTCAAACGCGATAGGAGGAGGGGGAACCCTAAAAAGGAGTATAAACAATTAAGTAGATCTTCGTGAGTTGTTTTGAAAAGTCGATGAATTAAAATCCCAATGTAAATGCGTATATGCCTATTGTATATCTCGGTGCTCACAGATACGCGGAAAACATGAGTTTAGAGTCATGTTTTACGGATTTAGCGCTTTAGATCAGAAGCTCCTTCACTTCGACTACCAAAAGAGGAAGCATAGAAGCACAACTATAGCCCAAGATCAAAATGGAAGAGCAAGTACGAGGGAGAAAACGAATCGAGGCCAAGCAAACCTTCGACTCCAAACACTTCCTAAGTGGCCCTCAAGTAGAAGACAACTCGGCCCACCCAATGTCAATAAGAGATAATACCGGCCATGTCAAGATCATCAGCCGCACTGTGACATCGCCAGACGCAACACTACATCTTGTGGTAGCAAAGAAACAACACTTGACGAACTTATGACACGAAAGTGGCCTCAACAATAGAAGGAGGAACGCCCACATCAACGAGCCAACTAAGAAGACAACATCTCGACGACCATAATTCCACCTTGTGGTAATATAGGGAATGCGCCATGACACGGGGATTAGATGGAGATGCACTTACGAAAGGCACCGCGACGAGGAGATATGCCTCCAACAACTAGGTGATGGCTTCACAGTAAATTCTACCAAGAATTAGAAGAGAAGAAGCCGATCATATCTCCCACATGTGGCACGCCAAACGCCCAAGGTAGAAGCATTCGACACCTTAACAACAAGGATAGCAACCAAAGCACGCTTCGCAAAAAAGAGAGTTCAAGATAATAGCCGCTATTCAACCACAAGAGCATATCTAAGGCGTACTTCTTCAACTCAAGGGTCAAGCCGCTAGAGATATAAGGATCCATCATCCCTACAACATCGCCAGCCAGGGAGAAGAGCCATGAAGCTTTACTTGCTAGAGAGGCCGACATGCATGGAGAGACAAAGGTCGAACTCCGAAAGTGGAGAAGTGCTAGCAACCCACTTCTTCCACGAGCCCCCTAGAGGCAAATGTGAGGATCAAACCGACGAGAACAATCAACACCACCGAGGGTACCCTCAAGACAAGAAGACGGCATAGCATGGCGAACGTGACAATGTCCAAGCCATGTGATCGAGGGGAGCAAACAAGGAAGATTAGAAGCTCGATGGAGAAGCAACTAGGTGAGGCGAGGGCGAAGTCGATGACTTGCACACCCGACTTGCATGCAACTTGGTGAACCCAAGGATGGACGATTCAAAGAACAACCGCAGAAGAGAACAACCCGTGAGGAGTATAGCCAAAGGAATCGCTGCACAAATTTCAAGAGACGCCCAAATAGCTCCAAGTATCATGAAGGAAGAACAATTACCGAGAACAAGATCGAAGCGCATCGAAATGTCGAAGCATCAACGACAAGCACACCTTTAGTTGGAATGTGATGCAAAGCGTGTTGTGCCATAGCCGACAAACATCGGAGGGCCCAAGCATATCAACAAGTTACCCCGAGTATGAGCCGACGCACAAAATAGAAGGATATAGATCATCAACACCATTGCACGAGGAACACCGATGACATTGCCAAGGAGTAGGTGTGCAACTTGAAGGGAGGCACAAGGGAGACCTAATAGCTCTAGTGGTAATTGTAATTAGGTAAGCTATATGTTTTGCATGTATAGTTCCCTTTGTTATTCCTTCCTTTCCATAGCTGCAATGCATCAAAGGAAGAGATGTCATGCAAGTTGCAGGGTGAAGCAATCAACATCGCCAACACTCTTCTGCAACACGATAACGACAAGAGGACTCGACGATGAGACATCGATGGAGTCGAAGACATCGACAGAGTCGCCCTTAGCCGCCAAGACAAAGAGTCAAGATGAAAGATCTTTTTCAACGGCGCCACCTTCGTGCTTTTGAAAAAGCCGCATGGAAGATTTCAAGTGATCAACTACACCATCAAGCAAAGCGAGGCTTCTAACGGAACAAAGTCAACCTCTACATCAAAGAGGAGCCACCGCCAAGGAGACCAAGTATCGAGCGACTCTAAGAACGCTACCTTGCTACTTCAAGCAAGCAACGAGTGGATGAGCTTCTAGCAAGCTCAAGCATCTAAGGCCATGGGGCCTAGTAGGTTAATGTATGGACGGTAACATCCATATTGGGATTAGAAGGCATTCCGCATATTCTCGCAAAGGATTGCCCCAATATTGAGCTAAGCCAAGGATTGGGAAGGAAATGCATAGAGTAACTATAATTATACACGATTGTTAACGCACATCCAACATATTGAAACCACTTGGTGAGATTGATCTCCTCGCTAAGAAGGAATCATTACTAGGATAATTGTTAACCATGTATAAATCTAGTACCTCCAAAGAATAATCCAACCGAAAAGAAAAGAAGCAATCTAACAAGTCCGCCAACTTGTTACGATGACATCAATTCGATTGGTAGGAATATTCCAAGAGCTAAATAACTAAGAAAGGGGAATCTCTAGAATATAAAAAGAATAATACATGCAAGGTACATCTAAAATAAGAATTATAGTAATCAAATAGTCTTTTTGAGACAAAAGGAATTGTCATGATGACAAAAAACCTTGTGGTTTAGAATCGCTCTAACTAAGTAGGTAACCCATAGCTATATTGAAATAAATGATAACATAATATGTGCATCCATCTTAGATGGTTATATATGTTAGCTAAGGCTAGTAAATTAATGTGCTAAGTAAGAAGCATATAACCTCTTAAGGGGAGAGAATAGATATGACGCTGTGTACAACGCCATTGAAGGGTGCACCATTTTCTTTGAAGAAAGTGGGAGGGCTCAATCTTATGATTGAACGCATTTTGCATCGAATTGATTGACCAGAATAGAGTTCACTCCGCAATGGCCGGGTTTAATAGAGCGCAAGATAGATAGATAGATAGCTCAGAGGTCTTCAACGTGCGAGACCGACGCAAAGAGCTATCTACACCAATGAAGTGGAGCAAAAAACTATGGGAGCAATGCAACCACCAAGTCATCTCCAAATTACCGACGACCGCCAATGGATGGATGCATTATAGCCTAGGTAAGGCGGCACATGCATTATAAGATTTAGTGTGTCTTATAGATAAGTTAAATATAGATCCTAATAATTGCATGGAATTACCGTACGATATGTATCATGCAAAATAAGTTAAATAACAACGATAATGTGAAGTAGCATGTTAATTAATCCTTCAAGGGATGCAATTCCTTCCAAGGATAGCCATATGACCTTGGGGTCCTTATAAATATAGATAGAGAATAGAAAAATAGAATTCGATGGATATACTTCCAAGGGTAATGCGTAACCCAAGGAAGAGAATAAGCACATCTAATTTTGTGTATGATAATTAAAACCTTGTCTATGTAACAATAGGTCTAAATCGTGGTTATTGTTCAAATAAGCGATCTAAAAGTCGCTAAATATTGCAAAAGATTAGAGTAAATATAATTGTACTATCTAAAGTAATGTATCTCGATACTATGATAATGTTAATTCATAAATATTACCTTAGGGTAATTATGTTAATCACATGCATTAAAGGAGCCAAAGAAAAAATTGGCTCGTGCATGTCGCTTTGTGTGTAGATTAAATGCTTGTATAGTTAAGATTAATCCACGATGCAACCTATGCTAGGTAGGGGTTGCATGCATTGTTACCGGCGATGAGACCGCCACGGTGATCTCTAGGGCGTGATGTAATGTCAATGTAGGCATGACCACGCTCCGCTTTGGACGAAAGTGGAAGGTAGATTAGAAAGTCTACTGTCCCCCACTGAAGTAGACGCACCCTCGAGAAAGGAGGTCATTCAGAATGCATTGATAGGAAAGGCACCTTTAGCCCCATATATGCTTTGATAGGAGGAAGCTATCCTTCACGCCCCCACGCCGAAGGATATCCTCCACGCCGGGCAACTAGAGGTGTAGGCATGAGCGCATATAGGCATATAGGGCTACCGCCTCCACGGCCATAATGGAAGATTCACCCTCTTCCTACGCCGGAGATTAGCCATGCATCCATGTAGATAGGTGGGTGGTCACCATATAACCAAAATTTTATTAATAATTAAAATAGTAATAACGTAGGGTCCACTTTGTGCCAATAGAGCCCCCGAGGGCAAGGAGGTCGAAGAAAAAACTTGCAACACAAATTTAGTCATAATGTGTTGCAAGGGATGAAGAGTACCTTAGAAGTGTAAATTTTGTATGAAATTGATAAACTTTGATAAACTTAAATGTTGTGTTAAGTAAGGTTAATAATTACCTCATGAGATTAAGTTATGAAGTGATAAGTTAATTGGGTAATGAAATAGTACAAGAATGTCTTAAACATTACCTTAGAGTAATTCTAATAATTAAGATAGTAAGTATGTAATTATAGATATTGTAAAATTAATGCAGATTTTAAATGAGGACTTGCAACACAAATTTTGTTGGAATGTGTTGCAAGGAATGAAGAGTACCTTAAATAATAATTGTATATGAAAGTGTTAAATTGTGATAAACTAAATGTTATAATAACGAGGGACTAATAAGCACCGCGCTTAATAGAAGTTACTTAATTGACAAGTTATTTTGATAATGTAATGGCGCAATAATAATTTAAAAATATTACCTTAAGGTAATCTTAATAAAATGTGTAAGTATAATAGTAGTATATCGTATGCATCGCTGATTGCGTGTTAGAAGATTCCAAGGTGGGGAGACCCACCATGCCGCGGGACAAAGATCATTTCGGGGAGAATAAATGCCTTTCAAAGACGATATACGGTCCCGTGACGATAATCGCATCGCATCGGTTACACGCCGCACACGCCAACCCAACCGACGACGTACGCACGCGCGCAGCCAGTGAGTAGCCCTAGGGGGCAACTTGCCAGGTATGTGCATTTATTAATGTGCACATGCACATTTATTAAGGTGCACACATTTCCATGTGGGCACATTTAGGTGCACACATTTCCATGTAGGCACATTTGGCCACCTAGTTATTAAAGGCAGTAGGTCCATTTCCACTATCCCACATGCCTAAAGGGGATAATTGGAAACCCTAAGCCCCAACCCTTGCCTATTTAAGTAGAAGAACCCTAACTTGCCCATTTTCGCTCCTAGGGTTTTAGAGCCTCGCTTTGGCCGCCTAGGAGTCAAAATCGCCCCTGCACTGGCCCTCAGAATGGCACCATTAGTTTCCCTTGATTCGAAAGCGCTCAGAGGGGATGGTCAACTCAGTCGAGGAGCAACTCATGGATCAGTATGTAGTCGATTTAATGGTCTAAACCGCTTTCCAGTCATTGTATCAAGAGGTTTAGCCTATTAAATCGCCTTTAGCGCATATCTAGATCTCTAGATGAGTAGATACCAGACTCTAACCAAAGAACCTAACTCTATGATATAGATTAGATCTATGTTCTTTAGTTCTTCCGTGATGTATATGGATGATGTATCTCTCGCGAACTCCTTTGTATTGGGAAGGGGGTAGAGACTTCAAGCTTGGTAGTAGATGCTCCTAGATTAACCTCTCTAGCACACCATTCGCCTGGTACAAGAACCACACCCGGGTTGGGGTGAAGGGGCCGACCGGGCTAAGAAGGAGGTTCGTGTTCTCACTCTTGAACGATCCCTCCGGGTGTAAGGCCTACCGGGGATCATTGTGACTAGGTCTAATGGCTTACCACCGAAAGTGTGGGTAAGGCATGGGCCTCGACACCGCGAAGTGGTGTTCATGACTTTCCAAAGGTTCACAGTTCACCGCAAAGGCCCTCTAGTCACCTTGAGTCAAAGATGTAGACCTCTCGAGGGAGTGATCCCTACCGCCCCATCGAACCGGATGATGACCCTGTGAGTAGCCCTTTTTGGCTATGCATCCCGCTGGCTACAAAAAGTCCCCGACACTTTTCAGCCTACTCGCAGTGTGCACGTGAGGGGCTGATGGAGTGGACAACCCTATGCCATGTTTTATTATGCTACCCAAATCCATTGCCATGAATTCTCGCCCGAATGAACTCGAGACCCAAGCCGCCACCATCCCTTTGAGTCTCCGAGCCTGGGTAGGATTCCCTATGTGATGTGGCCGATCTTTGTCTATGCAGATAGTGTGGAGGACCATCCTTCGTGATGGTCATATGATGTTGATGTATGTACCATCGACATGTATGTTCACGCCTCGCAGCCTAGGTAGGCCCCGAGGGAGACAGGTAAAGGACCCTTCATTCTTCCCAATCGAACTCTTCAAGGTTGCAAAGATACGCGGAGGGCCCTATATTAGCATGGAGCCGGTATGGGGATGAACTCTCGCTTGTATACCTGTGAGTGCAACCAGATATGAGTAGGGGACGCCACGTACTCGCTTCAACCTATCAAAAATATCAATTTCAATTGCCCTCGCTGATATGAAGTACAACTGCACAAGCTTTGTTATCATTGTATTTGTAGCAGAATTGAACACCACATTCACGCAATAGATCCAAAACATATTAGTTTCCTCGAATGCTAAATCTTCTTTGCAATGAAATAAGCACATTTGAATATTCTTTCCATAACAAAGATCAACTGAAACTTTTTTTTTCTTTGCCAATTTTGAAGCCCATGTTTATCTCGCTCAATCAACAACAATGCATCACGATGGGCTTGGTCAGCGAAAGCATGCTCATTAAAAGCCGACGCCCCCGCAGCTTTTTTGATCCCTTAGTTCCAAATAAAGATTTGCAATTTGATCCCGCTTGCATGTTGAACAAAAAAGAAGACCAGCCTCTTTGTCATTAACCAACCATTTCCATCTTTCGGCCAATCATCCCGCCATTTCTCTCTAGCCTTTGAAACACCCACCCATTTCATCTGGGCTAATTCTTGCTTGTGCTCGAACTCTTCATTAAAATTTATCACCTCGACCGACATCCTCCTTTTGGCATTAGCGTAAGATGCTTGATCTTTTCTAAATCCTCACATAGCAAAAAATGCTAACCTCGCTTTTGACATCCCGTCCCTCCGTCCTCGCTAAATATAAAAGCAATTATATCCGTAATGTCCATATCTAACTTATTAATATTTACAAAGGCATGGAGTAGCTTACCTTTCTCCTAGTGCCTCAAGATTAGCGCACGCAGAGAAAAGATTTGCAAATGTAAAATTGTCGGGTTCTATTACATCCAAAATTACATGCCTTCAAATATAATGAGAGCCTCCTTACCATGTCCACTTTCCTTACCATGTCCATTTTGAAGACAAATGAGATCATGAGGTTCCAAAATTTAGCAAACCGATGTAAGAACATCTACCATAAACATCGATCAAAAGGTTCTCAGAGGGAAGGTATTCTAGAAAGATTTACCCGATCCCCGCAACAGTATGCCGAAAATGGAGTCGCCCCGCCTCGGTCAAGCCTAACGCCTCAAGTGAGAGAAGGGAAAATGATTTTGTCATTCTTGTTCTTGTAATTGTTCTGTACTTCCTTTCGCTCCCGTGAATCGCCAAAAATCGGAAATTACCGCGAATGGTCTCATGGCAAATTCGCTTGACAATAGAAACGAAATATTCCGCTTTGTTAAAAAAAATTTGATTCGAGCCGATCCGACAACAATTTGAGGTGGCGGTAAAATGCCACCCTCAGCCGGATAGGGTATGGAGTTCCCCGGACTTTGCCCAATAATACCCTAGCTAGACTTCATATAATGGAAAGGCATGCCAATTGCTCTTTAATATATCTCCTGGCTGACTTCGTATAAAGAAAAGGCAGCATTCTGGAGTCGAAAAAAGTGAGGTTAACCCTACGTTTTGTCCTACAAAATTTATCAATGTCTAGTGTCTAGATGTTATTGACATGAGTAGGACATGCTATCCTTAAAAAAAAAAAAAGATCTATCCTACTAGTTTTTGCAGAGGACTTTCTCCTACTCTTTTTTAAGTATATACTAGTATCGGGTACCGGGCTGCTGTCGCCTCATGTCCTGGCATGTGTTTTTACTCGACCTTTAACGTCCATATGCGCAAGAATGGATGTTATTTGCTTTTGTAATTATTTTTGTCATTGAAAATGTCTAATGACAATATCATCAATGCAACTTTGAGTTTATGGATTTCATTAGAGAAAACAATGCTCAAAACATAAAACAAAACTTATGCTCAAAATTTGGAAAGACAGCTTCAGAACTTATGCTCATATTGTCATCATTAGACGTACTTAAGTACATCAACAAAAATAGGCAGAGAAATGCAAAACACAAAATTTTATCCTAGTTCATTGGCGTACTTTAGTTCATGATGGAACTTTAAATATGCGTTTCCATATGGCGCACACTACCTACCCAGTTCTACCATAACCTTTAGCAAAGAATCATCTACAACAAAATGTATGAAGTTGCAAAAAACTACATAAACATCAAATAGGAAAGAAAAAATAAGCTCCCTAAGAAAGGGCTGCTTCCCTATAAGAATTTCAAAGCAGAGCATACCAAAGCTGATTTCAAATTAGGATGGGAAAAAAGAAGCATGTGCAGGCAAATTCCATGCTCTAAGGCGCTGGGCACATGACAGATTATAATCTGTTGGACTTTCTTTCCGTATCTTCAAATCCAATGTTCTCATTATCCATAGTTTCACCAAATGCCAACAGTTTCACCGTTTTCCTATCCAATTGTTCTTGCTGCTGCCAAAGAAGCATCTTCTAATTTTGTTCAACAAAACCAACTCCTTGGACCTCGCATCTTTAATGAACATCTCTTGAATAGGGACTCATGAATCAAAGCAAAAGGAATAATGGGAGAGGATCCGGCAAAAAGCACAATTGATGTGCTCCAAAACTGTATACATCACAGATTCAACCATTTTTAAGGTAATACTGTGTGTTATCTTGGGCAAACCTGAATCAATACTTCTGTAGGCAGGCAAAATTCCCAAATCCAAAAGTCCAGATTCTGTAGGTAGCAATAGGCAAATCTGTAATACAACCGGCATGCCAACAGATCCAATATTTTGCCTGGCATAGAACACCAATTTAATCTTCTATTCATGTGAGCTAAAAGATCTCCAAATCCAAAAGTCCAGATTCTATAAACATGTCTTGCATCTCTAACAATAGGATTTGAATTTTAGATTGAACATGAAGCTCTTTCCTCAGTGAAGTCCCGGCTCCCATTCATATTCATGCAAAGTAAAGTCAATGTTTTCTAGTCCAAGATCCAAAGATGCATATTTTGTTTGAACATAATTATATCACTTTGTGAAGCACATGTGTAATACTGCAACCAAACAATAAGAATGAGTGGGGAATCCGTGAACATGAAGCTCTTTCCTTGTGAAGTCCCGCCCCCATTCATACATTCATACAGTGTAAAGTCATGTTTTCTCTAGTCCAAGATCCAATAGATGTATATTTGTGTTTGAACATAATTATGTCACTTTGTGAAGCACATGTATAATACTCTGCAACCAAACAATAAGAATGAGTGGGGAATCCGTGGATAACCTTTATAGGCAGAAAATCCGATTGTCTTAGCAAGATATGCCACCGTGGGCTTATTATATTAATATGAGTTGTCAAATGTCAAAGATCCTCTTTGTTTGTTATAGCAGCCCTCTAGAGCCCGATATAACCACAAACATAATGTTAGCAAGCAAGAATGATCCAAAAACAAAACATGAACCGCCTAAACGAGAAACAACATAAACTACATAAACAAGACAATAGGGACCCCGAGACTCAAGAACAATCTAGAGGACTAGACCAAAGAACCCATTAAGGTGACAGAAATCTGGAGCCTTGAACAATGAATCCAACAAATCTAACGGGGACTATATGATATAGTCAGAAGACTCGAGGGATTAACAGACGCAAAATGACCTTTTGAGACCATCCCCAAAGGGGAACCAAAGAAAGGATAAGCAGGCACGATGGAGGCGACACCTGTGACGTTCCAACATAATATATGATATGAATAGGTATATTATATCACCACGCCACTGCATACGTCGCATTGATGATATGTACTTGGTAATCGTAAGGGTTGCAAACCTAGGGGCAACTTTCTTATGTTGCACATGCCTTTAACATGTGCATATAACCCCATTTTGCCACGTGGCAAAGCCCTACATGACCTTATAGCCCTAACCCTAAAAGAGTCATGTAAAAGAGCCAAATGGAAACCCTAAACTTTTCCTTTTTCGCATTCCAGTCTTCCAAGAGCCATTTCGCCAATCGCTAGCCATTCTCGCTTTTGCCGATGCCTCAAAGTCAGCTTTGCATAACAGACCTTCCCGATTCATTCGCCTTTAGCCCTAATAGAGCATGGACGCTTTAAGGAGCCGGAGCAAGCCAAGGATCGTAGATAGCAATTTTGTTGTGCAATGGCAACTTCCAAATCATAATAGGCCGAAGTTAGTATGTTAGATTAGCCTTAGAGGCCTTATAGATTTTGAGATCACAAGCCCTAATGAAGGAACCTAACCATGTATGTTTAGGTAGATAGATTAGATGTTATTCTATATTTCTGTTCTATGGATGATGATGTTCTATCCTATGCGCACTCCTGTGTATTGAGAAGGGGGGTAGAGACCCTGAAAGCCTTAGTAGATGATGTACATAGATAGCCGAATTAATTCTCAATTAATGCGGCCTGTGCATAGGAGCCCGCCTGGCTGTGGGTGGTGGGGTTAGACTGACAAATAAGGAGGACATGTCCCATTACAGATTGATCCCCATGGTATGTAAAGCCTACCAGTGGATCTTAGCTGGCTAGGGCCTGATGGCTTGCCACCGAAAGTGTGAGCAAGGCATGGGCCTCGACACCTCATGGGTAATGTTTCACCTTCAATGAGGTTCAAGTCGACGAAGCCGTGGGCTCTCTAGCTGCCTCGTGATGTGCATGCGCTCGAGGTGGTGATCCCCTCCTGCCTCATCGGGATTGGGGAGATGCAACCCAGGAGTAGCCCCCTTGGCTATGCACCCAACAGGCTACGGTCAAGTCCCAAGACTTATCAGCCAAATCTGTAAACTATGGACATGAGGGACGGATGAAGCGAACTACCCAATGACCATGTTCTATGCCAACCAAGTCCATTGTTATGAACTCTGTCTATTTGACTCCCTGGGACCCAAGCCGCCAGTCAACCCCTTGACTCTGAGCCTTGGGTAGGATTCCCTTATGTGATGTTATTCATATTGTTGTTACAGATGTTATATTATGGTGAGCCACACTTCGAGGTGGATATGTGTATTAGTTGATGCTTTGTGCTTACAGTTGTTTATGTTTCCGCAGCTAGGTCGATCCCGAGGGAGACAGGATGAATGACACGTCCATTCTTCCCCATTGAGTCCTTGTCAGATAGCAAGGGTTCGGTGTTAGGTGGATGACCTCTGTCAGCATGTGCATTGACAGAGGAATGAACTCCGGGTTCTTATAATCATGGGGAGCATCGCATACTGCTGTGGGACGCCACAAAGGGTATCGAGCAATAATCTTGAGGACCAAGATCGGTTAATCGCCATTTCCCTAGTTAATAAACAGTAGAAATTCCATCTTGAGATAACAATCCAAGCATGAGCCTCGAATTACTGAAAAAAAAATTCTCATCTTAGAATAATAAGCTAAGCTAGTAGTAGTTAGCAAACGATAGTTGAAAATCTAAAAAAAAACTTGAAAATTGGGCCACTAGAGAGTGATTACTCACGAGTGCTCCGCAACTCTTAGTTAAAATTTAGCCTCGAGGCTCTCGCAAGATTGTGGTGAGTATTTGACCATAGTTCACCAAGAAATACACATAATTAGAGTAATCTAATATAAATGCAGCCTTTTAAAATCAAAATTTGCTAGAAAACCCATCGACCCTAAGAATATGTCTAGAAAAATGTAAATTGAAGTTAAGGAGGTCGAAGCTATGAACGTTAGCGCCAAACACCGACTTATCTCGGCAAGATCCTGCACTCCAATGGATGAGGCTTTGCTCGAAGCCGTTCTCCAGTGGTCCGGGATTGTTCTGCACTCCTGATGAAGTCCGTGATTCCATCAATTTAATTGGCAACTTCATTAGATTAGCCCGGCTTCTAACTCTAGGATAGGTTTCAGAGGGATTGGTTTCCAATTACATCTATTTGTGTATTCTTTGTTTTGATAGGCCAGATCTCCGAGAGTTGCTTGCACAACTCTCGCAACCATTTCTTTGGAGGCAGATTTGAAAGGAATTTGTTCACCATGAGTGCCCCCATGGAATTTGGTGCGTAACCAATCTATCATCGGGCAACATTCTTTGACCTCGCAAAATCGATCAATTCATTGCGACATAGAAGTGGTAGTTTGGAGGTTTCTAGCAGCCAGCTTAGGTTCTTTTTGGCATTCCTAGGATGTTGTGCCAGTTCCGACTCTCCGAGTAGGATATTTAGTCTTAGATTGCTTGCCGCAGAGAGTACTGGGCTTTATCTTTTTTCGATTCAGCTTTTCTAAGAAGGTGTGTTTCAGCTTATTCCTTAGCAAAGGGGAAAGTAAGTCTTCCTTCACAAAAAGTAATCGCTTTGTCTTCCGGCCGCCTTTGTTCGAGAGCCTTTTTTCGGCTTCGCTTTGGCGGATCGTGAGGACAATCGTAAATCGTAATAGAAGATGGCAAACAAGAAGAAGAGATGCGCCGATCCTCTAGACAGAATTAACACCAAAAGACCAAAGATTGAGGACTTAAGAATGGACCCAAGATTTTTGGATGGAAGATAGAAGGATCGGATGGAAGCTTCTCAAGGAAATATATTTGGGGCTCGATTATCAAGGATCGCAAATTGTTACAAGGAAAAAAGGCAGGGTAAGAAGAAAACATATTTGGGGCCTACCGTAACCAGCCCCCAAGAAAGATTCAGATGGTAGGGACAAGAAAAGTTTATGTACTCAATGGATAGGTCCTGTTGTATTACCCGAATTTGGCTGTGGGGATTAATAGTATAATCAAAAGGAGCGGTTAAAGGTATGTATTCTTTCTCTTAACCCCGACATCTCGACATTCAAAGATGAATCTATTATTAGAAAGACTCTCCCTATTGGGTATAGTCTATGGTCCATTCCCGCCGTGAATCTTCTCACGCATTGCTATTATTTGAGGGATAGTCTTAATCTAACTGACCCCTTATATGGTTAGTGACAGAAGGTAGGTGGCAAAAATTCGAGATGTAATATGAAGAATGTGAGGTTAGCCTTTGTAAACATCTATGCTTATAATAATCCCGATAGGATTAAGGTTTGGACCAAAGTTAAGAACAAATTTTGATAACATTGATTATGATGAATGTATCATGGAGGTGATATGAATATGGTGACCAATGATTACATGAGGAATAAAAGTACTCTGTTCCACCTGCAGAGTGCAAACATTTGGAATAACTCTTGCAAATCCCACCACCTTCCTTTCTAGCCAGCCTCCCAATCGATTTTAGTTGACAGATAAAAGGGTGGATCTCATTTGGTGTTTACATGATAGATTTTACATCTCGGCTAAGCCTTAGATTTAGAACCAAGACCCTTAAGCTAGATAGAGACAGCATCTCGATAGACACCCGGGACTCCGTCGACATGATACGCACCAAGCAAACCCATTTCGACTTTCTCGACAAGGCGAAAATGACGAGAGGCCAAGGAGGCAAGGAAACAAGAAAGAGGAGAGGACGAGCGAGGCGGGAGGCCAAGGCTCAAAAAGCGGCCGAGCGAAGGCGGGTCCAACATTTTGAAGACTCAACGGCTGCTTGGCTATCTGCGAAGTAACCCTCATGAGGGAAGGCATGTAATTAGCTAGTTTAATTAAAGGAGATCCCCGTAGATATGTTGTAAATAATCAATAATTTTGTTAATACATGATAATTTTGAGTAGTTTATGTGTCAAATCTTGCTTAATTAGGGCCGAGTTAGCAAGTAGCGATTGTATTTTAGTAAAATAGGATATTCTCGACCAAAAAGTGTGATGTCTCACGGCTTCAGCGCCTTGTCAAAGAAACTAAAGTTTAGTTTTTGAGCGAGGCGCAACCCTCAGGAGAGACCTTCATACCTAGACCATGTCCAAACTAGACCAAAACACCTCCAAATTGACCAAGTAAAGGGTCCATTACGCCTAACTTCGATGAGACTAGCATGATTTGACCCTTAGATCACCCAAATTGGACACGTTTAATCCAATTTACAGCCAATGTCTCACAAAATGCGCCTGGTCAAAGAACTAAACTTTAGTTTTTGAGGCGAGGCGCAACTGTGAGACCTCCAAACTTTGAACCTCCATAACTTGAGCTCTGAGCTCCAAATTGCCTGAAAATTGTTGCAATAGGACCATTAGATAGCCTAGAATCCATTTATGACCTCAAATTAGGCTAGAAATGTCAAACCCTAGCCCAAATTGACCAAAATTGCCCAAACCCTTGAATTGTTTTCCAAGCTGTAGTTTGTTTGTAGATAGAAGCCTACCCCATTAGTAGCTCATAAGTATTGCTCTCGGCTCGAAGGCGATACCTTACTCCTAGATAGAAGTGCCCAAGAACACCCCTTTGTTATAGTCATCTAGACCTCAAAGATAGCAAACCCAAGTCCAAGCGTAGGTGCATCACCTCTGCTCATGCCAAAAGGCATAAACCTTGACCCTAGTCAATTGTCCTTCTAATAGAGTTTGACTTATATAGCCGCCACATTGACACTCCCTATTGCCAGGATACCTAGAAAGAAGCTAGAGTCTAGAACCGCCCAAGCCGCTCCATGTGTAGAGATTGGACTCCCCCAAACCAACTTTGTTAGGACCTTAGGGTATGCCTCAAACATCATGGAGGTTTTGCAAAACAACCCTCATTTCATGCCATACCACACGTCCTAATATCCATAGACTTGTAGATTATAGATATGTCTCCGATAATCTTTGCTCGAGCCACCTTGCTTGCTTATAGAGCCCGAATGTTGTAGGAGAGCCCTTCAAGTAGACCTTAGACTCTAGGAAATCTGGCGTTGCTTTCGAGGGTCACGGGGCCGAGCCACGAGAAGAGCTTGAGGCTAACTCCTTGAAGACATCAAGGTCCCGGCCGATGTCTGGGGCGAGATAAGGAGAGGAGACAGAAAAAGCGGACCCAAGAGAGGGAAGCACAGCGACAAACACCTCAACCGACAAGCGAGTAGAACGGGGACACCACAGGCCTATCATCAATCTTCATCAAATGGGAAGAATATTTGGTAACCAACGGCATCAAAATTTTCTAGGTGTCAACCTCCGGCTATCACGGCGAGGTCACATCGAAAAGAGGATCTCGGCGCCTTCACCCACTCAAGCACATGAGTTTCAAATGGAGGAATGCAAAGGCGACAAAATATAGGTGCGGGAAGGCGTTAGACATCGATGCTTGGCGTTAGCATCACGAGCTAGGGCGAGGAGGGCATAACCTTCCGTCGAGGAGAGAAGTCATGGCGACACGAGCGTATAGGAACCGGAGAAGACCACCTCGACTTGCAGCCCGGCAGCTCAAAGCCGAATGTCGCAAGCGCCAACAAAAGGGCGACCAAGCCAGGGCAACTACAAAGCACCTAAAGGCTGACCAAGATGAGCTTCGGCTCCCTTGCACCGTGAGGAGACCCGCGAGGGAGGAGGCGATATATCGGGGAACATCTGGGCTTCGAAGGCCTATATCAGCACTAGGGGCAAGATCAAGGAGGAGAATATTCGCTCAAACAGAATTCGGACCCGGGAACACCTAGAAACCAAAGGAAGGGCGACCTTACTACGTCGACCAAGGAGTGCGAGACTTCGAATGGATAGGACCCAAAGGGCCGGAGGGAGGCGACCTAGCCGGCCAGATACAAATCACGCCAAAGGCGACCCAGAAGGAGCCATGGTAAGGGCAATGGAGATGACCACACTTCTAGGCACGGGAGAGGCACCTCGAATGAAGCAAAGCCCAAGCAACAGAGTCGCTTTTTCGGAAATTCAACTGCGGAGGAATGACAATGCACGCCTACCGACCATGATCTCGTGAGCGAAGACATCCAAGAATGCCCAAGCGCAATAGCTAGGTGATCCTACTCAAGCGACCAACGGCACCGCACATCGGCAACCCCGCAGCGACATGCTTGCATGTAGGGGCGTTGGCGGTCACCGCATTCCTCACGGCGAATATACACATTAAGGAGGAGCATCTTTCTCAAGGGATCACATCGACGAACACTCTTCGCATGGCTGGCGTGGCGAATTTCCGGATCAGACATGAAGCTCAACAATAGTAGCGGCATCTCAAGGGAATCCGGAGTCAGCGGAACAAAGAAGATGCGGCAAAACCAAAGGGTCAAAGCGATAGGAGGAGGGAAACCCTAGCGAAAGTATAAACAATTAAGTAGATCTTCGTAGTTGTTTTGAAAAGTCGATGAATTAAAATCCCAATGTAAATGCGTATATGCCTATTGTATATCTCGGGTGCTCACAGATCTGGTCGCGTAAAACATGAGTTTAGAGTCATGTTTTACTGATTTGCTTAGATCAGGAAGCTCCTTCCGCCGACTACCAAAGAGGAAGCATAGAAGCACAACTATAGCCCAAGATCAAAATGGAAGAGCAAGTCGAGGGAGAAACGGCCCAGGAGGCCAAGCAAACCGACTCAAACACTTCCGGGAAGTGGCCTGAAGTAGAAGACAACTCGTCCACCCAATGTCAGAATAAGAGATAATACGGTCATGTCAAGATCATCGGCTGCACGGGACATCGTCGGGGCGCAACACTACATCTTGTGGTAGCGGCAACAACACTTGGCGAACTTATGACACGAAAGTGGCCTCAACAATAGAAGGAGGAACGCCCGGAGCATCAACGAGCCAACTAAAGAAGACAACATCTCGGCGACCATAATTCCACCTTGTGGTAATATAGGGAATGGCTATGACCGCGTGGATTAGATGGAGATGCACTTACGAAAGGCACCGCGACGAGGAGATATGCCTCCAACAACTAGGTGATGGCTTCGTCAGGTACTCCTACCAGTAATTAGAAGAGAAGAAGCCGATCATATCTCCGACATGTGGCACGTCAAACGCCCAAGGTAGAAGCATTCGACACCTTAACAACAAGGATAGCAACTAAAGCACGTTCGGCAAAAGAGAGTTCAAGATAATAGCCGGGCTATTCAACGACAAGAGCATATCTAAGGCGGTACTTCTTCAACTCAAGGGTCAAAATCTTGAGATATAAGGATCCATCATCGAACAACATCGCCCGTGACAGGAGAAGAGCCATGAAGCTTTACTTGCTAGAGGCCGACATGCATGGAGAGACAAAGGTCGAACGAAAAGTGGAGAAGTGCTAGCAACCGACTTCTTCCACGAGCTCCCTAGAGGCAACGGGAGGATCAAAACCGGCGAGAACAATCAACACCACCGGAGGGTACCTCAAGACAAGAAGGCGGCATAGCATGGCGGGCGTGACAATGTCCAAGCCATGTGATCGAGGGAGCAAACAAGGAAGATTAGAAGCTCGATGGAGAAGCAACTAGGTGAGGCGGAAGTCGATGACTTTACACGGCGGACTTGCATGCAACTTGGTGAACCCAAGGATGGACCCGATTCAAAAGAACAAGCGGCAGAAGAGAACAACTCAAGAGGAGTATAGCCAAAGGAATCGCCGCGACCTCAAGAGCGCCTCCAAATAGCTCAAGTATCATGAAGGAAGAACAATTACGCCCGAGAAGCGGGGATCGAGCGGCCCGAAATGTGAAGCATCAAGCGACAAAGCACACCTTTAGTTGGAATGTGATGCAAAGCGTGTTGTGCCATAGCCGAACAAACATCGGAGGGCCCAAACATATCAACAAGTTACCGGGAGTATGGTGGCGTACAAATAGAAGGATATAGATCATCAACACCATTGCGTAGGGAGGAACACTGATGACATTGCCAAGGAGTAGGTGTGCAACTTGAAGGGAGGCACAAAGGGAGACCTAATAGCTCTAGTGGTAATTGTAATTAGGTAAGCTATATGTTTTGCATGTATAGTTCCTTGTTATTCCTTCCTTTCCATGGCGTAACGAGATCAAAGGAAGAGATGTCATGCAAGTTGCGGGGTGAAGCAATCAACATCGCCAACACTCTTGAACAACACGATAACGACAAAGAGGACTCGGCGTATGAGACATCGATGGAGTCGAAGACATCGACAGTAGATCCTTTAGTCTGCCAAGACAAAGAGTCAAGATGAAAGATCTTTTTCAACGGCGCCACCTTCAGGCTTTTGAAAAGCGGCATGGAAGATTTCAAGTGATCAACTACACCATCAAGCAATGCGAGGCTTCTAACGAACAAAGTCAACCTCTACATCAAAGAGGAGCCACCGTCAAAGGAGACCGAAGTATCGGCGACTCGGGAAGAACGTTACCTTGCTACTTCAAGCAAAGGCAGCGAGTGGATGAGCTTCTAGCAAGCTCAAGCATCTAAGGCCATGGGACCTAGTAGGTTAATGTATGGGCGGTAACATCCATATTGGGATTAGAAGGCATTCCGGATATTCTGGCTAAAAGGATTGCCCCAATATTGAGCTAAGCGTCAAGGATTGGGAAGGAAATGCATAGGAGTAACTATAATTAGACACGATTGTTAACAGACATCCAACATATTGAAACCACTTGGTGAGATTGATCTCCTCGCTAAGAAGGAATCATTACTAGGATAATTGTTAACCATGTATAAATCTAGTACCTCAAAGAATAATCAACCGAAAGAAAAGAAGTAATCTAACAAGTCCAGGCCAACTTGTTACGATGACATCAATTGATTGGTAGGAATATTCCAAGAGCTAAATAACTAAGAAAGGGGAATCTCTAGAATATAAAAGAATAATACATGCAAGGTACATCTAAAATAAGAATTATAGTAATCAAATAGTCTTTTGAGACAAAAGGAATTGTCATGATGACAAAACCTTGTGGTTTAGAATCGTTCTAACTAAGTAGGTAACCCATAGCTATATTGAAATAAATGATAACATAATATGTGCATCCATCTTAGATGGTTATATATGTTAGCTAAGGCTAGTAAATTAATGTGCTAAGTAAGAAGCATATAACCTCTTAAGGGGAGAGAATAGATATGGCGTTGTGTACAACGTCATTGAAGGGTCTTGAGGACCATTTTCTTTTTTGAAGGAAGTGGGAGGGCTCAATCTTATGATTGAGCGTACTTGCATCGAATTGATTGACCCGTAGAATAGAGTTCACTCCGGCAATGGCGAAGCGAATAGGCGCAAGATAGATAGATAGATAGCTCGGGGAGGTCTTCAGCGTCTTGAGGCCCGCCGCGGTAGCTATCTACACCAATGAAGTGGAGCAAAAACTATGGGAGCAATGCAGCGACCAAGTCATCTCCAAATTACCCACGAAGCTCAATGGATGGATGCATTATAGCCTAGGTAAGGCGTGCACATGCATTATAAGATTTAGTGTGTCTTATAGATAAGTTAAATATAGATCCTAATAATTGCATGGAATTCTTTGTGCGTATATGTATCATGCGAGAAATAAGTTAAATAACAGCGATAATGTGAAGTAGCATGTTAATTAATCCTTCTTAAGGATGCAATTCCTTCAAGGATAGCCATATGACCTTGGGGTCCTTATAAATATAGATAGAAAATAGAATTCGGATGGATATACTTCCAAGGGTAATGCGAGAACCCAAGGAAGAGAATAAGCACATCTAATTCTTGTGTATGATAATTAAAACCTTGTCTATGTAAGAATAGGTCTAAATCGGGTTATTGTTCAAATAAAGCTAGCGATCTAAAAGTCGTTAAATATTGCAAAGATTAGAGTAAATATAATTGTACTATCGGAGTAATGTATTCGATACTATGATAATGTTAATTCATAAATATTACCTTAGGGTAATTATGTTAATCACATGCATTAAAGGAGCCAAACAAAAATTGGCTCGGGCATGTATGCTTTTTGTGTAGATTAAATGCTTGTATAGTTAAGCAATCTCGCATGCAATATGCTAGGTAGGGGTTGCATGCATTGTTACCGATGATGAGACCGCTTCTGGTGATCTCTAGGGCGTGATGTAATGTCAATGTAGGCATGACCACGTTTAAGCGGACGAGTGGAGGGTAGATTAGAAAGTCTATACGTCCCACGAGTAGGCGACCTCGAAGAAAGGAGGTCATTCGGGGAATGCATTGATAGGAAAGGCACCTTTAGCCCCATATATGCTTTGATAGGAGGAAGCTATCCTTCCCCCCAGCGGGAAGGATATCCTCCTGTTGGGCAACTAGAGGTGTAGGCATGAGCCGCATATAGGCATATGGCCTTTGTCTCCCGACCATAATGGAAGATTCACCCTCTTCCTACTGTAGGAGATTAGCCATGCATCCATGTAGATAGGTGGGGTGGTCACCATATAACCAAAATTTTATTAATAATTAAAATAGTAATAACGTGGGTGAGCTGCGGGCCAATAGAGCTCAGGAGGGCAAGGAGGTCGAAGCTACGAAAACTTACAACACAAATTTAGTCATAATGTGTTGCAAGGGATGAAATTACCTTAGAAGTGTAAATTTTGTATGAAATTGATAAACTTTGATAAACTTAAATGTTGTGTTAAGTAAGGTTAATAATTACCTTGCGTAGATTAAGTTATGAAGTGATAAGTTAATTGGGTAATGAAATAGTACAGTAATGTCTTAAACATTACCTTAGAGTAATTCTAATAATTAAGATAGTAAGTATGTAATTATAGATATTGTAAAATTAATGCAGGATTTTAAGGTGCGAGGACTTGCAACACAAATTTTGTTGGAATGTGTTGCAAGGAATGAAGAGTACCTTAAATAATAATTGTATATGAAAGTGTTAAATTGTGATAAACTAAATGTTATAATAACGAGGACTAATAAGTACCCTGTTTTAATAGAAGTTATGAATTGACAAGTTAATTGATAATGTAATGGCGTAATAATAATTTAAAAATATTACCTTAAGGTAATCTTAATAAATGTGTAAGTACAATAGTAGTATATCGTATGCATCGGGTTGATTGCGGGTTAGGAAGATTCAAGGTGGGGAGACCCCGATCTTTTGAATGACATCATTTCAAGGTGGGGAGAATGTGGCGTTCAAAGACATTATCACGGTCCGGGGCGTTATCTTTATCTTGTCTCTCGTCATCGCGCATTACCGCCACTCAACCGACGTCTGTAGGCGATGTAGCCAGTGAGTAGCCCTAGGGGCAACTTGCTAGGTATGTGCACTTCTTATTAATGTGCACATGCACATTTATTAAGGTGCACACATTTCCATGTGGGCACATTTAGGTGCACACATTTCCATGTAGGCACATTTGGCCACCCTAGCCATTAAAGGCAAGTGGGCCCATTTCCAATTATCCCACATGCCTAAAGGGATAATTGGAAACCCTAAGCCCCAACCCTTGCCTATTTAAGTAGAAGAACCCTAACTTGCCCATTTTTAGTTCCTAGGGTTTTAGAGCTCTTTTTGGTTTGCTCTAGGAGTCAAAGCCGCCTCCCCGGACTTCAAATGCGAGAGAATGGCACCATTAGTTTCCCTTGATTCGGCGATTCAGTAGGATGGTGAACTTCAGTCAGGAGGAGCAACTCATGGATCGGTATGTAGTCGATTTAATGGTCTAAGCCGTTTTCCGGTCATTGTATCGAGGTTTAGCCTATTAAATGCGCCTTTGCGCATATCTAGATCTCTAGATGAGTAGATACGGACTCTAACTAAAGAACCTAACTCTATGATATAGATTAGATCTATGTTCTTTAGTTCTTACATGATGTATATGGATGATGTATCTCTGTGAACTCCTTGTATTGGGAAGGGGGTAGAGACTTCAAGCTTGGTAGTAGATGCTCCTAGATTAACCTCTCTAGCACACCATTTCCGTATGTACAAGAACCACACACGGTTGTGGGTGAAGGGTCGACCGGCTAAGAAGGAGGTTCGTGTTCGACTCTTGAGCGATCCCTGCGGGTGTGTAAGGCCTCTGGGGATCATTGTGACTAGGTCTAATGGCTTACCACCGAGTGTGGGTAAGGCATGGGCTCGACACCGTGAAGTGGTGTTCATGACTTTCCGGTGGGTTCAGAATGAGCGGCGGTGGCCCTCTAGTCACCTTGAGTCAAGCATGTAGACTGGACGGGGAGTGATCCCTACCGCCCCATCGGGCGGGATGATGACCCCAGAGTAGCCCTTTGGCTATGCATCCCGCTGGCTGATGATCAGTCCGACACTTTTCGACCCTACTCGCAAAGTGTGCACGGGGAGGGGGCGGATGGAGTGGACAACCCTATGCCATGTTCTTATGCCGCCCAAATCCATTGCCATGAATTCTGCATGCGCAATGAACTCGGAGACCAAGCCGTCGGGTCATCCCTTTGAGTCGGAGCCTTGGGTAGGATTCCCTATGTGATGTCTTTGATCTTTGTCTATGCAGATATGTGGAGGACCATCCTTCGTGATGGTCATATGATGTTGATGTATGTACTACCGACATGTATGTTCACGCTTCGCTTTGCTAGGTAGGCCCCGAGGGGCAGGGGTAAAAGGACCCCTTCATTCTTCCCCTTTGGAACTCTTCAAGGTTGCGTTGATCGTGGAGGGCCCTATATTAGCATGGAGCTGGTATGGGGATGAACTCTGTTTGTATCACGGTGAGTGCATGTATATGAGTAGGGGCGTCCACTGGACTACGCTTCAACCTATCAAAAATATCAATTTCAATTGCCCTGCTGATATGAAGTACAAATCGGCACAAGCTTTGTTATCATTGTATTTGTGCGGTAATTGAACACCACATTCGCCAATAGATCCAAAGCAGATATTAGTTTCACGAATGCTAAATCTTCTTTTGCAATGAAATAAGCACATTTGAATATTCTTTCCATAACAGCATCAACTGAAACTTTTCTTTTCTTTGCCAATTTTTGAAGCCCATGTTTATCTCGTTCAATCAACAACAATGCATCACGATGGGCTTGGCTGCGAGCATGCTCATTAAAAGCGGACGTCCTGCAGTTCTTTGATCCCTTAGTTCCAAATAAAGATTTGCAATTTGGATCACGCTTGCATGTTGAACAAAAAGAAGACCCGACCTCTTTGTCATTAACCAACCATTTCCATCTTTCGGG
Organism: Isoetes taiwanensis; assembly: GCA_021234155.1. Taxonomy (NCBI): domain Eukaryota; kingdom Viridiplantae; phylum Streptophyta; class Lycopodiopsida; order Isoetales; family Isoetaceae; genus Isoetes; species Isoetes taiwanensis. The sequence continues at coordinate 7,945,241 of JAJEKV010000019.1, forward strand.
CCAATCATCCTGCCATTTCTCTCTAGCCTTTGAAACACGACCCATTTCATCGGCTAATTCTTGCTTGTGCTCTGGAACTCTTCATTAAAATTTACTGCCTGACTGACATCCTCTTTGGCATTAGCAGAAGATGCTTGATCTTTTCTAAATCCTCACATAGCAAAAATGCTAACCTGTTTTGACATCCTGTCCTCTGTCCTGTTACAATATAAAAGCAATTATATCCAGAATGTCCATATCTAACTTATTAATATTTACAAAGGCATGGAGCAGCTTACCTTCTCCTAGTGCCTGAAGATTAGCGCACGCAGAGAAAAGATTTGCAAATGTAAAATTGTCGGGTTCTATTACATCCAGCCGCATGCCTTCAAATATAATGAGAGCCTCCTTACCATGTCCACTTTCCTTACCATGTCCATTTTGAAGACAGGCTGAGATCATGAGGTTCCAGCTCTAGCAGCCTGGACAGAAGAACATCTACCATAAACATCGATCAAAAGGTTCTGTAGGAAGGTATCTCTAGAAAGATTTACCGATCTGGCGCGAGGCATGCGAAAATGGAGTCGGCCCTTACGCTGCGACCCGCGCCTGCGTGAGAGAAGCGGGGAAATGATTTTGTCATTCTTGTTCTTGTAATTGTTCTCGTACTTCCTTTCGTTCCGGGAATGCGCCAAAAACCGGAAATTATTTTGCAATGGTGCGATGGCAAATTCCGTTTCTTGACAATAGAAAGCGGAAATATTCCGTTTTGTTAAAAATTTGGGAGGGAGCTGATCAGGGCAACAATTTGAGGTGGCGGTAAAAATGCCACCTCAGCCGGATAGGGTATGGAGTTCCCCGGACTTTGCCCAATACAGCTCCTAGCTGACTTCATATAATGGAAAGGCATGCCAATTGCTCTTTAATATATCTCCTAGCTGACTTCATATAAGGGAAAGACAGCATTCTGGAGTCGAAAAAAGTGAGGTTAACCCTACGTTTTGTCCTACAAAATTTATCAATGTCTAGTGTCTAGATGTTATTGACATGAGTAGGACATGCTATCCTTAAAAAAAAAAAAAGATCTATCCTACTAGTTTTTGCAGAGGACTTTCTCCTACTCTTTTTTAAGTATATACTAGTAAATGGGTGCCCGGCGTTGCCGGGCTCATGTCCTGGCATGTGTTTTTACTCGAACTTTAACGTCCATATGCGCAAGAATGGATGTTATTTGCTTTTGTAATTATTTTTGTCATTGAAAATGTGTAATGACAATATCATCAATGCAACTTTGAGTTTATGGATTTCATTAGAGAAAACAATGCTCAAAACATAAAACAAAACTTATGCTCAAAATTTGGAAAGACAGCTTCAGAACTTATGCTCAAATTGTCATCCTTAGACATACTTAAGTACATCAACAAAAGTAGTTAGAGAAATGCAAAACACAAAATTTTGTCCTAGTTCATTGGTGTACTTTAGTTCATGATGGAACTTTAAATATGTGTTTCCATATGGCGCATACTACCTACCCAGTTCTACCATAACCTTTAGCAAAGAATCATCTACGACAAAATGTATGAAGTGGCAAAAAACTACATAAACATCAAATAGGAAAGAAAAAATAAGCTCCCTAAGAAAGGGCTTCTTCCCTGTAAGAATTTCAAAGCAGAGCATACTAAAGCTGATTTAAAATTAGGATGGGAAAAAAGAAGCATGTGCAGGCAAATTCCATGCTCTAAGGCGCCGGGCACATGACAGATTATAATCTGTTGGACTTTCTTTCCGTATCTTCAAATCCCCTGATCTCATTATCCATAGTTTCACGAAATGCCAACAGTTTCACCGTTTACCTATCCAATTGTTCTTGCTGCTGCCAAAGAAGCATCTTCTAATTTTGTTCAACAAAACCAACTCCTTGGACCTCACATCTTTAATGAACATCTCCTGAATAGGGACTCATGAATCAAAGCAAAAGGAATAATGGGAGAGGATCCGGCAAAAAGCACAATTGATGTGCTCCAAAACAGTACACATCACAAGGTAATACTGTGTGTTATCTTGGCCATACCTGAATTAATGCTTCTGTAGACAGGGGAAATCCCCAAATCCAAAGGTCCAGATTCTGTAGGTAGCAATAGGCAAATCTGTAATACAACCGGCATGCCAACAGATCCAATATTTTGCCTGGCATAGAACACCAATTTAATCTTCTATTCGGCGTAGCTAAAAGATCTCCAAATCCAAAAGTCCAGATTCTATAAACATGTCTTGCATCTCTAACAATAGGATTTGAATTTCACAGATTGAACATGAAGCTCTTTCCTTGTGAAGTCCTGGCTCCCAGATTCATATTCATGCAGTGTAAAGTCACGTTTTCTCTAGTCCAAGATCCAGTAGATGCATATTTTTGTTTGAACATAATTATATCACTTTGTGAAGCACATGTGTAATACTCTGCAACCAAACAATAAGAATGAGTGGGGAATCCGTGAACATGAAGCTCTTTCCTTGTGAAGTCCTGGCTCCCAGATTCATACATTCATACAGTGTAAAGTCATGTTTTCTCTAGTCCAAGATCCAATAGATGCATATTTTTGTTTGAACATAATTATGTCACTTTGTGAAGCACATGTATAATACTCTGCAACCAAACAATAAGAATGAGTGGGGAATCCGTGGATAACCTTCATAGGCAAAAAATCCGATTGTCTTAGCAGTAGATATGCCACTCGTGGCTTATTATGTTAATATGAGTTGTCAAATGTTAAAAGATCCTCTCTTATTTGTTATAGCAGCTCCTCTAGAGCCTAGATATAACCACAAACATAATGTTAGCAAGCAAGAATGATCCAAAAAACAAAAACATAAACTGCTTCAAACGTAGAAACAACATAAACTACATAAACAAGACAATAGGGACCCCGAGACTCAAGAACAATCTAGAGGACTAGACCAAAGAACCCATTAAGGTGACAGAAATCTGGAGCCTTGAACAATGAATCCAACAAATCTAACGGGGACTATATGATATAGTCAGAAGACTCGAGGGATTAACAGACGCAAAATGACCTTTTGAGACCATCCCCAAAGGGGAACCAAAGAAAGGATAAGCAGGCACGATGGAGGCGACACCTGTGACGTTCCAACATAATATATGATATGAATAGGTATATTATACTGCCACGTCACTCGTACATGTCGCATTGATGATATGTACTTGGCAATCGTAAAGGGTTGCAACCTAGGGGGCAACTTCTTATGTTGCACATGCCTTTAACATGTGCATATAACTCCATTTTTCCACATGGCAAAATCCTACATGACCTTTTAACCCTAACCCTAAAAGAGTCATGTAAAAGAGCCAAAGGGAAACTCTAAACTCTCCCTTTTTGCATTCCAGTTTCCAAGAGCCATTTCGGCCAACTGCTAGCGCCATTCTGCCTTGCCAGATGCCTCAAAGTCAGCTTTGCACAATAGACCTTCCGGATTCATTCGCCTTTAGCCCGAACAGGAGCATGGACGCCTTGCGGGGAGCTGGAAGCCTTAGAGGCCTTATAGATTCTGAGATCAGAAATCCTAATGAAGGAACCTGACCATGTATGTTTAGGTAGATAGATTAGATGTTATGATATATTTCATTTCTATGGATGATGATGTTCTATTCTATGCGCACTCCTATGTATTGGGAAGGGGGGTAGAGACCTTGAAAGCCTTAATAGATGATGTACTTAGATAGCCTCATTAATTTCCAATTAATGTGGCCTGTGCATAGGAGCCTGCCTGGCTGTGGGTGGTGGGGCTAGACTGGAAAATAAGGAGGATATGTCCCATTACATATTGATCCCCATGGTATGTAAAGCCTACCAGGGATCTTAGCGGGCTAGGCCTGATGGCTTGCCACTGAGTGTGAGCAAGGCATGGGCTCGACACCTCATGGGTAATGTTTCACCTTCAATGAGGTTCAAGTCGTAGACGAGCTGTGGCTCTCTAGCTGCCTGTGATGTGCATGCGTGCCTCTGGAGGTGGTGATCCCCTCCTGCCTCATCGGGATTGGGGAGATGCAACCCAAGAGTAGCCCCCTTGGCTATGCACCCAACAGGCTACAGTCAAGTCCCAAGACTTATCAGCCAAATCTGCAAACTATAGACAGGAGGGGCGGATGAAGCAAACTACCCAATGACCATGTTCTATGCCAACCAAGTCCATTATTATGAATTCTGTCTGTTTGACCCCTTGGGACCCAAGCCGCCAGTCAACCCCTTGACTCTGAGCCTTGGGTAGGATTCCCTTATGTGATGTTATTGATATTGTTGTTACAGATGTTATATTACGGTGAGCCACACTTCGAGGTGGATATGTGTATTAGTTGATGCTTTGTGCTTACAGTTGTTTATGCTTCCGCAGCTAGGTCGATCCCGAGGGAGACAGGATGAATGACATGTCCATTCTTCCCCATCGAGTCCTTGTCAGATAGCAAGGGTTCGGTATTAGGTGGATGACCTATGCCAGCATGTGCGTGGACAGAGAGATGAACTCCGGGTTCTTATACGATGGGAGCATCGTACACAAGCAGGGGACGTCACAGTGGTATCAGAGCAATAATCTTGGAGGACCAAGATCGAGCACTGGCCATTTCCCTAGTTAATAAACAGGTAGAAATTCCATCTTGGAGATAACAATCCAAGCATGAGCCTCGAATTACGGGAAAAAAAAATTCTCATCTTAGAATAATAAGCTAAGCTAGTAGTAGTTAGCAAACGTATAGTTGAAAATCTAAAAAAAACTTGAAAATTGGGCCACTAGAGAGTGACTACTCACAGAGTGCGCCTGCAACTCTTAGTTAAAATTTAGCTCGAGGCTCTCGCGCATTGTGTGAGTATTTGACCATAGTTCACCAAGAAATACACATAATTAGAGTAATCTAATAATATAATGCAGCTTAAAATCAAAATTTAAGCTAGAAAAACCTATCAGACCCCTAAGAATATGTCTAGAAAATGTAAATTGAAGTTAAGGAGGTCGAGCTATGAACGTTAGGCGCTCAAACACCGACTCGATCTCGGGGCAAGATCCCAGACCCAATGGATGAGGCTTTGCTCGAAGCTGTTCTCCAGGGTCTGGGGATTGTTCAGACCCCGGATGAAGTCCAGGATTCCATCAATTTAATTGGCAACTTCATTAGATTAGCCCGGGTTTCTAACTCTAGGATAGGTTTCTGTAGGATTGGTTTCAATTACATCTATTTGTGTATTCTTTGTTTTGATAGGCCAGGATCTCTGAGAGTTGCTGCACACAACTCGCAACCATTTCTTGGAGGCAGATTTGAAAGGAATTTGTTCACCATGAGTGCCCCCATGGAATTTGGTGCAGAACCAATCTATCACTGGGCAACATTCTTTGACCTGCAGCCGGATCAATTCATTGGTGACATAGAAGTGGTAGTTTGGAGGTTTCTAGCAGCCAGTTAGGTTCTTTTTTGGCATTCCTAGGATGTTGTGCCAGTTCTGACTCCTCTCTGAGTAGGATATTTAGTCTTAGATTGCTTGCTGCAGTAGAGTACGGCTTATCTTTTTTCGATTCAGCTTTTCTAAGAAGGTGTGTTTCAGTTATTCCTTGGGGGCAAAGGGGGAAAGTAAGTCTTTCCCTTCACAAAAGTAACTGTTTGTCTTTCTGGCTGCCTTTGTTCGGAGCCTTTTCTGCTTCTGTTTTGGCGGATCGTGAGGACAATCAGAAATCAGAATAGAAGATGGCAAACAGTAAGAAGAGCGGTGCCGGATCCTCTAGACAGAACACCAGCACCAGCATTGAGGACGAAGAATGGACCCAGATTTTTTGGATGGAAGATAGAAGGGATCAGGGATGGAAGCTTCTCAAGGAAATATATTTGGGGCTCGAGATTATCAAGGATCGCAAATTGTTACAAGGAAAAAAGGCAGGGGTAAGAAGAAAACATATTTGGGGCCTACCAGAACCAGCCCAAGAAAGATTCAGGATGGTAGGACAGCAGGTAAGTTTATGTACTAATGGATAGGTCCTTAAGTTGTATTACCTGGAATTTACAGGGGATTAATAGTATAATCAAAAGGGAGCGGTTAAAGGTATGTATTCTTTCTCTTAACCCTGACATTCGACATTCAGCATGAATCTATTATTAGAAAGACTCTCCCTATTGGGTATAGTCTATGGTCCATTCCTGCTCAGGAATCTTCTGCTGGCATTGCTATTATTTGGAGGGATAGTCTTAATCTAACTGACCCTTATATGGTTAGTGACAGAGAAGGTAGGTGGCAAATTCTGAGATGTAATATGAAGAATGTGAGGTTAGCCTTTGTAAACATCTATGCTTATAATAATCCTGGGGATAGGATTAAGGTTTGGACCAAAGTTAAGAACAGCTTGGATAACATTGATTATGATGAATGTATCATGGGAGGTGATATGAATATGGTGACCAATGATTACATGAGGAATAAAAATTTCAGGCCCCTGTTGCCCCAGGAAAGTAACATTTGGAATAACCTCTTGCAGTCCCATCACCTTCTTCTAGCTAGAACTAAGCCTAATGATTTTAGTTGGACAGATAAAAGGGTGGACCCCATTTGGTGTTTACATGATAGATTTTACATCTCAGAGAACCTTTGGAATAATAGCAACAGAGTGGAGAATATGAAGGGCTATACCTTATCTGATCATTTCCCTCAGAAAATTATTATCTCGGCCCAAGATCAAAATAGGAGGAGAAAAACGTACTTTAAGTTAAATACCACTCTTCTTGATCACACTGATTTTATGATTAAGCTCCAGGAGGTGCTTGATAGATACCCGAAGCCCCCTGGCAATTTTGGATGGATGGATTGGTGGGTTAGAGTCTCTAAGGCAATTAAAAACTGGCTAAAAGAATGGGGGAAGGAAATCCATCACCAGAAGATGGCCAACCTAAATAATCTTAGGGATCTTCTTCCTCATGCTTCTGGGGATCATCAGGAGCAAATCAGGAAGGAAATTGAGAAAGAGAAAATCAGAATAGCTAAAGGTTGGAAGCTTAAATCCAAAATTAGAGAAATAAAGGAGGATGAGAGGTGCAACTCCAAATTTTTCTTCATTAAGGCTAAAGGTAGAGTTAAGAGAAACCATATCTTTGAGATTATGGTTGGAGATGATCTAATCTCAAATGAAGAAAATATTAAAAGGGCTGCAGCCAGTCATTTCGCTAATGTTATGGGTACTAATCAGGACTGTCATCCTGGAAATATGGTTAACTTTATTAATCTCCAAGCAAAAGTTAGCAATGAGCATAATAGGGAACTGGAGAAATGCTTCAGTAATATTGAGCTGTATAGTATAGTAAAGGAGATGGAGAATGGCAAGACTCACGACCACGATGGTGCGCAGTTGAGTTTTCAAGAAAGCATGGCCTATCCCCGGGTGGCGATCACAAATTTAGCAAATGAGTTCAGACAGCAGAAATGTCTGGATGCTAGAATTAACACTAGCCTTATTGCTCTTATCCCTAAGAATGACATGCCAAGTAGCTTTTCAGATTACAGACCTATCTCCCTCTCTAATGTGATTTATAAGATTATTTCTGGTTCTATTGCTGCCAGACTCAAGCCTGTCCTTGAGAGTATTATTAGCTCCTCCCAATCGGCTTATTTGAGAGATAGGTACATTTTGGATAATGTGGTTACAGCCATTTTGGGATTGAATTGGGCCAAAGATTCAGGTCAAGATATTGCCCTCATTAAACTCGACATTACTAAGGCTTTTGATATGGTGAGTTGGAATTTTCTGCTTCAATGCTGCAGTGCTCTTGGTTTCTCTGAAGAGGTAATTAATATCTTTTATGCTATTCTAAATAATTCTCGTTCCTCAGTTCTCATCAATGGTGAGTGCAGTCCATTCTTTCCCTTGAAAAGGGGTGTGAAACAGGGCTGTCCCTTAGCCCCTTTTCTATTTCTAATTGTCATGGAAGCTTTGCACAACAGACTTGAGGAAGCCAAGAATACTAATATGATCCAAGGACTCTCTTTACCTGACAATAATATTACAGATCAAATTCTAAATGGACACTTTGCAGACGACACTTTCCTCATGGTTTCTATGGATGCAAACTCGATCCTGAATACTCAAACTATTTTGGATCAGTTTGGAGCAGTTTCGGGTTGTAAGATTAACTGGACCAAATCAAGGGTGATGGCAAGAAATCAGGTAAAGGGAGTGCAAACAGCTGCCCTCCTGGACTGTAAGTATGACCCCCCCACTCTTAAATCAAAGATTCTTGGTATTCCCTTTGCTATTAGAAGTAGTCCCACTGATATTTGGGAGGATATTATTGACAAGTTTCAAAGAAAAGTTGATAGCTTAAACTCTAAGTATTTGTCTAAAAATGGGAGGGCCATCATAGCTAATTTTGTTATCTCTTCTTCTCATGTTTACCAGTCTTCTGTTATACTTGCTCCCAAGAAAGTCTCTTCTAAGCTTCAAAGTATTATTGGGAGATTTATCTCTGCGGGTCAAAACAGAAGATGTTGGACACCTGTATCCATGGAAGAATGCTGCAAGAAAAAGAGAGATGGTGGTCTAGGTGTTATTAATATTGAGAAGCAGGGAATTGCTCTCACAGCCAAGTATTTTTATAAAGCTGCCTATGGTCAGATAAAGCACCCTATTTCCATTATTATCCAGCACTATATTAATAAGTGCCATCCTTTTGGCTGGAGACAAATTAAAATGCACCTCCCCCATTCCATCTATTTTTCTTTTACTGTCCCCAACTCTACTCCTGGTATTCTTAAGAAGTGGATTAAAGCCTGGACTCAAGTTAGAGGTATGTATACTTGGAAGGAAGGATTGTCGATGGATCAAACCATTTTTTGGAATCCAGCCCTGATTACTAACAATGGGAACTTCTGCTTAGCTTGTCACTTTCCAGATCAGGTTAAAAAATGGGGTCTTAAGGGCATCACTTATGTGCACAATATGTTCAATGACCAGGGGCTGATTCCTTTTGAAGATTCCCTTTTGGCTGATGGAGAGGATTGCAAATTCCTGTACAACAACATCTGTACCACTCTGTCCTATGGTATTTGGTCAATTGATGGAATTAACTGGAACCATAATGGGTTGCTGAGCTTTACAGTCAGGAAAGCCTACAGGCATCTCATGAGGAATCACGAAATCACCATCCATAGGAAATGGCATACTGATAAAGACAGATGCATCAAGAATCTTACCTTCATGTGGTCCAGCCCTATTTATCCTAAAATCAAGTCATTCATGTGGCAACTCTGGCACAGGGCCCTGGCCACAAACAAGAAAAGGCACAGACTTCATATGGCTGACTCAGATATCTGCATCAGATGTATGGCTAACAAAGAGGATGAGGACCATTTATTCAGAACCTGCATCTGGGCCGAGTGGATTCTTGATTTAGCCTCGGCTTACTTGGGATATGATCTTCTTTCTCTTAGCTCCCTGGATTTTTTTTTCCCAGCCAACCCTACGGATTGGAGGATTTACATCCTCCTATGGAGGATCTGGAAAGGAAGAAATGAATTTGTCTTCAATTATGAAATTATTCACCCGGAGGGAGTGATAAGACAGATCAAATATGACGTTGACTGGATTATTGAAGGATTATCAAACTAATGTCCTTTGTATTTGCAGGAATTATGTTCGTCCGATGAGAGGAGAATCAAGTGGAAGAAAATTAATCTGAGGCAAGCAGGAGTGGACCGGGCTATTTGGCTCACCCAATACACTTTCGGGCATGAAGAACCTCAGATGTGCAATTTTTGCTGCGACCAAAACTATGATATCGGCGGGCTTTAATCTGCAAGGCCAAGGATGTAAAGGGAGATACAATGGCGATGGCGGGGGTCTTGTATGTGCATGTTACGTACCCTTAGCACGGAGGTCGGGGAAGAGGAAGGAAAACTACTAATCTTAACCTCGATCGAAGTTTCTAAGTGAAGTGAAGAATTCTTATCTGTTTGCAACAAAAATATCATACCAGTACTATTTTAAGGATTATATCTATCTATTTCGGAAATAATTTTTGACTTTTAATAGATAGGAGGGATCCTTGCCCTCCTTTCTATTTATGGGTTAAACTTCCCTGTAAAAAGTTTTCTTTTTGTACTCTCCTTATTTATACTTTAATATATACCGACTTCAATCAAAAAGATTATCAAGGATCAACAGAGGGCCGCTGCGGTCTGTATGGGGGTTCAAGAAGATGCTACTATTATGGCATGCAAAGAAAAAATGGAAACAATAAACAAAGATTATTGGGATGGCAGAGCCAACGAAGAGACCGGATATGGAACATGTGGGGCTTCACTCGGGGAGATGGATCTTTGCTTCTGTACAAGCTCATAACGGTCAATCGGGGACACCAGAGGTCGATATTTGCAGCCTTAAGAACGGTATCTTCGAGCCTCCATGGATGAAATGCTGGCCAAAGTTAAGGATATGGTGATTCGGTGGGATGGAATCAAGGAAACAACCAGGGCGAGCATTAGGCTAATCAGAAGGTGGGAAGATGCAGATGACAATGTAATTGAGAGGCATAGAAAGAACTTCAAAGTGTCCCTAAAGAACGATGAAATCCCGAAAATCATTGCGACATCTCTGGAAGTTTACCAAATGAGACTCCGGAAAAACGCCAAGAAATGCTCCATCAAGGATAGTAACGGATTTTTTAGCCCGGTGGAGGTGGAATCATGTGATTATGAACTGCCGGGGATGTCAAGCTCTCCGGCCTCAATGTCGTGAAAACGAAGTTCGGGGAAGACAAAATTAGCAATGCCATTCCGGTCCTGGGTAAGGGGGATAAGGCTAAAGGTCCGATTTCTAACCCTTCTTACAAAAATGCTTTGCTAAAGGAGGTTAATTCAATTCTGTCATTGCTTCTGATCCTAAAGACACTAAGGAAAGTAACAGTGATTTCATTGATCTTTTCGGGGTCCAGGACTCCTCGGCCACCGATACCTTCTCTAAAAATGCTATCCTGATACATTTCCCCATTAGGTGTCCTTCGTAGAATGAGGTAAAGATGTGGATTACAAAGAACCAGCATATTCCTATCCTTTCTATTCTCAAGCTTGACAGCAAAAAGTTCCAGGTGGTGTATAGAGATGAGATATGTGTCCACTCTATCCTCAGAAGGAAGTTAGACTTCATCTCCAACTCCCCCTTTTATATGATGAGATGGAGTCCCAATTTTATCCCAGGGAGGGAAGACAGAATTTGCACCTCGACGTGGATCAATCTCCCCAATCTCCCCCCGGCCTACTGGACTCGCTCTCACTTAATGGCTATTTCGAAGAGTTTGGGCGAGGTCCTTGAGATTAGCCTGCCTCAAACCAACTTTCCTTCTGTCTGCATTTCCAAACCCATCCTCTCGGAATGGCACACGAATCTCAAAACTAAGTTCAATAACAATGAATTTCTAGACCTTAAAATTATTTACTCCAAGAATCCTGTTCGAACCATCAGCTCCAAAGGCAAGATTCCTATGCACCGGGGAAGAAATTAGGAGGTGTGGGTCCCTAAGAAGCTACTTGAAAATAGCACTATGAAGGGGACTACCTCATGAGACTATGGAATTGAACAAAATAGAAGATCCAAATAGGGACCCCCATTTATTTTCAAGACCAATCCCATCAGGTTAAAATTAATCTGAGTAAGGATATGATGGTTACCCTTAAGAATGTCAAGTTCTCGGTTCAAATGGACACAGGAGATATTATTCTATCCCTCCCTAGGCTTCCTGATTTTCCTGATCTATCTGATATGGGAGAAAATACTAAGATCGACCAGAAAGTTGAAGAAATTTTAGACACAGAAGAGGAGGGCTGGAAACTGATTGAAAAAAGGAAAGGAAGAGGTAAGAAAAAATTCTATCAGGGTCCTAGTAGAGCTAGCCCAAGAAAGTCCACTATTCAGGCAGGACAAGTGGTTGGGAGATACAGATATTAAATGGATAAAAAAATAAATTGCATTACCTGGAATCTCCTGGGAATCAATAATAGTATCAAAAGAGATTGACTGAAGGTTTGTATTTCGACTCTTAACCCTGATATTCTTTTCATCCAAGAACATAAGATCCATGATGTTAACCACAAGATTATCATAGGTAAGACTCTCCCTCCAGGGTATGATCTATGGTCCATTTCTGCTAACGATTTTTCTGCAGGGATTGCTATGATTTGGAGGAACAATCTTAATATCTCGGATGTTTATATGGTTAATGATAGAAATGGTAGATGGCAAATTATGCTCTGTAATTTATTTAAGACCAGATTAGCCTTAGTCAATATTTATGCCTTTAATAATGCTAGTGAAAGAGTAGGGGTTTGGGATAAAGTAAAGAAAAGTCTAGACAATTTGGATTTTGATGAATGTATCTTAGGAGGAGATTTGAATATGGTTACTAATGAGTTCATGAAAAACAAGAACTTTAGACCTTTGGGAGGTCAGGAAAAAAATGCTTGGAGGAGTCTGATTAGTGGTCATAATCTATTGCTAGCTAGGACGAAACCCAACTCCTACAGCTGGACGGATAAGAGAAATGATCCTACCCTTTGCCTTCATGATAGATTCTATCTTTCAGAGAATCTTTGGAACTACAGCAATAGGGTCTGTAATTTGGAGGGGTATACCCTCTCTGATCACTACCCTCAGCAATTAATTATCTCTGATAATAATGTGATCAAGAAAAAGAAGACTTATTTTAAGTTGAACACTAATTTATTGGATCATGAAGATTTTATGGACAGGCTCCAACAGGTTATCTCCAGGTCCCTAAGCCCAATGGCCCTACTGGATGGATGTTTTGGTGGATTATGGTATCCAAGGCTATCAAGAATTGGCTCAAAGAATGGGGCAAAGAGATTCATAAGCGGAAAATGGCTGCTCTTCAGAATCTTAGGGATGCTCTTCCTCAGGCTAATGAGTCAGTAAAGGACCACATCAGAGCTGAGATTGAAAAGGAGGAGATTAGAATCGCCCAAGGGTGGAGGCTTAAAGCCAAGATTAGAGAAATTAAAGATGATGAGAGGTGCAGCTCAAAGTTCTTCTTTGCCAAGGCCAAAGGAAAAATGAAAAGGAATCATATTTTTGACATTAAGGTGGGAGATGAGTTCATAGTGGAGGAGGAACAGATAAAAAAAGCTGCCTCTGAGCATTTTACCAATATTATGGGAACCAACCTTGATTTGTCGGGGATAACGGGATGGACGGGTTCATAAATATACATCCTAAGGTCCTGAGATGAAGATAATGCATCTATGAATAGACCCTTTACCAATGCTGAGCTCCTCGATCCACGACTGAGATATGGATAAAGGCAAGACCCCAGGGCCGGATGGGCTTCCGGTTGAATTCTTCCTAAAGGCATGGCCTATTCTTGGGGATAGCATCACTAGCATGGCTAATGAATTTAGAGATACCAAATGCCTGGATGCCAGGATTAATACTAGTCTCATCACTCTCATCCCCAAAGTAGACATGCCAGCTTCCTTTTCAGATTACAGGCCCATTTCCTTGTCTAATGTGGTCTACAAGCTCATCTCGGGTACAATTGCAAGAAGACTCAAACCTGTGCTGGACAGAACCATTAGCTCATCTCAGGCTGCATACCTCAAGGACAGATTTATCCTTGATAATGTGGTCACAGCCATTCTCGGTCTCAACTGGGCAAAAGACTCTAATCAGGATATTGCTCTCATTAAATTGGATATCACCAAAGCTTTCGACACTGTGAGCTGGAATTTTCTTTTCAAGTGCTGCAGGGCCATGGGTTTCTCCAATGAGGTAATTCTGATTTTTAGAGCTATTCTTGCTAACTCGAGATCCTCAGTGCTTATCAACGGGGAGTGTAGTCCCTTTTCCCCCTGAAGAGGGGTGTAAAACAGGGTTGCCCCCTAGCCCCTTTTCTCTTTCTCATCATCATGGAGGCCCTTCATTGTAAGCTACAAGAGGCCAAAAACTCTAATCAGATCCAAGGATTAAGCCTCCCTGTCAATGAAGAAAGGGTGGATCAAATTTTAAATGGGCATTTTGCAGATGACACATTTATTTTGGTGTCCATGGAGGATCAGTCGATCGTCAATACACAAAGGATTCTGGATAATTTCGGCACAGCTTCCGGGTGCAAGATCAATCCTATCAAGTCAAAGGTTATGTCCAAAGACCAGGTAAAAGGGGAACACACGGCTGATCTCCTTGGCTGTAAGTATATCCTTCCTACCAATTCTTCCAAAATTCTTGGTATTCCCTATGCATTAAGAGGAAGCCCCTCTGATTTATGGAGTGAAATTATAGAAAAATTTCAGAAAAAGGTTGATACTCTAAATTCCAAATACATATCCAAACAGGGGAGGGCCATTATTGCTAATGCGGTTATCTCATCATCTCATGTCTACCAATCTGATATGGTGGCGCTCGGGGGAGTGGTTGTCGGGAGCAAGAGTACGAGAAAGAAAGCTATAGATGTTTATATTAACCCTTGGACCCAAGTATCTTAGAGAATATACAATAAGTTAAGTTAACAATTATCCTTAGCTAGACCATTGGGGGATATTTTTATCTAATATAGGACAAGTTATAAACCATAAGCTAATCTAAGAACCTTAGAAAAGATAGTAAACTATCTTTATAGCTATGAGGTACGCATCTATTATATCTATGGGCAAAAAAGGGGATACTTTTAATGTTAAAAAGGGACTTGGGCTAAATATAAGAACGTTATTCATGTAAGGCTTATTAAGGGATACCTTTATCTTTTGTAAGGGAAGTGAATGTTAGAAAAGGAGCAACTAGTAAGCGTATGGAGGGAGCATGTTTCTATCCCAATTGAAGAACTAAGCCAAATCCCAAGCCTAGCCTATTCCTTAAATTTATGTTTTTTGCTACAAAGGATTTGTAGTGGCTAACTTGCGTTATTTCCTTTCTTTGGAAGACTCTTGCTCAAGGACAACCCGGTTGGGTGGTGAGCTTACCCGGAAGGGTGGATTTGTGCTTACTTGACTTGTTTCTTGACGATTATTTTTGCAGTAGATCTTTGGAGACTAGCTAATCGTATCAATTGGTATCAGAGCACAGTTCCGATTTCTCTTGGAGCCTGTGTGTTTTCATTTTGTTCATTTTGAGTGAACGAGTAAGAACTAGTCTAATTGCTCTATTAGAAATATTTTGGTGTTTGTTTGAGAGAAATTAAAAGCTCTGAAGAAGTAAGACTAGGTCTCGAGGAATGTAACTAGAATTCTGGATGGCATAAGAGCATTAACTTGTTTTTTTTTTTTTTTTTTGCATGGGGTTCTGCTCCAAAAAGATTTAAGGTATTGACTGAATCTCGGCCAAAATCAAAGCCTGAAAGACGTGCTGGAAAAAATGCTAGTTATGAGCCAGCTTATGAGAACTGAGAAAATCATAGGACCATGAAGTGATTGGTTAATATGAAATAATTGCAGAGCATAACTTGGTATAGAAGTTTAATGAATATGGAAATAGGTCGTGCCATGGTGTCTCTCTAGGTTGTGATTGATTAGATCTTCATAAGTATTTGCATTTCATTTGAAGCCATTGATAAACCATTTCAAGCCTTACTGTGGTATGTTGAAAGAAAAATCATTTGAGGATATGTTAATAAAGAAACATACCATTTGTCATTGAATTCTCTAGGTTATTAATATGTAAGACATGAACCCATGTAGGCGATACATGCAATTATTGGTATAATCCAAAGAACCATACCATTTGGTTTGGTTTGTAGGTTCTAATGCCATGATTGAGTTTTTAAGTAGACATAGAAATTGTCATGCATGGAATTATTTTGAGAGATATTCTTACCTTCTTATTGGCATATGAGCAACCTAAGTTTTAGGCATTTGTAGCTATAAGGTAAACGAATATTTGAGTTACATTTGCCTTAGGGAAATTCAAGGTGGAAGTATAAGGTGTTCTTTTCTTTGTGTAACATATAGTAAGTCCTGAGGCAACTAATATGTTTGCAGCATAATAGTTGGACTTGAAAATTTTTAGCCTAAAGGGCTGGACTTGGAAAGTTTTTAGCCTAAAGGGCTGGACTTGAAAATTTTTAGCCTAAAGGGCTGGACTTGGAAATTTTTTAGCCTAAAGGGCTGGACTTGAAAGTTTTTAGCCTAAAGGGCTGGACTCGAAAATTTTTAGCCTAAAGGGTTTGGACTTGAAAATTTTTAGCCTAAAAAATTTTGGACTTGAGCATTTTCTGATTGTGCGGGTTGCAAGCATGGACTTGGTTGTATTAATTTGCCATATAATTCTTGATCGAGGACGATCAATCCCAAGAAGGGAAGGAATTGATATGGTGGGGAGGGAGTGGTTGTGGGAGCAAGAGTATGAGAAAGAAAGCTATAGATGTTTATATTAACCCTTGGACCCAAGTATCTTAGAGAATATACAATAAGTTAAGTTAACAATTATCCTTAGCTAGACCATTGGGGGATATTTTTATCTAATATAGGACAAGTTATAAACCATAAGCTAATCTAAGAACCTTAGAAAAGATAGTAAACTATCTTTATAGCTATGAGGTACGCATCTATTATATCTATGGGCAAAAAAGGGGATACTTTTAATGTTAAAAAGGGACTTGGGCTAAATATAAGAACGTTATTCATGTAAGGCTTATTAAGGGATACCTTTATCTTTTGTAAGGGAAGTGAATGTTAGAAAAGGAGCAACTAGTAAGCGTATGGAGGGAGCATGTTTCTATCCCAATTGAAGAACTAAGCCAAATCCCAAGCCTAGCCTATTCCTTAAATTTATGTTTTTTGCTACAAAGGATTTGTAGTGGCTAACTTGCGTTATTTCCTTTCTTTGGAAGACTCTTGCTCAAGGACAACCCGGTTGGGTGGTGAGCTTACCCGGAAGGGTGGATTTGTGCTTACTTGACTTGTTTCTTGACGATTATTTTTGCAGTAGATCTTTGGAGACTAGCTAATCGTATCACAATCCTCTGTGATTCTTGCTCCCAAAAAAGTATCTAACAAATTGCAGAGCATTATTGGCAGGTTTATATCCTGTGGCCAGGACAGAAAATGCGGAAAAAGGATGGAGGTCTCGGGGTTATAGACATTGGAAAGCAGGGCTTAGCTCTTGCTGCCAAATATTTTTTTAAGGCTGCCCATAATCTGATTAAGCACCCGATTTCTATCATTATCAGGCATTACCTCAAGAAATGTTGGTCCTTTGGGTGGAGGCATGTCAAGATGGTCCTCCATCATGCTATTTACTTTCCTTTTACAGCCCCGAAATCCACCCCGGCCCTAATCAAGGAATGGATAAAGGCCTGGAACTTCGTTTAGGGGGTCTTTGATTGGAAGGAAGGGCTATCTATGGATCGATCAATTTTTGGAATCTCGCTATCCTTACTAACAACCCTTCTTTGTGTTTAGCTTGTCATTTTCCGTGATCGGACCAAGCTTTGGAGCACCAAGGGCATCATTCATATCGAGGGGACATGTATAATGATAATGGAATCATCCCCTTTGGGGAATCAATTTCGGGTGAAGAAGGAGATAACCGCAAGCTTCTCTATGAAAATATTTGTGCCACCCGACTCATGGAATATGGTCCAACAATGATTGCAACCGAACCACCATGGAAAGACAATCTTATCTGTTAGAATGGCTTATAGGTTCCTCACGAGAGACCTAACCATTTCTATTCATGAAAATGGCGATTGGGGCGTAAAGATGTATGAGAAATCGAGATTTATGTGGTCTTGCCCCATCTACCCAAAATCAAATCTTTCATGTGGCAGTTGTGGCACAAGGCCCTGGCAACGAATTGCAAGAGATACAGGTTACAAATGACTGACTCAGATGTCTGCCCTAGGTGCCTGGGCCAAAAATAGGATGAAGATCACCTTTTCAGAAACTGCATTTGGTCAGAGTGGGTGTTGGACTTAGCATCCAACTTTCTGGGCTATGACGTTTTATCTATTAACTCCTTGGATCTTTTCATGCCTGATAACCCGAAAGACTGGAGGATTTATATCCTGCTATGGAGAATCTGGAAGGGCCACAATGAATTCATTTTCAATAATGAAATCATTCACCCGTAAGCTATCATAAAAGCGCATTAAATATGATATTAACCGGATTAATGCGACCTTGTGATTCTTTCTTATGGGTTCTCTGCTTTTCGTGGATCACATTTGTCTTGGTAACGGAAAATTAAATGGAGGAAGACCGACCCCAATACCAACATGGAGTGGATCAAGGTGTTTGGCCCGCCGAACTTGTATGGTCACGAAGAGCCCTGTTTATGCAATTGCTGCTGTGACCAGAACTATGACATCAGAAGAACCCTCTTATGTGGTGCCAAAGATAACAAAGGAAGATTCAATATGGCCAAGGCAGGATCATGCCTGTGTTCATTCTGCATTCTCTCAATCATGGTCAGGGGAAAGGGACGGAAAATCTCTAATTTCCACCTCAAATCCTCCTTCTAGCTGGCTGTTTTTTGATGCAAAGTCCAATAGAGTTGGAAAATCTCAGAGGAACCTGGTAGCTCATGAACTTACTGTTTTTATCTTTCTAATACTCTTCTTACACAAGTGATAAGGGTTATACTTCCCTGTAAAAAGTTAAAGTAAATTTTGTAACCTAATTTATATATAAATATACATATCGGCCTTCAATAAAAAAAAAAGTAAATTGAAATTAAGAAAGAGTGACTACTCACAGAGTGCGCCCAGGACCTTAGCTAAAATTTAACTCAGGGCTCTCGCGCATTGTGCGAGTAGTGGGAATAAATTTTGCCTTGGAATCAGATATTTCAATCCAACAAACAAGGTTGTTCTAAATAGTTAGATAACATAAAAATTACAGGTAGAATTCCTAAAACTCACAAGCCTATAAATAGACCCTTAGAGATCCTCAGTCCTAACATACCTCCCTAATCGTTGAGCTCCGACCAACGAGGCGATTTTTAGGCACCTGCAAGGCGATCTGACTATTTCAAAACATGGGCCGCACTAAACAAACAGCCAAGAGTGGTTATGGAAGACGGATTCAGTAGCGTCCAAGTCCTTGCTGCCGAAGAAAAGGCGAGGAAGGCCCAAGAACGTGCAAGAACAGAAGAATCTCAAAACCCAGATTGAGAGCAACAAAACCCAAGGCACCAAGAGCAAGAGCGAGAACAGGAAGATCAGGGGCAAGAACAGGAGGGCCAAGGCCAACAAAACCGGCAGCAGGATCCTGACACTGGTACAACGCCACTCCTGCACTTGATGGCTACACCCTTATTTTTATACCCAATCTTTTTTGGGTTGCCCCTAGGGGAGCAAACTCTCGTTTATGTGGGTATGTGGGCATATTCAGGTATATGCCGGCATATGCCTAGCATATGCTGGTGACTGCTAAAAACTGGCTCGACCCTGTAAATTGGCGGTGGCCAGTATCGGTGGGCGGCGGTGTGGAAACTGGGTAACCGGCACGGCCATATAGTTTGAGAAGAACTAGATGCGATAGCCAAATGGTTGCTCTGTGATCAAGTTCCTGATGCATGTCTGGAAGGTAGCTTGTGAGACCTTTGGATCGGTGGCGTATATGGGTAGAGTTCAAGTTCTTGCTCATCAATGCTGGCCCCATAGCCAAGGTATATACGCCGTAGGTAGACCTCATCCTTGCCATCTAATTGTCGTTCATGCCCTAAATTGATGCTACTATTGCATATTTGGTTTTCTGTGGTACTGACATAGATGGTGTTTTGAGATCATGGCAGCTTGTAATAAAGACCAAAATCTGCTCGGGATCTTTTGAAGCCAAATTTGAGTACAAAGCCGTTGATTTATGATCAAGTACTTTGCCCGCGAGAAAAGACGAAGTAACTGGAATTAAGCTCGTTTCTGAACTTCAGCTTTCCAAATTAGAAAGCAATCAGGGCAACGAACTGGTTAGTAGATAATTTAGCAACACAGTAGTATATAAGTATCCTTGTTCCTCCTGTTTTTCGTTACTGTAACAGCCATTCAAATCAAGTCTTGTTGCAAAGCATACTCTAAAAAGGCAACAAAGCCTAGAAGGCAAACAAAACACAGCAGTCTAGCAAACAATCACAGTTAACCACGTTTAGCAAACAATTATAGTTTGACCAGAAACTATGTGTCCATTTATATGAAACGTCAATCATTTTACAGTTTAAAAGGTCCGTCTGAAAGAGCATTTCATTTTCTTAGTGCCATGGCTGGTTTCGTGCCATCTTGGGGCGTGCTTAAGCTCATATAGACTTTTGTTAAGTTGGCACCGTAAGTGTGCTTTACACTTTTTCACAAAGTTTGCAGGCTGGTCTATATGCTTTCTGCAACTCGTCATTGAGAAATGCACTTTTGAAACTTAAATTGATGGCAGGTAACACAAATGACAGCATAATTCTTATCATTCTTGTCACCGGAACAAAAACATCTAGATACTTTATGCCAAACTCCTGGGCATATCCTCTAGTTACAAGCATTTCATCGTTGTTATTTCACTTTTTGTAGCCTATTTGGTGCTCTTTTAATAGTAGCAAATCTTTTATATCTGTAGGCAAAGGAGCTAGATCGAGTGGAAAATGCAGAAAATTTTGATGATGAAGTTGGTAATTCAAGTGCAGATGAGATGTTGAATGGTACAGTTAAAAACGAAGATGATAAAGAGAGTGATATGGATTCTGATGTTGAGCGTGAAAGGTACACCCGAATATTGCAAAACCTTGATGCCTAAGTTGCTAAAAGTTTTATGCTTCACAGTACTTTAGCTGTGCTTCCCTTCCATTATTGTCACAGTGTTGATTAAGTATTCTGGTTTAAGAATTACAATAAAAGTTGTAGCAGGATGACAAATATTATGGATGTTTAAAGTTCTATAGAGGCATATTAGAGATTCTGAGAATGTCAAATGTTTCTTAGTCTTATTTCTTTGTCATAACAGGTATGATGCTGAGCTTGAGAATTATTTGGACCAAGCATATAGTCGGTACTGGACCACAAAAAGTACTGGAAGTGCCAAACGTCGAAAACGCGCCAGGCTAGGAGCCGGGGATGGTGAATTATGGCAGGTATGCTTTGTGTTTATCTGTTAACTGATCTATAGCAGATATCTCAACAGGAAAAAATAACAGTTTTCATTTATTGTCTACAGGAGAGCAATTTGACTGGTGAAGACTCTGAAAAGTTAAATGATCGATCTGATGATGCATCAGAGGATGGGAACCCTCTCATAGTTTCCCTTACAGATGACACAAAACCATCAAGAGAACAGCTTGCGAAACGATGGTTTAGCCAAGATATATTTGCAGGCTTGGAAAATGAGGAATCAAAAGGTGATGAAGGCAATTCACCTGAAGAAACTGTAAAAGCACCTGTCTTGTGGAAGGATAGAGCAAAAAGAGATGATGCAAAGAAGTTAGAAAAGATTAATTTAACTGCTACTACTAACATTGGAAATCAGCAACCTGAAGATGATTTTGATGTTGTTTCCAGTGATGAATCATCTGCTGAAGATTATGACAGTGATGACAAGGCTGAGATTCTTGTCTATGCAAAAAAGATGCTTCGGAAGAAGTCAAGGGAAGAGATAATTGACAGTGCATATAACGGGTATATGTTTGATGACGAAAATCTGCCTGAGTGGTTTGCAGATGATGAAAGGAAGCACAGCCAACCACAAAAATCTATCACTAAGGAAGATATTATAGCCATGAAATCTCAATTTAGAGCTATTGATGCAAGACCAGTGAAGGTGGTGGCAGAAGCAAAAGCCCGCAAGAAAAGGCGAGCTATGAAGAAAATGGAACAGGTTCGCCAAAAAGCGACGACTATAGCAGATCAATCTGACCTCTCATCACGTTCTAAAAACAAATTGATGGAAAGGTTATATAAAAATGCAGCCAACCCAAAGAAAGCAAAGCGAGAGCTTGTAGTAGCAAAGAAACGAGTGTCAGTGAAGGGTGGAAGGAACAGGGTTGTAGTGGATCGACGCATGAAAAAAGATAGCAGGTCTCGGGGAGACGGTAAGCCTGGGCGTCATGGTGGGAAGGCTAGGGGCGAGAAGAAGGGAAAGAAAGGTTTCAAGGTGAAGGCAAAAACTGGGAGGGGAAAGTCTTTTGGGAATAGCATGCACAAGGGTAAGGGAAAGCCTTCTGGGAAGGGTAAGAGAAAATCATAATCTGGATTTGGTCTCAAAGAAGAAGACGACTGAGGTATAAGCATTTCCTGTTTTGATCCCACAAAGCAAATCACTTGATTGCTTTCATTTTTGCGCATATTTTTTTATCCTGGAAGGATTTTCTCTGCTCCTTACCATTTCAATGACAATTTGCCTTTTTATTTGCTATATTGTTGATTTGGGCATTTTGTGCAACAGACATGGCAGTTCTATGCAGGTAAAAACAAAAAATAATTGATGCTTTTCATTTCATCTATTTTTTACTGGAAAAGTTTATTTGTTTGTTGTTGTTGCAGATATGTCTGGATTTCTTAAAAGAGCAAGTCGGGTCTTCGCCGATTCACAAGAAATCAACTTGCTACTCAGCGCATGCCTTGGTTTTATTTCTGACTTGTGGTTAGTCTGGTGAAAATGTTATTATTGGTCTTCCAACTGGGTTTTTTTTCGATGCCACCTCTAAATTCTGAAGTGCTTTAACTGCTTTTCCTTCAGGGGAGCGGTGCTTACAAAATCATAGACTGGTCTATAGTAGATTCAAAAGGGAGATTTGTTAACAATATTTCTCACATTGAAGTACTTTATGCATATTACTTTTTCCAGCCACGTTATGTTTTGAGATCTTTTTTTTTTTACAATTCAGAGCCATGCAAAGCACTCAAAGCGTCATATTGTGCCTTTATTTTCATTTTCTGTTAATTTCTATGTCTGAGTTTTTTTATATATTTACATATGAGGTTATTGTGCATTTCGTCTATTGCAAAGGGGTTGTTTGGACCCACCCACATAGTAATTTCTTTCATGTTTGGAGTTTTGAATTGCAGCATGTGAGCATTTTTTTAACATTATCTTTGCAGGAGCTTCTTGATGTACCTTTGTATTTGAGCTTACATGGAATGAGTGCAACTCTTAAATGCACTCCCCGTTCTGCATGTTAAATGTTTAAATTCGTAATTAAATTGGACCAAAGGATACAATATTAAAAATACGAAAAATGTTGTCCATCCACAAGCTTAGATTGACCTCACCAAGCTTTTTAAGCTGGCACAACAACTAGTTGAGGACCTTTAATACTAGGACTGATGATAAAATGAATTGTTAGAATATTGTAGTTGTTAACATTAATTAGCTAACTAGGTTAAGCTGGTTGATTAACTCATGTAAATCAAGTTGCGGGGTGTAATTCCAAGGTAATGTGATTTAAGAGAATGACCAGTAGCCAACATGAATTATGATTGATGTTGAGAACTACATTTTGGAAGGAAGGAAGGAAGGAAGGAAGGAAGTATATTTTAACGTCCGCGGAGGCCAAACTTGACCTATGAGACGGTACATGCAGTACACAAAGCAGATAAAACCACAGCAAAAAGACAAATGCTACTATACAATGTCTCCCTACTACTGGGATGAAAAAACCCCCACATGGGAGGAAAAACCCTGGTAGTAGGCTCGCAGATCCCTTGTCCTATAAGGGATTCTCTGACGGTAGAGACTTGCAAAATGTAGGATGCGAGACGTGGAAGGATCAATCAAGATAAAGTAATTATGCAAATGATTTTTTGTCTAGTTTTCAAGTTAACAGTGCTATTTAAAATATGCACAATGACAATAGACCTTGGAGCAGCAGCAGCATGAACATGTGAGCTAAAAGTTAATTGAAGTGTAGGAAGTATTTGGAAAATTATACCATAAAGGGGCATTGCCTATATAGGTTTTTGCAACATGTTGGAAGTTATGCACCTTCCAGACGTCGAGCAAGTTTTTTAAAGGAAGTCCTTCCAGAATAAACTGAAGGCAATGACAACGGATTTTTTTTCCCATGTTCTAGTTGGAAATTGTCTGAGATAATAAAATCCTACCAAGACTCACATCCTTTTTTTGAAAAGATTGGGGCCTCACGTCAAACCAAATGGATTAACCGATCACAAACATGAATACTAATGTTCTAGTTACAAGTATCTTCTTCTTGTGTAATACTACAGTTGCCAACACTAACATAATATCTATGAGGCTATATGGAATAGCACGTGATATGGCACTATTTATTAACCTTCCTCCCTCTATTAGTCCTAGATTGTTGAGTGCAAAACAAGGCCAAGTGCCCTTTGGCCCGCACTCCCACACTAGCCCATCGACAGCCACCACCACCACACAAACAGAGCACCACACAAAAACAAACACAACCACCACATCCCATCCACATCACACAGCACCAGCCCCACACACCACATTCCATACACATCACACATGAACGGATGCAGTCACCACACTTATGGACACTAACACGCAGCCGCACACAATTGGCATGCAGTATCAGGCATCCACGTCAATACAACCCCCACAACTGGAGGCAATTCCACAACGCCCAAGCCACGATCAGATCGGACTGCTGCCACCACTATGAAAGCATTGGACAAAATGGCAAGACACGATGTTGATAATGTTCCTGCAATGCCAGGGCTCCTGGATTTGTTTAGTATCTCAGTCATATCATAGTTTCGAGTCCAAATAGATAATGAGCGCCTTCTTGGGCTAACAAAATGACAACTTGTATTCGTAGCATTTACATAGCCCCATACAAAACAAACAAGACACAATACAAAATGATGAAACAGAACCGATGAAAATACACTTTCCGGCCACCGGAGGGCAACCCCCCGTGCGCAGCACCTTGTTTCTTTAAGCAACAGAATAATGTATGCTTTAGTAGACCTGACGTTCCCAGTTCCTTATGTTCCTGGCCTACCTTTGATGCTGTTTGCAGACGGTTTGCTATGAGATAATCCGAACTGAGGCTGGCTCCCTATTTCTTGTGGGCTCCCTATTATGCATCAAGACTTAATAACAAGAGTGAGATCCGTCAGAAGAGCACTGACTGAATCCTTCTATGTATTAGCCATGCCTAACAATAATCGGCCAAAGATATAAGGGAGTATGAAAGCGTCTCGCATTTGCTTGCCATGCTGCAATAGACTGCGTGTTCTATAGCTTAGCATTTACAGAGCCCTACGAGCCCTAGCTATAATATTTTTCAAAAAGATATTATCTTCCAACAATATTCTCATCTACCCATAAAGTACCATGGATTTTCAACAGGAGAAAAGCCCCCCCAAGCAAAACATTAATTGCAAAGGTAGTATGTTAGCTTTTTCCTATTGAAACAAGATGCGAATAATGCGAATAACCTTAGAAAGATGTTTGAAGCAGTGTTGGGGAAGTTCCCCGAAAGACTATTGTCATGCCGTCTACATTTACAAAAAGGCCGTCCGAATTGGCAATTCATCGAATTCACTTCTGACCCAAAAATTAGACAAAACGGAATTCTCCCGCCTCTCGAAAGAAAAAATGGCACTTAATGACCCATTTTTTCCCACAAAAATGAAAGGGGAAAAATCTTGGAGTCTTTTATTCTCATTGCCTATGCCGTAGAACTACCTAGCCCTACTTCATTCGATCTACAAGAACCCCTCTAGAGCTTGCTGTAAGAGTAAAATAGAGCTTGATGTAAGGAAATATACAAGTGTTGAGTCCCTGTTGTAGCAGGGCCTATTTTGTATGAGGTTGTGAAATACTTTTTCGTGGGCAAAGCGTCAATGTAAGAGTGATAAATAAGGTATGCTTCTTCTTCTCAAAACTTCAACGCTTGATTTAGCCATTGTATATAGACATATAGAATGTCATTGTCACTTAGCTTTAACTGTTTATCAACATATAAACTATCGAATATGATTGTCCTGTTATAGCTTTAACTATTTTAAAAAGATATAAAACTATAGAATGTCATTGTCATGGCATATCAGATTTGTTTAGGAATAGAATAGGTTAGTTTTTTCTATTATTGTATTGCCAAGCCAACTGCCATGCCAATGTCATACATTATTATATTATATATGTAAGCGCTTATCTCAAATGAGATGTCATTGTCAATTTTGTAACAATCTTATTTATTAGAGTGTTTCTCACACGGTACTATTTGCTGTGTTTTAAAATCAGAGTGTTCTTTTTGTTATCTTTTGTTTGTACTTTGTAGCTCATAATTTTTTCTTTGCTTAGCTTTTTATTCAAGGTACAAATAGTGACATGGCTGGTGAGAATAGAATAACCAAGAGGAAAGAATAGAATAGAATAGAATAGAATAGTTTTTTTAACGTCCACGGAGACCAATAGGTCATGGGCCCATACAATGGGCTAGTACAATCATTACTACTAGGATAAAAAAACCCCTGCCTCGAAAGGTTTTCAAGGGAAAAACCTTTGCAGTAATGATGATACTAGATAAGCAGAGATAATGACTATTGAGGGCTCAGTAATTGCAGATCTTTATCTAGAACCTCAAGTATGTATAATGCAAGCTACTCTTTTTAACATGCCATGTTTCCAAAAGGAACCCCCACCTAGTACACAAGCTGAAGATGTTAATCTCAATGATGACGCCAGAGGCCTATTTGATTGTGCTGGAATGCCGCCCACTGGGCCATTCACTCAATGTGAAAGCCAGCCAGGCTGCATTCGGCCGTGAATCTATGCTAGGTGGACAGGCTAGGATTAATTTCTTGCAGAATACAGAGTAGCATCAAGACAAGATTTCAGAATGTAGACCAACAATAGCGGCAGGCGACATGCACAAAATGAATCTTTGCCACGTGCCAAACATGGATTGGCTCATACGGCTGAGGCCCTTTTTCTATGGTAGTCTTATTATTTCTAAAAGTCACATATTTTATCCAATGATGTTTGGCCACCGATTGTCCTAAAAGAAAATCACTTTTCCACTATAAAAATAAGATATATCTTATTTAGATTTGGAATAGGTTTGGATACCACTTTAATGTAAATGGAGTGTTATTTCTGGAAGATTTTCCTTGCCTTAGTCTTATCCTATTGTTTAAATTTGGTTTTTCCGTCAAGTGGAAAACTTTTTGGATTTTTTTTCTAGGCTACTTTGCCTAAGGTTTGGAGGATTTTTTCTACCGAAAAATATTTCTAGCTGCAAAAAATCAAGGACTTCTTTTTGCATGATTTTGGCAAGGTTTTTCTTTCGATGGGTTATTTCCTTTTTTGGCGATCGAGCGTGCTGTTGCATGGCCAATGGAAGACACATCTTAGCATTACACGCCATTATGCTGAACTCTGATCAAGCAATAACATTAGTCCGGCGAATAGGTTTGTGGCATTCGGGGAGCTCCTGAACGGACCTAAATTGAAGCATCCAAGGCTTATTAATGACTCCGTTTGTCTGAGAAATTTTGGATTCTTTCTCCATAACAGATTTGTTGTTGAAGGATCATGTGCAACGCTCGAATTTAGGCTCTTTAAAGTCTAAGTTTTGAAGGGCAAAATTATTTTAGCTAAGCCAGCTCCTCTATAATGATTTTTTGCTCTCTTGCAGTTATCTTTTTTGGCCGCCTTGAAGCTGGTTTTTGCAAGATGCTTGTCACCATTGCTATAAGGGCCAATTCTGAAGGGGTCTTTCTAGACTAGATTGCTACCATGTTAATCTAATGCTTGAGGAAATATGATGAAGGGTCTTCGATGCTCATTCTGAGAGGGCCGAATTTGTTGTCTATGGCTATCTATCTACCTATGCATGAGAGTTTTGAAAGGTATACTGCAATGCATGGCTCATTTTTTCCTCGCTTTTCTTTGTGCAAACTTGGTTTTCGTTTTGGAGCAGGTCTCAAGCATGTACAATATTATTCATTCTTTCATGCATAAGTTCTCAAACAGTCAGATCTCAGGATAAATAGATTGACAACATAAGTGGCACTGTTTTAATTGCACGGCATAGAATGACCAGTTGAACTGCTTAATTTAAACTCAGGAACATGTGTTGAAAAAGGCGTGACCCCTCACAGAGTGCACCCTGGGCATTTCCAAAACTTTTGAGAATGCTTCTCGCGCACTGTGTGAATGGTGGGTACTTTTTGCCTAAAGGAACCCAGTGTATTAATCCAACAGACACTAATGCTTTACAGAATGGTACGACATGAAATTGCAGGTCCAAACCCTAAAATCCCCAGATCTATAAATAGACCTTTAGGGTTCTTCATTTTCACTTTCCTTCTCCAGTTAGCTGCTCTCCGTCCAAGAAGGCGATTTTTAGGTGCTCGGAAGGCGATCAACATATTTCAAAACATGGCCCGCACCAAACAAACCGCTCGAATGGTTGTACCAGACGATTACGTCAGTGTCCAGGTTCTTGCAGCCCAACAGAAGGCCAGAGAGGCTCAGGAGCGAGCCAGGCAAGAAGAGAACCCGGACCCAAATGCTGATGCTGAGGAGGAGGATTAGGAGCAGCAAGACGAGGAAGAACATCCCCAAAACCTTGATGAGCAGGAAAACCCCGAAAATTAGGGGACGAGGACGACGAGAACGAACCACTACCAGAGGAGCTAGTACGTAAGCTGAAGAAAATGGCAAAGAGGAAGAGAGCAGTGAAGAGGAAGAGAATTGTGGAGAAGGAGGAGCGGAAAAGATTGAGGGAGGAACGACAGAAATTGTCGGAGGACAAAGGAAAGGACCCCGAAGTGCCCAAGAAGCCCCGGCGGAAAACAAAATCCACACCAACAAAAGGGGTGAGCATAAGGGAGCGGGAGCCCGACAGGCCGCCGTCGTCGTCATCAGACACCGAGTCAGATGAAGATGAGTCAAGGGTCCCCCACCCAGCAGAAGGCTCAGGACCTTCAAATGTAGATACTGAGGAGGAAGAATCTGCAGCAGCACCCCCATACCCCAAGTGGCGGAAGCCGACAACGGATCCAAAGAAGGGCAGGCCGGCACGGGAGTCGAATGTACTCAAGCACGAGCGGGAGTACAGGAAGAAGCTGAAGGAGTACAACGAGTACATGAAGATGTACGAGAAGTACTCAAAATATTATGAAGAATATAAGGTAACGTATGTGGAGGAAGGAAGGCCATCTAAGAAGAACACTTTGAAGCCGCCCCCGGAGAGACCCGTACCCCCGAAGAAGCCGATGAAGAGAAAGGCGGGCTCCTATTTTGCAAGAGCTTCTCGGGAGATCTGTCATTTTCAGAGGAGCTACGGACTGCTGATACTAAGAGCTGCCTTCGCAAGATTGACCGGTGAGATCCTGCAAGAATTTGACAAAACCAAGAGAGTAACAGATGATATGTTACTCGCATTGCAGGAGGCAGCAGAGCAAAAGCTAGTTCAGCACTTCGAAGACTCACTAGCATGTGCTCTCCATGCAAAGAGAGTCACTTGTATGCCTAGGGATATGAAATTAGCTAGGTTTATTAAAAAGGAAGATTGCTAAACTTGATGTAGTTACAAAACTTTTGTAAATATGAAAATATGTTTTGATCAAGTTTGAAGTGCAAAAGTGTAAGCAATAAGGTTGTAATAATAATATGTGCAATTGGAATTACCTAATTTGGACAAAAAGTCAGTGTTTTTTGACCCCACCCCTCACAGAGTCCGCCAGGAGCATTTCCAAACTTTTTGAGAATGGCTCTCGCGCACTGTGTGAGTGGTCAGATCAAAATGGCTCAAACTCATCCCAACTACCTCTAAATTAGATTAAATTCGTTGCAATAGGATCCTTAGGATGCACTCTTTTATCTACTAGAAAAAGTGCCCAGCGTTGCTGAGCTTTTCCCCGAGATTGAATTCAAAAGTTAATAAGATTTATAAATTCAAGGGGTGCAAATTCATATATGTTGTCATTTCCATTATTTTATAATATGATTTCAATATTTCTCATCTAAGGTACAAATTTATAGACCATGAGCCATGTTTTCAAAAGCTTTGCGAGAAGGGATAGAAAACTTTGGAATACCTTTGAATGACATTTTAAGTTTTTTGGATTGGAAACCTACTATGCATGTCTTATTGTTTACTTTCGAGTGATGCATTTTGGTTTTTGATATCGATGTGTTCGAAATGAAATGTTGCATCCATCACATTCCTTTAAGAATATCAGAGACAAAGGTCCAAAGATAAACAACTCCACTGGCTATTGAACATAGAATCTTTGGTTCCTTGAGTTACAACATGATTTCTAGAATTTATTTTCATTTGGCAAACCACAACATCAAAACGTTAGAAGATGGATAGAAAAAGCTACAAACCCTATTCCAATAGGGTTCTATATGCACAACCAAGGTTTCCAATGGAAAGGCACCTTCATGGAAAGTGAAGGTTTCAAATGGAAAGGCACCTCTAATTTTAAGAATTGCAATAATTCTTCGACCACGTCAATGGAAAGGTTGTCTCAAGTGGTAACTGCATGCTTTTATTACAGCTCCTTCAAAGTCGATTAGAAGGAGATAGGCACTTGAATAATCTTCTTGTGTATAGAAAACTTGGAGCATTGCAAGAAGCTAGAATGTTTGAGAAATTGATCACCCTTAACTTATTTACTTAGAGCATCATGGTCGAACCATATGCAGAAGGTGAGCAGATAGTCAAGCAATAGATATTTTTTAAGCAATGCCTGCACAAACTGTTGTGGCTCAGAATGTTATTATTTGTGGCAGATGATAGAAGGATACAATATCTTTCACACTCATGTTCTCTATTTGTATTACACATGGTCTGGTGGACCAGGCCTTGGGAGGCTTGTAAACAATGTTCCAATGTGGATTCAGTTATGATTTGTCCTGTGCGGAATGTAAGGTACTTAAAGGAAGCTCTTATCTCTTCACAACCATTACTGATGCATGTTCAAACATGCTACTCTTGATGAAGGTAAAAGATACCCTGCAAAAAATCACAATCTAATCGTGTTGCATGTTTAGCATTCCCTTTGTTGCATAAAGTTGCTTATATATATGTAGATCTGAATTCCATTACTTCGTGCATTTCTCAAGTTATTTAGAAATATTTAGATATACTCTTATAATTTAGTGATTCTCTTTCATTCTTGAAGACGTTTTATACTATATGACATGCTATTTTCTGTTTAGAAAAAACAATTGTTTTATATAAAGCATTGAGTTTGATGCCATCCTAAGTTTTAGATAAAGAGAAGCTAGATATAACATAGGAGCTCCATATAATTGCAGGGGAGCTTGGAAGAATTGCAAACATCTTTAGAATAGCTGTCATCATCAAACGATAAAGAAATGTATCACTTCATTCCTTATTTCTCAAACATGTCGCACATCAACCTATGTGGCCTTCATATATATTATATTTATAATATCTAATAATATATAACGAAAATAGGACTGCATTCTTACATTTCAAAGTTGGAAAGCATTCAAACCTACCATTCTATGTTATAACGTAATCCAGGGGCAACCCATTGTTACATTGTAACATACAATCCAATGCGACTGATCAATGCATCATCTTGTTTGAAAAACCATAGAAGGTATTCCTTTTTTTTCACACATTTATAAAATTCAACCATGAAACACTCAGTGCCATCGTAGTGTATCATATATAACTGCAAGTGCATTGATATTTTGTGCTACAATTTTTGTGTCATGAGGGAATGCAGCTCTACTTGCATTCCAGCAGGGGAAACCATGTCGTCGATATGCAGATAAACAACATTCTCTCGAGGTTAAAATTGTCGGAATGGAAGGTAAATTGCCAAAATGCAAAGAAAAGTCAACAAAATGGAAATGCTTAATAAGTCATTCAAAATGAAAATAAATGAGAATCTACCTTGCGGCGCCGAAGCTTTGCGTCGAGTTTCAGAGAGAAAAAGAAACTTTGTCGGATGGCGTTGCTTGATTGGCTTATGCAACATAAAGTCGTTCAACCTGCTTTTACAACAGGCTCTAAAGGTTGTAGATAGGTAGCTCTAGAATGGGCAGACCCATGTCCATTCTAGGATCCCGAATGCAGCCCAATTATAGAAGAATGCCCAGCCATCCATAAGATTCTATAAATAGAAAAAGCCATCCATCAACATTCTAGCAAGCTCATGAATCTAAGCAATTACCTTCAAGACATCTAGAACATGTTCCCTATTGTGCAAAGAAGGACCTAGGGGGCAAACAATTTTCCTATTGTCCAAAAAAGGGTCTAAGGGGCAAGCAGTTGCAAGTCTTCTAGATTCTTCGAGACAATAACAGTAATTTAGAGAAGTCGCCGCAACAGTAATTTACATAGCCCAACAAAGTATATTTTAAGTTTCTCTAATGTTTTGTTGGAGGAAAAAAATGACTATAGGAGGTCTAGGATGGATGGCCAGATTTATTGACCACCCATGATGTTCAATCTTAAGAGCAGCAGTGACTTCTTTGTTGACAAAATACTTCTACATGGAAAGAGTCATCTCATAAACCCTGTTTCTACTACCATAATTCCCCTGTGGAAATGCTAAGAGAAACAAATAAATCTACTTGATGTACACTAACTCCCCATAATCATTACACTATTCCCCCTTTGTAATGGCAATTCCACTCTATATTTTTGCAATATCCCGCCAATAATTCTCTGGATGCCCAGCTTTTATGCTTCAAGTTTCTATGTATAAGTTTAGGAAACAATTGTTGTTTCCATCATTTAGACACTCTATGTTCAGACCAAACCATGTGTTATTATGGTGTTAAAGAAAAGTCTACATTCACTACAACTAGTTATGGTGCCCGGCGTTGCCGGGCTTTAGTAGCAATTTGAAGGGGTGGTCTTTCATTGTTTTATTTATGGTAACTTTTATGAAGATGCTTTTATGGTCAGGTGTTGTTGGGCTTCAGGAACCTTTGCAAATTTATGATGTAATGTTAAAGCAACAAAGCAGAACTATCTTTGTGATCTACGTCTTAAACCAAATTGTCATTACAGAAGTATATAGTTTCACATTGATGCACATAACAACAATTTTTATCATTTGAATAGTATAATGTGAGTGCATAACAATGAATTTGGAAGAAAAGTTTGAATTTGAAGTTGGAAGAAAGAAATATGAATTTAAATAGGCATTGAAATTGTAATTATCTTCATGGTTGAAGATCAATCATGTTTACATCTCTGAAGTCAACCTTTAGTAGCCGCATTTCTATCCATGCCAACATGATCGTGCTAGAAATAAAGCATGCATCAACAGTTGCGATTGTATAATTTTGAACACAATGCCTAGACTAATCCATCTAACATATGTGAAACCCTTTTGCTATTCTGTGATGGTTTAACTTTATATTATAATCAAATCAGGGAAGAAATATAATGGTTCTAAATATATCGTATGATTTACCAAAATCATCAATATCTTCGAATTGGATTAGCTTCTCCCGAACAAATTCGTGCCTGGACTTTTCCATTTTCTTATTATCCAAATACAAACCAAATCATAGGAATGACCATTAGAACAATTAGATATGGAGAGTGCCTTCGCAAAAAAACACCATCCTCAAGTTCCCGTCTTTGAAAGGGGCTTCAGTTCAAAAAAGAAGCTCATATATCTTTATACATACTCATGGTGACAAAGTGAATACAGGCTCCTTCTATATACACAACTCACATATACATTGCTAAACATCACATTTTGAAAAGATTAAAAAATAAATAAATAAATAAATTGCACGCCTCTTAGGTCCTAGAATATTTGGGTTCACATTGTATTTGGACTTCGAATTGATTGAATTTTCGAGTTGTCTATGTCTTTTGTTGTTGACATAACCTTGAACAAATCACTTTGCTACGATGATTAGGGCATAAAAAAAATGCAAAAGCTGTTTGTATGCTATACAACCTAAAATAGAATCATGTTGCCTTCAATACTACTTGCTTTGATTAAGTTGTTAATGTTGCTGTGAAACCTTCAATATGACTTGCTTAGATGAAGCAGTAACCAAATATGTAGAAGACGGATACCTCAAGAAAATGGGGGCCGTGTAAAAACAACCTTATTGTTTAGATATGCAAGGCTTTTTGATAAGACGTCTTTAGTCTCAGACTGATCATAGTAAAGCATCATCTGGATAAGAATAATTTTGAGGCTCAATTGATAGTAAGAGATCATCATCTGCATAAGAATAATTTTGATGTTCTCAATTGATGATAGGAGCGTGGGATCTACATTGGTAGATCCGCAAGCACAAAATGTCATGACAAATACTACAAAGCTAGGAACGTGTGGCTATAAACAATAAGCAGTTGGTCTTCTCATCTTCATAGGAATATTTGATTAATCTAAAGCATGCCAACATCTCTTTTTCAGTAGGACTACCTTCTATTGCATTATTCTGCAGGCTTATTCTGTGTCATCCCATGCCCTAAATTTGATATAACCTATTATGTTCATGAATGCCCCTCATGAATGTCCCTCAGCAAGCAAGCATCGCCTCACCAACTATGATAATGAGAATTTAAATAACAAAATATTAGTTATGGAATAGAACAATTGCCTTTTGTTTATGCATTTTCAGTTTCTCTATGAAACCAACAAATGTTACATTCTTCTATTTCTTTATTTGCATATAGATGCTCTAGTGCATGTAGAGATTGTTAAAGATACATTGAATGAATTCCCTGATCTACAACATTTCTTGATATGTAGGTTGTAAACAAAAGCTTTTGTTTCCAGTTACAGATGCAATCTTTTGTTTGTCTTTTAGCTGTGGCACTGTTGTTGATGCCAAATACTGCTCTGTATAGCAAATGCAATTTAGAGTTAAGTGAGCTATGAAATGCCTCAATTATAATTTGAGGGAGGTTCACTACCACAATGCAGAGCTCTGTATAATAGATGGGATTGCTCATTCTAATGCCTGTCTGCAAGCCCTCAATCTTTTTGATATTATGCCACTACCATATGACACTCCTTACCTGAACACCATATATACCTTACTTGTTGGCATCTTTAACTTGTGGCCCGTCCTTCTCTACATTATATATCCAACAAACCTGGAAATCCCAACACGAAGATAGTCATTTCGATAGTCAGATAAATGCATTGACTTACTATATAAATACATTTATAACAGAAAGTTCTAGTACACAGTAGGAATGACGCTAGTTCAGGTCGCACAGAAATATGTTGATATTAGGAAGACTGGATTACATGGGATTTTTGAACAAAATGACAACCATCTATATAGCAATCGCCTACCATCCACATGGAATAACAATGCTTGGGGAAATAAAAGCCTTAGAAGTAGGAAATATAAAGCACAAAGAGCCATAGCATCCTGTGGAGTAACCCTAAGATAAAAGACCAGTTTGCTGAAAAGAGCATAAAATGAAATAAATAGGTTTTTTGCAAAGGAGTCCAGGGTCTTCAATCTGCTCCGGTTCATGTTTTTAATGCATGGCAAAAAAGAATATCAAAATGGCAACGTGAGAATGAAAATGTGCAAAACTGAAATGACAGCTCACCTTTTTACTTGCATCTTGCTTTCAAATGAACACGTATCGTTTTGAACATGCTAACAAAGTGTCGCCTTAAAGCTCGAACATCATAGCATGAATGAAGATACAACCCTATGTGGAGAAGTCCATAGTATGACCATGTCAGGTTTTGATCAAGCACTGAAGGCAACAAAGAACACAGAAGAACATGATGCTATTTTAGATAAGATATTTCTTTGAAGCAGCAAATTGCAGCTCATATTCTGGAGGACACAAAAATGTTGAGGCAAAAATCGTTGCAAATATCTATGCATTGAGCCCTGGATTGGTAGATCAGTGGAATTGAGAAAATGAAAAAGAACAATACATTTACCTTGGCAAGCTTGTCCAATGTATGAGCACATCCATAGTGCATTGCATGATGATGAACTCTGTGCACAATGCCAGATTGACAGAAATCCTTCACTAAAAGCATTAGGAACGTATTAGAGCCATCATACCTTGTTTCACTGGATGAGGTGGTTGTACTGAGCCTCACCTTCCTTGCACTTCCTAAAGGGGGCAGTGGCATGTGCTGAAAATGATGTCCTATGCAGAGAAGCCTTCTTACTGGAGAACAATGTAAAACAGCCTGTAACAGGTAAATTACCTTTGATGCAGATGGGTTGTCTTTGTATTTATTGTCTTTTGGATGGACGTGAATAGCGAGGTGCAGGAGAATGAGCACTGCAGACAGTCATTTCGATAGTCAGGCATATAAATGCATTTTAATACACAGTAAGACTGATGCTAGAATGGTAAAATTGCTATATTTTGATACATGTCGCAAGGAATCCAACACCTATTTAGTTTTAGTTTCCATCAAATTTGCA
The DNA here is from genome assembly GCA_021234155.1 of Isoetes taiwanensis. NCBI lineage: Eukaryota > Viridiplantae > Streptophyta > Lycopodiopsida > Isoetales > Isoetaceae > Isoetes > Isoetes taiwanensis. The sequence continues at coordinate 7,981,558 of JAJEKV010000019.1, forward strand.
GGTTGATGAATGGGCTTGCAATATATAGAAATCAAAGATGGATAGATCTACAGAATTGGCATTATAGACAGGTTCTTGCAAATAGTTGACATTAAATAGCAACTTATCAATTGGGGATGATTTACATTATCCAAAACAACAATCAGAGTTGACACAACTTGTTCAATAAAATATTCTTTACTGTCTAATTTCTATATTACTGTTTGATTTCTTGAAGAAGTTGAATATCTGAAAAGCCTTCATACAGCTAGAGAAAGCAATTTTGAGGTGTTTGATTAAGAAATGTATGAAATTCGTATTGAAGCTTATTCAAGGATGCAGGAACCTATATAAAATTTAACCAAAAGAAACTTTATGCATTGCCTATAACTACAAAAATTCAAACTCAAATTTGACAGTATCAAGGTTTGTGATTGTAATTGGCATGCATACCAATAGTGCCACTTCAATTGTACTATCCAAAAAACGTGGTAGAGGGCTTCTAGATGAGGCTAAAAAGGCTACACGATATCCTCCACCAAGTGTAGTGTAAGAATTCGTTTGAGTCAATAAATGATCTCTCTAAGTTGGCAATATGATAACCTGCAAATGTGAGAGGCTTGAAAATGCAGAATGAGAATAGCACTTATCTTACATAGAGATAAACCAAACCTTACATGTCTGATTGATAGCAAGCTTCAGTTCTTGCAATGTACATCACAGCATTTTCATGGATCTGGAGGTTCAAAAGCACTGCTTCAGAAACCTTGTTGCTTGATACAATAGTTGAAATGCTCCAGAGACAGCTCGAACTTTCCAAATGCAAGAAAACAATAAGAATTGTTTCAGTAAACATTCAGATTGATCCAAATTGTATGCAATCTATGTAAGAACGCATGGACCCCTTGATCGGTAGATCACTGGAATTGAGGAAATGCAAAAGAACAGTAAATTTACCTTGGCAAGCCTGTTAAAGTAGCTCTTAAAGGAATCGCAAATGGAACCTGAAATTGTCGTATTTTATTGCAAAAATATGTTTGGAGTAGAGCAACGTTGCACTAAATTCAATGTCAAATATCGTACCAAGTTTTACCAGACTGCAAGACAATCAGAAAGAAAAGGGTCACCTTATATTTGGTCGTGGATTCTGAAATTAAACAAATCTCATGGCTGCACTGAGAACGTGAGGCTCAGTAAAATACCTTTTGCTGCTTGAACGACAAAAATTTGGTTACTTGCTAGCCCCTGGAAACTTTGACCTCTTGCTTCTAGAAATTAGAAAGCTAGAAACAACAGATATGTAGAGTAACATATTTCAACTTATATGTGATGGTAGCTACAATGTTGTCCCTACAGTTAAGCCTCACATAGAACAAAAGAGGGCACACCAGAAGAAGAGGGCACATGAGCACATGGGGCATTAGATCCAAAAGAATAGAGCATACCAGAAGAAGAGGGCACATCAGAAGATGGGGTATCACATCCAACAGAAGAGGGCACACCAGAAGAAGAGAGCACATCAGATCCAACAGAACAGGGAAGAAAAATATGACACCAGAAGACTGAAAAAAGTCTAGCTAATCTATAAATTTCAATCGAAATTACCAAATGAATTGTTGAAAATGGCCTGGAGCATATAGGACCCAAGTAAACAGCAGCAGATTTTTTAATTTGTAAAATGTAACATTTTCAATTTAACCGTGCTTCTGCAATAGCTCTTTTGCATTATTCATTTTTCTTCTCTGTAATAGCAAAGATACATGCATCAAGCTGTGGAAGTTGAAAACTTACCTAATCTAACATATAGAGTCACTAAAACGAAATTGAGAAGTGATGAAACTTGGTATATGGATGTTTTTCAGTGCCTGAAATATGCTGCCAGAATTTAAAAAAAAAAGAAAATCCTATTTCTATGTAGAAAGCAACAATATGTTTGGTACTCCATACCTCTTAATGTCTCTGATTTGTGAGACTCAGAACTTTCCACCCCATCGCCAGCTTCTCAAACCTGGAAGACAAAATATAAATCAATCCATATGGGACACATAACACCACATGGGAAAATAGCAGAAGTAAGGACAAAACTATATTAATTGAACAATGTGAATAAAGGCGGAACATTCTTAAGGAAGAAAACAATTGTATATTAAGGGCTGCAACTGCCATAGCAATTGCAAAGAAATCATTTATAAAAAAAATTAAAGCCTTGGGGTCTGCCTTCTTACCCAGCTAATAGCTTAATTCAGCATGCAAATCCTGCCACCGAACACTTGCATTACAAATCTTCTCTGGCCATGAGAGCCATGGACCTGGACCAGAGAAAAAAGAAGAAAAACCTTAATTTACATGCTAGTCTATTGCTCTATAGGGAAGGTATGCTTCACAATTTAGAATTGATAGAATCAACTTGTGCTCTCAGAATAAGTCATGGCCTTCACACAAAGTATTCCGCCTCAAGCTAAACCTGGAATGCAAATTCGTCCAAGATCTTTTCTCTCAGATTTTTTCCCTGTAATACACAATGAAATTCAATCAGAAATAGAAGGACCTTCTGATTTTGCTGCTCCTTGATGTCCTTGCGGCTCCATGCTCCAAGTAAAGACTCCATCTCAAGCTGCAGGTGAAAGCTCCAACCGACAATTTTACCCTCTTATAAATCTAAAACCCTAAGAGCTACAGTGCAAGAAGGCAATCCAACGCTGCTAGTGTGACATCCATCGCCATGCCTAAACCGAAAGTGGCAAATCGATGCCTGAAGATTGAAATGGCAAACGAAATCATACTAAAATTGGCAAACGAAATCATACTAAAATTCGCGATTTGGGAAATTCCAGATTTTTAGAAATCGTTTTTTTTCGAGAATCCCCAAAACCATAGTGAAATCAAGTAGAAAAAAATCCGAAAACATTTTTCTCCATGCCGGAAATTTCCAAATTAACAAGATTGATATTACCTATGAATTGCATAGCAGCATCTCAAAGTGATAGATATCCCTAAATCCTAAAAATTCTCCAAATTAGGGTTTTGCCTATAAATAGGACCACAACCCTCATTTGCACCCTACTTTATTGCTCCTCACTCCAAGGCAATTTTTCAGCTTCCAGAGGCGCTTCCATATCTGTTTGATAACCCCAGTATCACTAGCATCATGGCAACTTCTGCATTCAGGCGATGGTACAGTGCCAATGCTCATGTGGCTGAAGCTGACATCGACTCGATCTTCGCTGTCTTTTAGAAGCAGATCGATGTGGATGCCACTATTAATGCTACTCCCTTCTATCAAGAGATCATGACAGAGTTCCATGCCAAGATAGGACCCTCTCTGGTAGAATTTCCACCCTGCATAGGATACTTTGCACCTAGCATGGCTCTCCATGCAGCTCTGCAGGACATCCCAAAAATAGACAATTACTTAGAAAATAAGGCTACCCGCATGCCCAACTACATGACTATAGCCATAAATACGAGGAGATACTTCTCCTACACTGCAGCTGTAGATATATTCTTGTCCCAAAGAGCCCAAACCCAGATATGAGAACCCTTTGTTCAACCTCTAGAGCTTGAACCCATGGCCATGGAAGTAGGTGAAGAGGAGCAGATGCTTCTGGAGTACGAAGAGGCCGAGTAGGAGGAAGAGAAAGGACATGGGTATGACGTGGAAGACATCATCGATATTGACCCCACACAGGAAAGGCAGCAAGCAGAGGAAGACCTCCCGAGCTTCGAAGAAAGGTTGAGAGCAACAAGAACAGCTCCACCACTTGGGTTAGGCATCACCAGTCTAACCCCGGTTATCATTCAAGGAGAAGCATATCTGACACTTCATGACATCAAGAACATCTCCGAATGCAGGGACAGGGGTTACAGGATAGACGAGCTCCTACACCTTCTACGCCAGCAGTCCGATCTCGATGACTTCATCGACCAGGAGACTCAGGACTTCCCCATCAGTATCAGGGAGGCCTGCACTTACACTGGCCAGTCATCAATAGATATCGAAGCCTACACCAGCATTAGGCAGATGATGGCACAACAGGAGCTACTCTCAGAGGAGGAACTCATAGCACTCCAAGAGCGGATGGGAATCAGAGGGAAAACAACGAGTGCACTCCTACCCAGCACCTCTGCAGTAGCACCAGTCGGACAAGAAAGAGGCGGTATCAACTTGACCCCTTCCAGATCCATGTTCGGCGACTACATGGAGATGATAGCGGTACCGGTAGACGAATACTCCGGAAGACACAGGGCCAGAATCAGAACCGGAGAAGAGGCAGGGGAGGCAGGGCACGACAAAGCCCTTAGGTTTTATTTGCCACTCCTCACTGATGGAAGGATAGCGGTTATACACTGCCAGTTTAGCCCACGCGGAGAAAAAGGAGTCTTTATGCTGATTGCCCTCTCATGATTCGGAAGACACGCCCAGATGCCCCCAAACATCGACCATGTCATCCCGGTCAAAAGGACAATAGCTTTAAGCATCTTCGACTTGGTGACCGCATCCTACACATCGGAGAGGAGGGCCGAAGACTTGGTGACAGCACTCCAAAGTGGCACGGCCACCAACATCCTTAGAAACTTGGGGAGAACAGTTGGCACAGCCCAAGTGAAGAAATTCTTGGAAGACAACCCAGCATACAAAAGATTCCAAGAATAGGATTAAAATTTCTAATTCTCTATCTCTATTATATCTCTATCTCTGTTATGTATGTTCTTTTGATATATTTTGTCCCCCTATATTATCAAATAAACCAATGCAATAACAAACAAAAAGCTAATCATCAGAGTGCAATCTAATGTGTATGCAGCTAGAGCACCTAGGAATGTGAAACAAGATAGACAACCTCAGGAAGACCAAATAACCGCAAGGCAATTTCAGCCAAGGAACCTGTTCCAGAAGTTCGAGGCACGAACCCCAGAAGAGGAATTATCGCAGATAAGGTCGGATATCCACGAAATAAGAGCCTTGCTGGCAGGGGCGACAGCAATGGGACCAGACTAAAATGTCCAACTACCTGAACCGACTCCGACTCCAAATCTGAAGAGTAGGAGAATGATCGACAGGACCGCCGGAAGGGTCTCAACCGTGATAGGGGCAGAATGAAGAAAGTCGACTCGGCACTGAGCAACGTGTGGAAAGCCAAGAAGTTGGAACAGTTCTCAGGGGACAACAGGTCTGGAATGGAAGCCGAGGCTTGGTTGGATGAAATGGGGGAATATGGGAATGCTTATAGCATGAAGGATAAGGGCAGGGTAGTAACAGCCAATCTCAAGGGAGCAACCAGAATTTGGTGGAAAGGCTATGCCAAAGCCCATGGGTTAAGCAGAGATAGCTGCAGATTTAAGAAGTTCTCCAAGGCATTTAAGTGTCATTACATGCCGAGGGAACACAAGTGCCATATGATGCAACAGTTCTACAGGTTACCGAAGAGTTCATGAGGCTGAGGCTCTATGTGCCAAATTGAGTGACAGACATGCAGTAGAGGGGTACATTGAAGGCTTGAACGAGAAGATCAGGAAGCCGGTGAGAGCAATAAACCCCAAAACAGTGTCAGAAGCAGAGTCGAAAGCAGTGAGCTTGCAAGGAACAGGATCTCAAGGGAGTGGGTCAAGGCAACAGAACTATCAGGACGAGGGGAAGGCTACAGGAAGCTATAGTCCAAGAGCAACAAGCCCAGCAGCTACCAGACCGGAGTACAATGCAAATTATGGAAAGTAAGGCAACGCAAATTTCGGCAAGCAGGACAAGAAGAAGGTCAGCTTCAAGGATAAGGAGCAAGGAGGTGGTTCAAACTACTCCAAAGCAGTGAAGCAGTTCTTACAGTCCATCCCCAAGGAGAAGAGGCAGGAATGTATTGAAAAGCAGTTGTGCTTCAGGTGCTTCCAGCCAGGACATCGGACACATAACTGCCCATTTGTGATGAATGCGGCGTTGGCAGAGCTAGGAGGATGGGAGACACCCCCAGAGATCGACGAAGAAGATGAGTGCCACATCTTTGCTGCTATTGACTCCGAGAATATTGAGAGTCAGTACCAAGTCATTTCGACGATTGGGAAGGCCCAGGCCAAGTCCTTCATAGTGTTGATAGACGTAGGGGGTACCCACAATTTTGCTTCACCAAGGATGGTAGAGATGTTGAAGTTGAAGTCTTTGAAGTCCAAGCCTAGATCGGTTGTGTTGGCAAGTGGGGCAATCCGATACACAGCAGGGAAGAGGATCAACTTCGACATAGACTTGCCAGGTATCAATGTTGGAATAGGAGCGGAAGTGATGAACATCGGCAAGTATGACTTGATCATAGGCATGGAATACCTTGGACCGTCTGGGGCCGTGATTGATTGTAGGAAGCGAAAAGTAACCTTAACGACGCCAGAGGGCAAGGTCATTGAGATAACAGGTAATAAGTCACCCCAATCATGCATTGCATGTCTAGTAAGAAGCTACTTAGATGCATAAGGAAGGAGCAAGTGGCCTATGTCTTTAAACTAGAAGTTGACGAGCAAAAGGCAGTGGAAGACAAAGAGGGCAAAGAGCAAGCTCCCAAAGCCCATAGCCAAGTTGGTGAAGGAATTCCATGATTTGTTCCCAGATGAGATCAAGCAACTTCTACCTTACAGAGGAGTCGAGTGTGAAATAGCACTTGAGCCAGGGACGAAACCAACAAGTAAGGCGCCCTACAGGATGTCACCTCAGGAGTTGACGGAATTGAAGACGCAAATAGCCAGGTACATTCGTGAGTGTTATGCCAGCAGACAAAAGCGGAACAACTTCGAATTCCAGGAGCTTTAGAGCCATTGCCTGTGCCAAATGCAAAATGGAAAGTCATAAGTATGGATTTCATTACGGGACTCCCGAGAACTATAAGAGGCAAAGATGCATTAATAGTGGTGGTGGACAAGTTGTCGAAGATGGCACATTTCGTGCCATGTAGGACCACAGACACGGCATTGGACACTGCCGTATTGTTCACCAAAGAGATCTTTAGACTTCACGGGATGCCGAGGGAAATAATCTCGGATAGATTCAAAATTTATGAGTGCATTCTGGCAGAATTTGTTTACCACCATTCAGACGAAGCTCTCTATGAGCACAGCATACGATCCTCAGACGGAGCGAACCAACATGCTAAGGAATTATGTTTGGAACAAACAGTCAAAGTGGGATGATTTCATCCCCTTAGTGGAGTTTGCCTACAACAGCACCAAGCAGGAGTCATCCCAGATGTCTCCTTTCATGATTAATTATGGGTATCAGTGTCTCACCCCAGATACATGGCACAATCCAGTGTCAAAAGTGGAAGTCTCCCAGCAGATGTTATCGGATATGCAGCAGTAAGAAGACAAGAAGATCCCAATTTCTCCAATACCTAGTGAAATGGACGCACTTACCTATGGAAGACACTACGTGGGTACTACAATCAGATTTGCAGAAGTAGTACCCCCAATTCATGGAGCAATGCAAGGTCGGCTCGTCACCGAAGTAGTCAACACCGAACCGATAGGTGAGTGGGAGGTAGATTAAAAAGTCTACTTCTGTCCCACGGAAGTAGACGAACCTGAGAGATAAGAGGTCATTCAGGCATGCATTGATAGGAAAGCACCTTTAGTCAATGCCTACTACGGGAAGGATGCCATCCTTCATGCCAAAATACGGGAAGGACGCCACCCTTCACGCCAAAGGCAACTAAAGGTGTAGGCACGAGTCATCATCTTAGGCATGATAGGGCGCTGTCTCCATGGCCAAGATGGAAGAAACATAATCTTCCTATGCTGGGAGATTAGCCTTGCATCCATATAAATTATAATTAATGGTCGGTTCCCTAACAACCAACTTTAAAATAATTAAATGTATACTGACGTGGTGTTGGACCCGCAGGCCAATAGGAGAGTCTAGCGGCAGGAAGGTCGCACTGCGAAGACTTGCAACACATGTTTTATCATAATGTATTGCAAGGAGACGATATGGAACCTTAATTAGAGAATTTTGGAACTATGTTAATGATAATGGTGTAAACCATAAAATTTTGTGAATAATAGACGATAAAGTACGAGGGCGAAAGAGCCTCTTATCATAGTATGTTATTGAACAAGGATGTGTTACGAAAATTAACATATTATCTTGGGGTAATTATGTTGTAAAGCTGTATGTATCAAATGTATTGCAGGGTATGCAGGTTTCCAAGGTGGGAGACGCGTGATGCTGAGGACAGCATCAATTCAAGGTGGGGAGATTGTGACATTCCAGCATAACATACAATCCGAATACGTATGTTATACTGCCACGTCACACGTACATGTCACCACGACAAGTACTTGAGAGCCGTAAAGGGTTGCACCTAGGGGCAACCTCGTATCTTGCGCATATATATTAAACATATGCAATTAAAGCCCCCTTGCCAAGTGGCAATACCCCATTTGGCCCCTTCTAACCTAACCCTAAAAGTTCATATATAAGGAACCAAAGGGAAAACCCTAAACCTTTCCCCGTTTGCATTTTGGGCTTCCCCGAGCCATTCCGGCCAAGGCAAGCTGCCATTCCGCATTGCCAGGTGCCCCTGAGCCGTTCTTTGCACATTAGATCCATCAAGGGCATCTGTCTTCAGCAAGAACGAGAGCATGGACGCGATCCGGGGAGCTGGAGCTAGTCAAGGATCAGGTAACCTGCGATTCTATTGTGCAAAGCTGCCTCTTAGCCCGGCAATGAATTAGGATAGTATATTAGATCAGTCCTATCAGCCTTGGTAGATTCTAAGATCACCAGCCGTAACGAAAGAACCTAACCTTGTATGTTTAGATAAGATAGATTAGATCTTATTCAGTATTTCAGTTCTGGATGATGATGATGTTCCATTCTATGCTCTTCTATGTATGTGGAAAGGGGGGTAGAGACCCTGAAACCTTCAGTAGCAGATGATCCTAGATAACCTCATTAATTCCCAATCAATGCGGTCCGTGTACAAGAGCCCGCCTAGTTGTGGGTGGCGGGGCTAGACCGGTGGAACAAGAGGACTTGTCCCATCACTAATTGATCCCTCTGGTGTGTAAAGCCTACCGGGGATCTAAGCTGGCTAGGCTTAATGGTTTGCCCCTACGTGTGGGCAAGGCATGAACTTGACACCTCTTGGATGATGCGTCACCTTCAATAAGGTTCAAGTCGAATACGGGCAGTGGCCCTCTAGTCGCCTGTGATGGGCATGCATGCCTCTGGAGGGGAGGAGACTCTCCTCCTGCCTCATAGGGACTGGGGAGATGCAACCCAGCAGTAGCCCCTTTGGCTATGCACCCGGCAGGCTACGATCCAGTCCCAAGACTCTTTTTCCAACTCTGCAAAGTGTGCATGGGAGGGGCGGATGGAGTGGACTACCCAACAGCCATGTTCTTATGCCAGTCCAATCCATTTGCCATGAATTTGGTCTGCATTGACTTCTAGAGACCCAAGCCATCAGTCGATCCCCCATGAGTCTGAGCCTTGGGTAGGGTTCCCCGTATGTTGATGCTACTGATGTTGTTATTATATTTGTTATGTTTTTGTATTCACCCTTCGGAGTGACTTGTTGCTATATTGATGTCATGTGCTTATGTTTATTCACGCTTCTGCAGCTAGGACAGTTCCGCGGGAAGACGGGGCAAATGACCCATCCATTCTTCCTCATTGATCCAGTATCTAGGATTGGTGTCAGGTGGATGGCCCCTGTCAGTTTGGCTGCCAGGGGGATGAACTCCGCCTTCTGATACGATGGGAGCATCGTAGAAGAAGTAGGAGACGTCACGAGACATACATGAAATAGGTAATTAACTATAGAAACTAAATTGAAATGTCATGCACTCAATACTGGGGTCATTTATCAAGGTGTAGCCTTGCAGAAAATAGTTAACCCGTGTCTACAGCTGCAACTGTGTGTAGAAGATACTTTTATTAATTTTTCCAACTGGAAATCCTGGATATGAGCGATACTGAATTATATACATGCTTTTGCATCGTTTGCGCTTGGATTTTTTAAGTATACATGCTTTTGTATGGTTTGTGCTTGGATTTTTTGAGCTATATCGAGTGAACTTTGTAGTTTAATATCAATTGTGACAAAGGATGCAAAGTTATATCCAAGCTTTGTGAAATGGAAGCAGTTTATTGAGTAGTTGTGCATTATTGAGGTAGATGAACTAGAGCACTTCTAATCTAATTAGCACCATTGCATTGTTTATCAGGGCATTAGAATCTACGAACGGCAAGGTTATGCTTCCTCATAGTTTTTGTGTTACTAATGATATTGTAGATATTACCACATTCTTTAGCACTTCCAAATCAACACCGCGATATGTAGTTTACCATCTCTACCATTGTTTATTAGTGCATTAGAAATCTACGGGGGCAAGGTTATTCTTCCTCATAGTTTTTGTATTTCACTCATTGGCAAACAAGTGACTTGAATAATATCTATAGAGTTTTCTAAAATATGTTACCCTTTATACTATTGTGTAACTCATATACAATCAGTATATGTTCACAAAAGAGTGGGTATACACATACATTGTTCATTCCAATAATAGCAAAAAAATTATTGAGAATGAGATGTATCTCCCAAAGAAAAATGATCTACAAACAGCTGGCGCTATGTTGAACAAACCAAATTGAGTAGTACGACATAAAAACGTAAGCCTAAGCCTATAAACTGTCTCTAATATGGACTACTGACATGGTAGACATTTGCAACATCATCCCATCTAAATAACTTGAGACTGAACATCTACAAAGTCACCTTGAAAGCCCGACAAAGCCAATAGTCATCGTACGCCATTTGGGCTGGTGCAACATCACTATCATAAGTGACACATATGCTCTAATCTCTTTATGTAATCTCTACAAGTTAGTATGGTCCTCTTTTTCAAGCTTCCGTAGCAAACATTTTCTACCCTTCTCTGTTTGATGCACAACTCTCATAAAACCTTACCAGTAACTTTAATGCTTACCAAAAAGTTTTAACTATGGGAATCTATCTTGCAATCTGCAAACTCATCCTATAAAAATGATGCTCTTAGTGGTTTTTTTTACAATTTTGGCATAGGATGGAATGTGAAAAACTCAAATATATGGATGTCAATGCCAATCTTTGAAAACTGAGTCCTTAAATATCTTAATGAATGCCCCATAAACAAAAATATTCCTCTTCCATGAAAATTCTATCTTTGACAATAGAAATTGATTTCTAATGACCACCTTCTCCATTATTCCGCTCATTCAACTGATACTCCATGAAACTTTGCAGAATGTAGAGTACACTAATCTCTAAGTGATGCAATCTAACATCATCTCCCTTCTCTCATTTTTATTATTTCAAAATTTAGCAAGGTTTTTATACACGTCTCCAACTTCATAGCAATTTACAATATAGCCGTATTTATGCCCGGCAATATCTGGCACCCGTTACTAGTTTGAATATATAACTAAAAATAAGACGTGTCTTATAATGAATATATAACTAAAATATTTTTTCATAGTTTTCCACTGGTATTTGAATGGTGTCATATTTTATGACTACCATGCAATGGAAAAGCATGTTTAAACTTTTATGACTACCATGCAATGGAAAAGCAAGTTTAAACTTGTGTGTCTCAATTTTTAACCATGCACTCATAAATGGTGTCTTATATTGTATATTGTATATGGTGTGAAAAAAGAGCCATGAGCATATCTGTGGTATATCCGTGTCTTTACATGTTTTTGCCATTGAAGGCTGGCTATAACATGCCCATGTCCGTGCTATGGTGGAAGCAGGGCCTCAATGCAGCCTGCCCGGCTACATTTATTAGAATCTGCAGGTGTTAATTATGTAACCTGCAATTGCGATGTATCCATGCGAAGGTTTTTGCCGTAAATGTGTTCTTTTTACATTCCCCAACAGTTAGTAGTTTGCAATGAATTCATGAGATTAGATCATGCTTTGATGAATGGCTCCCTTGTGAATTCGAGCTAGACACAAGAAAAAATGTTTGCTTGAGCAGGATGGATACTTTAGTGTGGTTCTAGCAAATGATTTCTTCAGTAAACTTATGCATGTGCAGGTCCAAGATATTATGACAGTTGATAGAGTTGGCTTGATGAAGTCGAATTGTCGACACCATTTACTTGTTCATTTCAGAGATGTTGAGTGCCGACTTGTGCTTCGTCATGGCAAACATCTCGATGGTCTTCCTTTTAGTTCAAAAAGACTCAACACTTTCTCAGTTCTCAAGTAGAAAAAAGATTTATCTGAAGTCCAAGAAGCACGATCGAATGGTAAATGGGTAGCGGCAATGGGTGTTTTTAATATTTGGGAAAGGGAACTGGGCAGTAGTATTTTTCTGGAGGGGACCAAAGTTCTTGAGCAGCCTTTCCTGGCGAATGTCATCTGCAACTTACAAAACAGCAGGAAAAAGAAGAACTTGGAACTCGCTAATCTGGTTCAAGAGAAAGTATGCATTAATGGACTGGATGGCCATACGATTATTGGTAACTACATTGTGCCCATGTTTGTGGAATGTGGGAGTGTGGCTGATGCGCAAAAGGCTTTCAACAGGTTGTTTGAGAGAAATCAGTACTCCTGGAAGTCTCTCTTATCGGGTTACATTGCATCTGGACAGCTGCAGCATGCCCTCAACCTCTATTACAAAATGCAGGAGGATGGTGTGCCCCCTAATAGCTACACCATTACTACTTTTCTCAAAGCTTGTGCAAGGGCAAAGGACTTGGAGAAAGGTGAACAAATCCGTATGGATGTCATGAAGCACGGATTTGAACGAGATCCTTTTGTTGGAAGTGCATTAGTAGACATGTATGCAAAATGTGGCTCTCTTGGACATGCACAACAAGTCTTTGACAAGCTGCCAGTACGGGACACTGTGACTTGGACTACACTTATAGCAGGATATGCTGACAATGGATTTGGTATGAAGGCACTTGGATGGTTTGAACAGATGCAACAAGAGGGCGTGTCCTCTAATGCCATCACATATGTTTGCAGCTTGAAAGCATGTGGCACTGTTGGAGCCATTAACAGGGGCCGAGAAATGCACAGTGAAATCGTTCAAAAAGGGTTTGAGAAAGATATTTTTATTGGTAGTATTTTGATTGATATGTATGCTAGATGTGGCGCAGCCATTGAAGCACAACAGGTTTTTGACAGGCTTCCAGTCCGAGATGTTGCTTGCTGGACTGCACTGATTGCAGCATATGTTGAAAGTGGATCTGGTGAAAAGGCATTGGAGTGCTTTGATCAGATGCAATTGGATGGCATAATTCCAAATTCAGTCACGTTAGTGTGTTGCTTGAATGCATGTTGCAGCATAGGTGCAAGAGATAAGGGTAGGGAAATACACATGGAAATTGCACGTAAGGGTTTGGAAGGTTGTCCTTTCATGGGTAGCAGTCTAGTTGATATGTATGCCAAATGTGGCTCACTTCTAGAGGCACGACAGGTATTTGACAAGCTGCCAGTTCGTAATGTTGTGACCTGGAACACATTAATTTCTGGATATGCGGAGAATGGATCCAGTAAGGATTCATGGAAATGCTTTGAAGAAATGCAATCAGAAGGTGTACAGCCAGATGCCATCACTTTCGTCTGTAGTCTGAAGGCTTGTGATAATGTCACGGCCGCCCTTTGGGGTCGAGAGTTGCATGCTGAGATTATGAAAAGTGGTTTTGAAACAGATGTTTTTGTGGGCAGCAGTTTAATCGATATGTATGCAAAATACTTCTGTTTGGAAGATGCGGAAAAATTTTTTGATAAGTTACCAGTTAGAAACGTTGTATCATGGAATGCTTTAATTGCTGGTTATGCTGGTAATGGATATGAATATCAAACATTGAAATGTTTTCAGCAGATGCAATTTGAAGGCGTACTGCCAAATGATGTCACATATATTTGCAGCTTAAAAGCTTGTGCGAGCATAGGGGCAATAGAGGACGGTCGAAAACTGCACATTGGGATTATGCATAACAAGTATGAAGGGAACGCTTTGATCGGCAATACTTTGGTTGATATGTATGCTAAATGTGGCTCACTCATAGAAGCACAAAAAGTCTTTGACACCTTGCCGGTCCAAAACATTGTGTCATGGAATGTATTAATTAACGGATATGTTGATAAGGGATGGTGTCTAGAAACATTGAAATGCTTAGAGCACATGAAAGCGCGTGAGATATGTCCGAATGATGTGACCTTTACATGCTGCTTGAAAGCTTGTTGTGTCATAGGAGCCATTGATAAGGGCCGAGAATTACATTTTCAGATCTTGGGTAAGGACTCCAAAATAGATATTTTTATTGGCACCACTTTGATTGACATGTATGCCAGATGCGGTTTTATGTCAGAGGCATCACAAGTCTTTGATAATCTAGGGGTACAACCTGTTGCATCATGGAATGCAATGATAAGAGGATATGGCATGAATTGCGATGGTGCTATGGCTGTGAGCTGTTTTGAGAATATGCAACAGCAGTATGTAATGCCAGATGTTACTACATTCACTTGCCTACTGTCTGCATGCAGCCGTAATGGTCTTGTGGTGAAAGGGCTCGAGTATTTTAGGACAATGCAGAATCGCTATGGTATTGCACCAGAAATGGACCACTATACTTGCATAGTTGATCTCCTTGCACGATCGGGGTCCTTACATGAGGCAGAAAATTTGATCCAGGAAATGCCACTACCTTCATCAGATGAAGCAGCCACAGCTTTACTCAGTGCCTGCAAAAATTATGGAGAAAGAGGCTTAGGATTGAGATGCTTTCAACAGCTAGCCAAGATGAATTCGAGAACTTCTTCCTTCTACGTGCTTATGGCAAACATTTATGCACATCTTGGAAGCTGGGATGATGCAAATAAAATGGAGGAGATGAGAAAATGTGCAGGGGCAATTAAAAAGCCTGCAAGGGCTTGGATAGAGGTGGACAAGAAGGTTCATGAGTTTGTGGGCGGCAATGACCATGGAAAGCAAATTTCAGCAATGTTAGAGGACTTGAGTTTGCGCATGAGAGAGGAGGGACATGTGCCAAATGTAGACCTGGTTTTGAAGCCTCTTTTGAATCGGGAAAAAGAAATAACATTATGTGGGCATGCTGAGAAATTAGCCATAGCTTTTGGGCTTCTTCATACACCACAGGGACAAGCATTGCATATCAATAAGAGCTTGAGAATGTGTGATGATTGTCACAATGCAAGTAAAGTGATTTCTAGGATTGAAAGACGGGAAATTATTCTTCGAGAAAGCAACTGGATTCATCATTTTAAAGATGGTCTGTGCTCTTGTGGAGACATGTGGTAATTGCATACTAATGCACTAGTGGATTAAGGGTCAAAAAAAGGGGAAGCTTTATGTTACAGAAATTAGAATGTACAGAAGAAATGATTAATTTGGGGACCAAATTACTCTCAAATCAAACCACACCACTTACAAAAAGATACTAATGCACCTCAAAAAGTGGCCAGCACACTGTTAAACAGTGAATGTAATTGTATTGCCAGGCTTCAATGAGATGCAAACTACAAACTATCCTTGAACAATAAATTGCCATCATCTTTACCAGGGTTGCCTAACCTGAGGGTCCAGTGGTTCTGCAGGCCCATGTTGGACTCCAGCTCAGCTATCTTTACTTGGAATACTCTGCACTGTAAAATTGAGATTGCCACTTTCTCATGCGAAAATGAGAAATGATAACAAAAATGAGAAATGGTCAATTAAATTCCACTGGACACTCTCTCCAAGAGGTATGATTTATCAGTTTTCTTTTTTGGCACAGGAATATTGTTTAGCACAGGGGCAAGTATTTTTTTTTCTTTTCAGGCTTAAATTTGTCGCTTATGACAGGTTTTTGATACAGATAACGGCTTCAAAATTTGCAGGTATGAAAGAAGGGCATTCTGAATAGAGAAGAAGGTAAGGAATGGATGTTCCACCATTCAAGACGCTTCCCTTTTTTGTCAGCACATTTTTTAGAGGGAAAGGCAAAGAGTACTGGTTAGTTTTCTCTTATACTTTTGCTCTTTTGGTTATCTCTGCACACCGTTATTGCATATAACCCTTGGCTACAATTGACATTGATGTGTGGAGTCTAGTAGGGAAGATTAGCACATGGCCTATATTGCATTTTGTTTTCAGCATTATTTGTATCCTATTCGCACGGGTGAAAATATCCTTACCACGGTTTTGGTGATTCCATCGCGGTTATTCCCTAGCGGAATCACAAACCCCCTTAAGCGGGATCCGTGCGGAGGCCGTTTTCCGTACTGACATTGATGCGGCAATAAATTCAATACCGCCCTGCTTGAATCACAACGGTAGAATCTCTTTTGGGATGGAATCACCACGTATTATACCTCGAAGGAATCACGACGGCGGGAATACCGCCTTCGGGACGGAATCACCAACGGAATTATTCCGCGATGGAATCGCGGCGTTATAATCTGCCACGGATGGAATCACCCGTGGGAATCGCCGTCGGATGGAATCACCACGGAATTATTCCACGCGATGGAATCACGCGGCGTCGTAATATCGCGGATGGAATCACGCCCCGGGGATCCCGACGCGGAATCACCACCTTGCAATTCCGGACGGAATCACCATATTACGATTCCGTTCGATGGAATCACCAACATCGCGAATCTGCGTCGGTGAATCACCAAAGTCGATTCCGCCGGACGGAATCCTTCACCACGACCATTCCTCGGCGGAATCACCCTGTCCCCGATTCCGGACGGAATCACCAAGCAAAAATCTGATTCCGTCCGGTGGAATCCGTCGCCAAATGAATCAGGATGGAATCACCGAATCCTTGAAGGGCGCATCCAGGCCGTCGGTGCCCGCGTCGACATCGGTGCCGTGGATATTTGATATAAAAAGCCGTGCCAAATTCAGGGCTCAGCTTTTGAATTGAATGTCCGACGCCGGGTATTATTAGCCGTACACTGCCGACTGACAAGGGAAATGATTGCATGTTCATTGTCCTATCACCGCATGCCACGTCTTCCCGCTGAAGATAGTGATCCTCTCCGAAGGAATCACTAAGATTAGTAAAAGCCCTCTCTCGAGAGCTTCGATTCGGCCTCCGTTCCTCCCCGTTCCGCCTCGGATTCCACACAAACCTCGTTCCTCCCTCCTTCAATTCTTGTCCCTTTCGTTCATTTGTTCGGATGGATCAAAGCCCGGAACCTCGGTTAATGAGAACTTCAGAGAATCTTCTGCCAATTCCGCTTTCAAATTTGCTGCCAACAATCCGTTGTCGGAAGAGCTGGTCGATTCGGAGGTGGACTCCCCTCCTAAATTTCCTCCAGGTTTTGAGCCAGTTGGAGCCGCAGGTGAGATGGCAGATCTTGCATCTGTGCAGGCGCAGCTTGTTAGTCGAGCGGCCGAATTATTCCCAGGTCTTTGGAAGGGGGGCCGGGTTGTAAGTAAAGAAAAGAATGAGTGCAAGGATGCAAAGGAAAAAGTTCATTACCGGGGCCGAAGATTTTTGGAGAGGATGCCGTGGAGAACCCTCGAGGATAATGGGATACATGGATCTCAAATGAAATCGGCGGAAATTGGATGGCGGATGGCGGTGGTATTGTTTATTCGATTGGGTGTAGTAGAAGCATTTCCAAAAATGGGATGCGGGAGATCCACGGACTTCGCTAAGCATTCCATGACGAATGATTACAAGTCACGCCATCGGGTAAGAGGTAGGAAACCATTTGCTCGTAAATGAGCGAAGGAAGAGGAACTTTGAATTGGTGAAGCCGAGCGGAAGCGCGGGATGAAGATTATCTCGTGGCAAAGATAATCTTAGGGCGGATTTTGGTGAGGGCAAAGCGCCAGGGCCGAGGCTATGGCGGAGGAGCAGCATTGAGCACGGACTTTTAATCCTCGCTATGAGGTCCTTGGGGTCAATCAACAGTGGAGATAAGGCGGCCGGTAGAGGAAACTTTGGAGGAGCGTAAGAGGGAAGCAATTAGAAAAAAAATCGCCACCGAGGTTTGGTTTGACAGCTTTGAAGAGATGAAGGCGAGATTTCATATTCGAGAGCAAGCTCGTGTAGAGAATGATGATTTTAGCAAGGAACTCCTTACGGGCTTAAGGAGATCTTGCATCCCCCCCTCCCAGGAAAGTGTGCAAGCTCCCACTCAGGAGCTCCCCGAAAACTCCAAGGAAGAAGAGGGCAGCAAAAAAAACAGAGGAGTATCTTGCCCCTAACCATATAGTGTTTGAAACCTCCAGCTACATTGAGGGTTTGCGTGAGGCAATTCATTCAGCAGGACTCCCCGATCCCAGAGCTCCATCGGAAGAGGAGGGCACTTTAATTGAGATCCCCATGATGCATAGAATTTTGGAAGCCGACTTTTTAATTAGGTGTTCTCTTATCAATGGTCTTCTTTAAAGAGGTGGACCTGTAACTTTACATTTAAATACCCACTGACACTAAGCAGCACAGCACTGACCATTCGAGTGGGCAAGAAATCATCAGCAGCAGAATTTCGTGTGTATGGCAACTTCGCCCAAGATTTCATGACAGTTCCCGGTCCTGGTGATGATGTGGATTGCAGAATCAATGAAGAATGTGTTGGTGCCTATCTACTGTAAGTCAGTCTTATAAGCACTACCCGAGCATCACAAGGCTTTGATTCGCTGACTATGTGGTCTCTAGGCCTTGATACATTCCATTCCCCAAAACAAGATCACAAATGTTTTTCGTGCATCCTGCGCCTTTGGGCTTTTTTGCCGAAACGGTTTGGAAGGTCAATCCGGTTCATATGATACGTTTGCTAAATTAATCCCCAGAAACCGTTCATGAGGCGAAATTGGCGGATGCGAGAATGTCGGGTTCTATTACTTCCGATCATGAGCGGTAAAGAATCCGTTTTAAATCCATTCATGGGCAATTGAACCTTAATTCCGGTTTTGCAATTGTTTGCAGCAATCACTGGAGCTTGTTCATATTGGTTTCAGACGCTGATGCATGCCACAGGCTCCAGACTCCGTGTCCAGTGTTGCTCCATTTGGATTCAATGTCGGGCATGCACTCGAGCTTACCTTTGTTTCAAGGGCCACATTGTAAGTTAAAATTATGCCCCTTTCGGGTCAATTTTTGGGTTTCTCTCATTCCTTTGGCCCCATTTGTTTCCGGACGTTATGAAAGAGGTGGAGTTTTGAGTCGTCCAGTTAGCAATACTGCTTTGCGTCTCTCGAAGGTCCCTCGCCAGAAAAAACCCGAGATTGCGGAATTTACACCATCTGTTTCGTCAAGTGGTTCTTGCGGGATATCGCAACACCAAAGAGCAATCGTGGGTATTTATATGTGTCAATTTTATCTAGTCTATTCGAACCGTCGCTAATTTTCCCGATTCTTGGTTGTCGATGCTTCCAAATGGTTTGGGCGTCTTTGAGATCGACTGCACGAGGTCCTCATTTGCGGGTGATGTTACAAAAGCGGGAGACTGTAGTAAAGAAAGAAGAACCACCTTCCACTTGCCACGAGGGAGATTGAAGTGAAAGCGGTGGCCCCATGACCCGTTTAAGGGTGCATGGGCCTTGAATTTTTATTATGTATGTGAGAAACCTGTGAATATAACAAAGAAAAATACCCGACATTCTTTGGGTTTAATCGACTTGGGAATGTTTGGACTTTGAACTCATTTGAATTTGAATTTGAAAGTAATTTAGCGCATGGGCCTTGAATTTTTATTATGTATGTGAGAAAGCGTGAATATAACAAACAAAAATACCAAAGCATTCTTTGGGTTTAATCGACTTAGGAATGTTTGGACTTTGAACTCATTTGAATTTGAATTTGAAAGTAATTTAGCGAATCTGTTTGAAATTTTTGAGCGTGAATATTCGAATATGCCGTCCATTCAAAAATAGAGAACTATTTGTCCGCAATGGTCATGAGTGTGGGTAGGTGATTCCATCCGGTGGGTGATTCTCTACGGGTGATTCTATCCGGTGGAATCACAATTTGGTGATTCCATCCAATGGAATGCCCGCCCCATCATTGCATGCCGCAGCATTAATTTGCTTGGTCACGTCAAAGGGCGCCACTCGGACGGACGTTTAAGCGGCGACGCATAGCGTGGAATGAAACGGCGCCACGTCGTGGGCTACACCGACGGACAATTTAGGGCGAAATCTAGGCCCATAGGGGGTGATTCCCGCCGGGAATCATCATGCCGCCAGCCCGGACCAGCGCCATCCTCTTCGTATTGAATCATAATTCCTTGGAAACATGGATTCTGTGAGTAACCCGATCTTCCGTCGGCTTCTACGCTTGCTTCCCAACCATGCGCCGCTAGCTCGGCCAAATCATCATCCGGTCCGGCAACCTCCGCGGCTCTACTCATCGGTAAGAATCATGTTCACTGTAAAACCAAGCGATGGATGTTCTTACGATTTGTAGCCGAAGTTCGTGCATGTATGTTGCCCCGGTAGCAGAATCGACGCGTCCCTCGTGGTGGACCTCGGTTTTCTTAGAGACGGCTCAGGATTGCGTGCTTGAGAGTCTCGCGGCGGCGTCTCCGAAGTCGTGCGGTAGAGGTCCCGCCAATTCTGCCGCCATACCTTCGGACGCGGTTGCTAGAGTGCATAAGGATTCCTGTGAAGGTCTCCAACGTTTCACACATCCCCCGCACAGACGCTTGATGGGGAATGGGCAAAGAATTGCTTACCTACATTCACGCAAGCCCGGAAGTCAAGGCGCCATCCGCAAAGTGTGGCCGCAAAGTTTCTCGTGGTTCAAAGCGGCGAAGGAGTGTGGCCGCAAAGATTCGGGTGGTTCCGGTGAGGAAGGAGTGTGCCTCGCAAAGATGCCGGGTGGTTCTAAGCGGCTTAAGGAGGAGTGCAAGGGACGAGCCGGATGACGATGATTTTGTGTTCCCGGTTGCTGCTGCGAGACCCAAGTTCAGGAAGGTTAAGCGGTCTACCAAAGCAAGGTGCGACTTCGGTCGCTATTCGTTTGATGTTCTTTACAAACTGTTGGAACTAACTCACTGCTTGAACCCAGCGGACAAACGAGCCGCCCGAGTTACAGTGCATAGCTGGCGATGATTCATGAAGGAGGAGCGTCCCTTTTTTTTCTGTTAACACACAGATCTATGAATGTGGAGGAAGTCTGAATCCCTCTTGACTTTTGAGTTCCTGGTAGCTACCTTGCCTAAGGGCTTCTTTTGATAATATAAATCTAAGTTGCTTGATGTTCAATCTGTTCAGTTAGCTTCAAATTGCAACCACATACAACCTCTCCATGCATACAAACTGTTTTTTTCTCGATACATCATTGCCAAGGCCGGTGTATGGTGATTCCATGTGTAAATACTCCATGTATAAATACACAATGTATAAATACTCCATGTATAAATACTCCATGTATAAATACACCATGTATAAATACTCCATGTATAAATACACCATGTACAAATACTCCACGTATAAATACTCCACGTGTAAATACTCCATGTATAAATACACCATGTACAAATACTACATATATAAATACTCCATGTGTAAATACTACATGTATAAATACTCCATGTAAAAATACACCATGTATAAATACTCCATGTATAAATACTAGATGTATAAATACACCATGTATAAATACTCCATGTATAAATACTAGATGTATAAATACTACATGTATAAATACACCATGTATAAATACTCCATGTATAAATACCAGATGTATAAATACTCCATGTATAAATACTAGATGTATAAATACTCCATGTTTAAATACTAGATGTATAAATACTCCATGTACAAATACACCATGTATAAATACTCCATGTATAAATACTAGATGTACAAATACACCATGTATAAATACTCCATGTATAAATACTAGATGTATAAATACTACATGTATAAATACAACATGTATAAATACTCCATGTATAAATACTAGATGTATAAATACTCCATGTATAAATACTAGATGTATAAATACTCCATTAAATACTAGATGTATAAATACTCCATGTATAAATACACCATGTATAAATACTCCATGTATAAATACTAGATATATAAATACTCCATGTATAAATACTCCATGTATAAGTAATCCATGTATGGTGACTTGGCACTAGATGTATAAATACACCATGTATAAATACTCCATGTGTATGGTGACTTGGCACATGGGATTGGAGTGTATGGTGACTTGGCACATGGGATTGAAGTGTATGGAGTATTTATACATCGAGTACTATTTCATGGAGTAGTCAGGGTTATACATAGAGTATTAATACATCTAGACAAGGTTTTCCATTTCATATTCCTTCCAACTAACTTTCCTTTTCTTTGCTTCCTTCTTCCCTATTTCCAAGAGTGGTTTCACCCTAGCAAGACTCGTGCCATAGGCCTCCTCTTCCCTCAAAACTGGCAGAGATGTTATGGTTGTGTCATTGGCCTCCTCCTCATTCATCCTTTCGAGTCTTGTGTCAAGCTGTCTCATCATCACCGGGTGGCTATGAGGAGGGTGGGATCCTTTGAGGCCCGCTCCATAACCCTAGCAACACAAGACTCCAAAGATGCCCTAGCATCTTCCTTTATCAAACCAACTCTTGGGGTTGGTTTAATATCATCTTGTAGACTAGTTATGTCCACCTCGGCCCCTTCAAGGATATTGGCATGGGTGTTACCAGATCTACATGGGCGCAAGAGCTCCATGCCACCAGATGCATTTCCATGTTGGGACCCTAGAACTTGAAGGAGATCTTGATCCCTGTACCTATCCATCATTTGGATAACCTTCACTTGGTGTTTGCAAATGTTCCCCTTGGCCCCATGGGCAATCACAACTTCGCCCAATTCTTATTTGCCCCATTGACAAAGTAGGGTTGGCGGTTCAAATCGAGAGTTTGGACATAGGCCTCTCCTCCATCGAGGTCCACGAATGTGGACTGCATCATCGGAATTTGCCTAGCCCACGAATAGCCGACTCTATAATTTGCTCTTGTGATGTGTTTATCACAAAACCGGCTTCCTTCAACCCCACACCAGCAAGCAAATGATACAATATGGAGGGTTAGTGCATACATGAAGCAAATTTTAGTCACTTCGGTAATTACCTAGAGTATGCCATGTGGGTCTCCACATCATGGACAAGCATGTGAAGTAGCCAATCTATCCTTCGCCCTTTAAGCGGGACTTGGAAATCCGAGGCGCAATTTTAGTGCCTTGTGCGAAGCCTCTATTAAAGCATTGGTTTCTTGATTGGAATGGGGAAACATTCTTGTGGCGGGGACCCAATCACAAATGTTATGAGTCCCTCTTGACTCATGTAGGCCGCCAACTTTGGATATTGTGGGTACTTTCTCTTTAATGCTTCCAATTTCCTCGAAGCCTCTTCTCTAACAACTTTGATGTAATCATCCCCATACTCATTGTTACACAGGGGACACTTTGTTCCATACATGATCTCGCCCAACTCCTTGAACATTTGGTTCCTCAAATCTTTATTCTTCACGTTCTTTGTCAACCACTTCAACCAATCTCTCCTCACGTGCGGATGCAAAGGTTGACACGTGCGGTGGGAAAACCTATGGTGGAGGTGGAAAGTTGACACATGGGTTAGTATGGAACCAAATAAGCTAGAATGAAAATGAGGAAAACTAGCAAACAATGTTACCTTCTTTATCGCTTTCATTTCTGGTCACAAGAAGAATCGGTGATAAAACATGAGGGCTTCCAAGTGTCGTCGTGATGTTCAATCCACACTTTCATAGCTTCCAACCATCTAGCTATTGTCTCTTTCTTTTGGGTATTCGTGATTATCCAAGCCGATTGGCAGCCCATTGAAGTGGTCATCGAATCCAATGAGAGTGAAGAGGTAATACCTATGTAAATAGAAACACGCTTTAGCAAACCTAATTTCAAGAAACTAAAAAAAGAGCAACCAAACCTCTTCTCGTTTGTCTTGTAGGTGGAGTCAAGGCATATAGCTCTATCCTTTCCGAATCTCACCATGGCATCCCTTTGAATGGGAGTCATGACCCCAAGTTGAAAGATGTCACCTTGTTCGTAGTGGAAGACACAATCTTGGTGTTGTTGGACCCACATGTTGATGCTTGTTGCTTGGTCTTCATGCAACTTCCATACATTTCGAGCCACCAATTTATCAATATTGTAGACATCATGCATCTTCAACATGTCGTCCCTACACAACCCCTCCAAACCAACCGGTTCTTTCTTCAAGTTCACCCTCTCACGGTGGATGTTCATCACCATTCTAGGTGTTATATAGTGCACTAGCTTACGTTTGATCCATTCTTTCTTTTTTTTGAGTGAGAGCCACGGTGCTAGCCTATACCTCAACCCTTTCTCAATAGGTTGTGCTTTACCATGGCAGATTGCACCTTGCTTGTTCACATGATCCCATTTGTGATAGGTAATTTGAGTGCAATTGGGAAGAAGATAGAGCTGTTTCAAAGTAAAATGACATTGGCAACCCCTTCTAACACTCTCCCCTCTCTCAATCCTCTTCCTTCTTTGGCCTCGAGGGGGCGCCGATCCTCAACAACATGAGTGTTCTCGAGAATTGTCTTCTCTCGCCCAAAGACACACCAAGTACCTTTGTTGCCTGGGGGGAATGAATCAGACAAGCTTTAAAATCCAAATAAATTATCACAAGCTAGGGAAAGGAAATTCACACCTCTTCAAAGTCAAATATGAACCTTTGCCCGGTTTGGATAGCTCTTTATTTCTTTGAGAGCTTCTTATGTAGAAACTGCATGGTGCTTCCCCACTTTTTTGCTCCCCGGCTATGAAATCCCCAACCCGTGAGGTGGGAATGTGGCACACCCAAGCCGGTTGAGTACCTCCTCCTCTCGGGTTCGGGACTCGGTGCTCTAACATAACCCAGGCGGTCGACCGTGATCAAAATGCCCTTCAGGCGAGGTCTGTTTTGCCAAATGCCCGATTGCGTATTTGTCAATAAAAATGCTATCGAGCTTGCCATTTGCAAGGACATGCAAATCGGGTTGTTTGGGCACTAACCTCCTCGATCCTCCTCGGCCCAAATCCATTCCGAGCTCCCCGATGTGAGTCCTAGAGAGAGGAATGCCGTGAATCCCTCGGATGAATAGAGGAGGTGATTCCATCGCATGGTACACAAAAGGGTGCGGGGATGCACGCTTTTTAAATTCGGCGAAGTTGGACTCACGGCGACACCACGGTACCGTCGATCGGGTCCATGAATGCGGTCTTGATGTTGCGGCGTGTCGAACATGCATTCGTTTGGAGAATTCCACCGGTGATTCCATCCCGGGACGGAATCGATTTTGCTTGGTGATTCCGTCCAGAAGGAATCGTATTGTGGTGATTCCGCCGGGAGGAATGGTCAGGGTGAAGTGATTCCGCCGGTGGAATCGACTTTGGTGATTCCGCCGGACGGTATTAGATGTTGGTGATTCCATCGAACGGAATCAGAATATGGTGATTCCGGCCCCGGAATTGCAAGGTGGTGATTCCGCGTCGTGGGATGCCCTGGCGGGTGATTCCATCGCGGTATTACGACGCCGTGATACCATCGCGTGGAATAATTCCGTGGTGATTCCGCCCCGACGGTATTCCGGGCGTGATTCCGGGTGGAATCCTCACGTGGTGATTCCATCCGGCGGTATTACAACGCCGTGATTCCATCGCGTGGAATAATTCCGTGGTGATTCCGTCCGACGGTATTCCGTCGTCGTGATTCCTTCGCGAGGTATAATACGTGGTGATTCCATCCGGCAGTATTCTACCGTTGTGATTCCGCGGGACGGTATTGAATTTATTGCCGCATCGCCGCAATGAAAACGGGCCTCCGCACGGATCCCGCTTGGGGGAGGTTTGTGATTCCGCGGTAGGGAATAACCGCGATGGAATCACCAAAACCAGGGTAAGGATATTTTCACCCCTATTCGCACCATGGCTGTGTCGTGGAATTTCACAATGAATGCAGTTAATATGTACTGAGTGTATGACATAAGATACAGTTAAGTTAATATGTAAGTGTATGACATAGGATACACGGATGATGGATAGTATTGTTTGGACCTTTAGACGTTGCTTATACATAAGGAGATATTGTTGTTCCAATCTAATGGACTGAAATGACCATTGATTATACTGGATATGTTGCACCCAGTGGGTCCCTTTTTAGCCTATCAACCACATGATTATCTTAAGGATTGTCTTAAGCCAATTCTTTGGATTGGCTCAAGCCAATCCGCTAATGATGTGGCAAAATAGATTGGATTATACCAATCCACCACCATTTGCATGTGCCCACTTTATTGGCTCCCTTAAACGATGTATAGAGACACAGGATTGGGGTCAAGAATCCATGAATTTTGGGTTCTGGCTCAGAATGGATTTCAGGCCTAGAATCCTTGGATTCTCGACCAGAATCCAATAGACTTTTTAATAATTCCTTGGTGTACCTTCGTCGTTGGGCTGAAGATTGAATGCACGCAATATTTTGCATGTCTTTTTTGTGTGCTTTGAGGGGCTCAATAAGGGTGAGTTTCTTGCAAAAAAAGCATGACAAGTACCTTCTTCCTCTTGAATACATATTGCTCAAGAGTTCCTTCAATGCCTTGGCTTGCTTCATGCAATCGTAGAGCTTGAATCCAAAGTCCAATTCTAGAGTTCATGTCCTCTAGTGCTTTGGTGAATGAAGAACTTATTCAAGAGGTTAGCTTCGAATTGAAGCGTGGATTCTAGTTCAAGATTGAGAGGTAAGTTTGTTCGCTTAGTCTTGCATGTTAAACATTCCATTTTCTTAAGTAGATAATTTTCCAGGGATAATTTTCTTGCATGTTAAATATCTTATATTGCATGTTAAATATATCTGATTTTCTTAATTACATAGTTTTCATAGAAATCATTTTCTTGCATGTTTTTGAGGGATAATTTTCTTGTATGTTTCATCTAATTTATTTACTATCTAATTTATTTACATAGATAATTGTTCCTGCATGGTGGAGATCATTAGTGGGCTTGATAGGTAAATAATTCTAGGAAATATTTTTATAGGGTAATTTAGGGAGATAATTTCTAGGGTAATTTGTAGATTAAGTTATTGCGCAATTATTCGATGTCCTCTTTTTATTTTTTATTTTTTATTTTTTCCTTCTAGTTTTACAAGAATTTGAATTGATATTACTTTTTTTCTTATTTACTTTCATTAAGCTTTCTATTTACTTGCAGTTATTTAATCTCACTAATCTCACCTTTTAATGTGTACTTAGCATGGTCTGACTTGGGCCAGTGTGGCCTGTGACCATGGACCAACATCCATTTTTACTGGGTTAGTGAGCGGCGTCAAGGTTGGTGAGCGGCGTCGATCAGCTGACAACCATTGGCAACATCTGTTGAGTGGTAGGTTTTTCTAGCACCCTCATAAGCATTTGTTATAGTAGTGTCTGGGCGTTTGGTCTAGTGGTAACACACTAGTTCCTTAGCAATGTGGTCTCGAGTTCGAGACTGCCCAGAATCGCACTCGGTACTGTTGGGGTCAAATCCTAACAGACGCAATGTAAGGTGGTTGGGGGCAGGGCCCAACCAAGCTATGTAGTGTGGTGTGTGGTCACATGTCCTAACAGACGCAATGTAAGGTGGTTGGGGGCAGGGCCCAACCAAGCTATGTAGTGTGGTGTGTGGTCACATGTCCAGTTGGATGCTGCCTAGTGGCGTGACGTTAAAACTACTATCTATCTATCTATCTTTATATTTTTATTACATGCTTTGTGGTAAAGAATATCAAGCATCTGGCGTTTGATCAATACGAATCACCTGGTATGAGACTGGCCACCATTCGGGGCACGAATGGTAGTGGATTTGTGTTTCTCCAGGTTGCAACCATCTCCAATTCAAGCGAGAAAAGGATTCTAGTTGGTTGGGGTATGGATCCAAAGGGTACCGCAAATCACCACAAGACCTTTCATGCAGCGCATTGGCGGCCAAATAACAAAAGACCGGACAACGACTGAAGTGAGGGATGATGATAGACCCTCGCAAGACTCAGTCTGAGTGTGAGTGGGAGAGACGTGCAGCGGCGGATCCACATAAAGCACAAGAAATGCTTGATGCTATTGCTCGGCAAACAGAACCTGTAAAAAGTACAAATCACGACTATACATTGAGATTTTTTTCAAGGGGACAGATAGATTGACAACGACGAGATGAGAGAGCACTTTTGAGGCTAATGCGAGAGAGTGAGTGTAAGTTGCGCTATGACCCTACTTTACATCTGGACCCATTTGATCTAGATGACACCCAATGTCTATTTCAATGGTCAGTGTCACAGAGAAAACAACTGACGCTTTGATAGAGCAATGAGAGTTCATACCAGAAAGCCAACCACAAAGATAGCAGCAATACAGCAGCAATATAACGTAAGAGTATCCCACCCCATTCTCCACCATTGGACGGAAGTAATGTGGAATATAACCAAGGAAGAGCTACAATGACAGGTTGAAGAGGAATGGGTAGAGACAAATAGGCAAGAATAAGAGTGGAAAAAGCATGAACAGGAACGACTTTTAAATATACGAAGGAGGTTGTAAGCGGACAAAAGGAGGGTGAACAAGGAGAGACGGGAACAGGAACAGGAACACATTCTCCTTAGCATCAGGAGTTCTTGTGGATTAGCAAAAGTGTATTTTTTTTTTTACGTTAGACAGTCATGTCCCTCCCTATATTCTGGACTATCCATGGAAGATTCTTTCGCATGGGAATACCACGAAGTTGCTTGGCATCTCTGTCGGAATTCACGTCTCTCCTTCAGATGTTTTAGATGAAATTATTACAGGGTTGTAAAAACACTTATTTTGATGGAATACAACTAACTATCCATGCTCGGAAGAATCACTGTGACTAAATGTGTTCTTAGTAATACTCATGTCTACATGGCATCTGCTCTATTAGCTCTTCAGTGTAAGATGGAGAAGATTGTGCGTATCGTCAAGAATTTTATTTGGGGTGGAAATGAAGTAGGAGCTGTGGTCAAGGTAGCTTGGGGAAGGTGCATTAAAGCTAAGGCAATTGGTGGTTTGGAATATTGAATTTTTACCTCTAAAGTAAGGTAAGGTGATGATATCGAAGTTTATTTGGAGGATTCTCATTGATAAGGATGATTCTTCTGGCCTGAGGTTGCTGATGCAGTCGATTCAACATTGTCTTCCATTTCATAAGGCCACTATTAAGCCTCTCTTTCTTTGAGCTTTACTTTATCATATATATATCCGTATCCTAATGCTTCTCCCTTTCTAAAGGGGTTGCTTGTTGCTTGGGAAACTATCAAACCTCTTTTTCATATCAATCCTGAGGCATGTCTTCAGCTGTCTACTCCATGCTGAGGGATTCCTTTGCAGGACACTCCTGAGAATGTGCCTCTAAGTGTTGTTATTCATCCAAAGACACAACGATGATGGATAGCAGTTGGTATAAGCAGTATTGCAGCTTGGTACGAGTGTGGTCATCTTATGTCATGGGAAGCATTTAATTCTTGTTGTACAAATGGGATAGAGTAATTTGGACTCGTATTGATGTATTGTTGCCACAAGATTCTGGCCCACAAATTGAAGTAACTGTATGGGATTATCATCAGAGTATCAAGTCAAAGCGCTTTCTTTCTTCTGTGTATAAATGGCTTCTGCACTTTGAAGTCTTGCCTCCATCTAATAGATGGCATCTTCAGGTCCCTCAATCGTAATGGAAAAGTGTTTGGACATGGGTATGGGATAAGTTGCTTTATTCCAAAGTGGCAGTTTTGTGATGGCAAACAATTATAGATGCCTCAGAGTCAACAGGCTAGTCCATAAAATTGATAATCGAATTTTAGAGCTCTGTCCTTTATGTAAACAAAGGGTTGAGAGTATTGAGCATTGTTTTTTTTTGTGTGAGCAGCTTCAACAGGCATGGTCTTGGTTGTTAACCCTATTTGACACGTCTTGATCTAGCCAGTAAGTTTTGCTTGCTATCTATCCTGATGCATGGCACAAATGGCGGAAACGAGCTTTTCATCTTGCGTGTGGCTGGCTTTTATGGTCGATCTAGAAGAGAAGGAGACGGTTTATCTTTAAGGGCATGGATATTGTAGATGAGATTCTTCTTTAGTAGACAGAGAATAAAATTGTTATGGCTTATAATTATTCTTCTCTTGATCAAGAGAAGAAAATATTGATTTGGCATACTTATCTTTAGATTCATTCTTATGCATAGACAGGTGGTTGTGCTCAGTTGGATCAGTTTGTCCGCTGGAGTTATAATCTTGTCTTTGCATTTTATGTTGTATAATTTTGATTGATAAATAAAGCTTGTCGTCCTTCCAAAAGAAAAAAAAGGGGGAACATGAACATGAAGAGATGAAGAGGACGAGGATTTTCAGCTGCTACTAGAATTATATTTTACAGTCCACCTTCAATTCAAAAGTCGCGAGTACATAGCCAGTTGGTGTTGTTGTGCCGCCTCATGGCAAATTCACATCCTTTGCAACCACGTCCTGGACAATCCATTACTCACAACCATCCATGTCATTTTCATTGATCTAAGTTTGACGTCATCCATGCACTGTTCAGAGTGCAACCTTAATTACCTCTGTCTCCATAGTATAGTTCATCACCTCCCTGCCACGAGATGGTACAAAAGCACCATGAATGAACTGCCTACGAACTTGCCATCTTCAACGTGAAGGTGGAGTATGAATATGCAATTTTGGTAGCGGCTGAAACTCCTCCTCCCCCTCCTCCTCCTCCTCCTCCTCCTCCCTGTTTATGTTCATGT
The DNA here is from genome assembly GCA_021234155.1 of Isoetes taiwanensis. Taxonomy (NCBI): domain Eukaryota; kingdom Viridiplantae; phylum Streptophyta; class Lycopodiopsida; order Isoetales; family Isoetaceae; genus Isoetes; species Isoetes taiwanensis. Next base: position 8,012,314 of record JAJEKV010000019.1, read on the forward strand.
TCTTGTCTCTCTTTGTTCTCCCTCCGCTTGTCCGCTTGCATCATCCTCCGTATTTCTGCTTTATCTTTACTTGGAATATTCTGCATTGTAAAATTGAGATTGCCTTTCTCATGCGAAAATGAGAAATGGTCAATTAAATTCCATTGGACACTTTTTTTTATTCTCCCTCTCCAATTTATGAGTTTTCTTTTTTTGGCACAGGAATTTTGTTTCACATAGTAGCAAGTATTTTTTTTTTTTTCTTTTCAGGCTTAAATTTGTCGCTTATGACAGGTTTTTGATGATAACGGCTTCAAAATTTGCAGCTATGAAAGAAGGGCATTTTGAATGCAAAAAGGAAGAAGCTAAGGAATGATGTTCCGCCATTCAAGACGCTTCCTTTTTTTGTCAGATCATGAGCACATTTTCTAGAGGGAAAGGAAAACTGGAAGTACTGGTTAGTTTTCTCTTATATTTTTGCTCTTTTTGGTTATCTCTGCTCGCTATAGGGAAGATTAGCGGATAGGCCTATATTGCATTTTGTTTTCAACATTATTTGAATGTATTTGCACCATGGCTGTGTCATGGAATTTCATAATGAATGCAGTTAATATGTACTAAGTGTATGACATAAGATACAGTTAAGTTAATATGTGAGTGTATGACATAGGACACACGGATGATGGATAGTATTGTCTGGACCTTTAGACGGTGCTTATACATAGTACTCGATATGTTGCACCCAATGGGTCCCTTTTAGCCTATCAACCACGTGATTATCTTAAGGATTGTCTTAAGCCAATTCTTTGGATTGTCTTAAGCCAATTCTTTGGATTGCCTCAAGCCAATCCGCTAATGATGTGGCAAAGTAGATTAGATTATCCCAATCCACCACCATTCGCATGTGCCCACTTTATTGGCTCCCTTAAACGATGTATAGACACAGGATTCGGGGTAAAACTTCCATGCATTTGTTGTGGTGTTATGGGAGAGAATGTGTCTCCATGGCTCTTGGATGAACATTGTAGGTCAGCCTTGTTGTGTTGGCTTTATTAATATTTATGTTCGCTCTATAATTATTTCATGCTATTATAGTAAATGCTATCTAGTGTTTCTTATTGATGCATAGCATATTTCGTACATGTTTTTGTATACATGTCGTACAAAAACCATCGAAATGAAACCCATATCATTGGAAATTTGACCATTATCTGGAACCCCGCACCTCATTCTTTTAGTGCATATTAGTGCCCTTGGCATAATAATATGATCGTGTCTAATGGACACAAGCTTGCAAAATGCAAAATGGCATATCTCGTTGTTCTAGTATTTTTCGCACATTTGCACAAACACAAGTTGACACCTTAAAGCAATTTCAGAGTGTCCACGTTGCTGCCAACTAGGATTTTTGTCCACATGGATACACTTCGAAGCGTTGGATTTCATCTACTGCTGTGGAAATTCATGAAAATTCCACATGTTTAGGGTAGTTAGGAGCGCTTGAGGATCTACCGCTTCTCCGATCCTTGTTTCTGTTCAGCAGAAAATTTTTTCTCCGTCAGTCATGATTATTTTTTACACTCTAACTTCTACACTGTGATAGTGAAACCAGAAGGCAGTAAGCCCCAATCCAAATCGCAAAATCAATCCTTACAGGTAGCCATGATCTTGGAGATGAAGAGAGCTCGTGAAGATGCAGCAATGGCAAAGTTAGATTTGATGTTGATAAGATTAGCCACAAGAACATCATTTGGCGTAACACGCTTGTTGGTATTTTCTGCGATGTAAATTATCTATGTGAATTCATTTATTTGTGCTCCTGAATCTAATGTAACTAATTCCCTATTGCACTGGATGTGAATTGTTGTACTGTAGAAACTTTAACATTTGAACAAAAAATCTTAAAATCTTCCCATGCATAAGCAAGCAGTTGTTGCTGCATGCTACAATATAAAAGCTAAATGACTTACAAGATTCTTAAGCAATATGAAGGCCAATACCAAAAATAGGAAATATAATCTGATTTGTTTTATGAAGAAAAGGTAATGAGAAAAGAAAACTCAAGATCAGATATGTTATATCATTAAGAGTACATAGTCAAGAAGTGCAACCATAATTTTGTAATTGAAGGTTATGTTATGATCTTGTTTAGGTTTAAGATAAAGACTATCCAACACCTTACTCACATTAGAAAGGGTCTCTAATTCAAATATAATTAAGCATCCTGCTCCTTGATCCAAGGTTCCCAAAAATTTCTTATCCAAAATCATTTGAGAGAGCTTCTTATCCACTGCATCAATCGAAAGCCCTGGAGCTAAAAAATATGCAAAATATCCACTCTTGAATATGGTTCAATAAGCCTACAGAGATTCTGCTCACAAATGCCTATGAACTGTGGGGTCTTCTTCCTTTGTAAGAACTCAAAGCCTCTTCCAAGTCCTTTAATGAGCGTTTTGCATATGCCTCTGCAACGGTCAATATATGATAGAAATCTGATATCTGCAAGTCGCACCAATGATTTATTGTCACCACATACATTGTCCTTTTTTACGACCATATGCAGCCGATGCCAAAGAACTAGGTGTCTGTTGCTTTTGGAATTCCATGCACGAGTACTTGTTAGAAAAAGCCTAAAGATTTTCAAGGTATGCATGGGAGATCACGAGTACTTGTTAGAAAATGCCTAAAGATTTTCAAGGTATGCATGGGAGATGGGTTCCTTGCCTGACTGTAAGTGTCCTACCTCTGTCACAATCTTAAATTTTTTTATAATTGTTGAATCATGTTACCTGCAAAGTGACGTAACTATTTGTCCTTTTAACTTGGACTTGTGTCTCTTTTCCACGACTTAACAGTGCATAGTGGAGAATCTCAAATGGAATTCTAGCTCATCTTGTAAAACTATAATTGACTGCTACTAGTATGTTGCACACCAACTATTCATTTCTGAATTTCACTTCTGTTGGTAGTACACAGGTCAAATTTACCACGCTATGTAGGATATTTATTAGCAGGAAAAGAATAGCAAGGGCAAAATAAGCTATGTCCGGAATTATCTCTCGTATCTATACGCCATGTGAACTTGTTGACGTTTCTGCCAAGGCTGTTTCGTAACAGCCTGGATCCTCGCCGAAAAATATATCTCATATATATGCACTGTTGACTTGTAGGGATGCTAAGTTCCAAATATTTACACCACTAGAAGTTTTCCTTGTGGAACTCAAACGTAGTTATGTTGTAGTTATACTCCTTGCACATAGCCTCCAGATCCTTGGCCAATGCAGGTGCTCTGCAGTAAAACACACCTGAAATTTCGTTTACTAATGTGAATTTCATGCCAAAATCCATTCTTACAAAAAAAAAGTCTTACTATCCTTACCTATTCTTGTACCTTTGTGTGAATTCTGTAGTTTTGAGAAGACTTTCTTCCAATTCGGTCGCGCAAAATGTGTCTTAGCCTGTAATATATATTAGTGTTGTAGCATATGAGCACATAATTTCTTTAGCATATGAGCACATGTTGAAGTTGTTCTAAACTTACTCTTGTGCTAGAGACAATGTTTATGTCATTCTTAGCATGATGAAGGGTCTGAATCATGGTTATTAAGGCAGAACGTGCATCCCCCTCTTTATAAACACTTGTGAGGCAGTTATACATTTCAATCACAGCCCGAAAATACTTAGATCCATCTTTTGCTTGCTGTGTTCCAATCTATGTCCCTCCCTTCTTCCACTCCAATCTATCTACGGCTTCTCCAATCTATGTCCGCTTCTGTTTCTTGTCTTCTTCTCGTCAGCATCGTATTGTAGGCCAGAGGGGAATTCCCGATTGACATGTTCACATCCTCTTTGTAGATCTTTTCTAGCTCTTTTCTTGATTCGGAGAGACTTTGTTCACGTAGACACATGCACGATCCACTTAAGAGGATAATATATTTTTGTTATGGGATGACTGAGCTTCTGCAAATTATGTCGATCATCTGAATCGTTTATCGTTTTTATTTTATCTGGGTAGCATGTTGATTTTAATTGGATCGCCTGCAGTTTTTCTTATTTGTTTGTTGTAGAGTCATGTACAAATTGTTTTCATTGGTTTTCCAGAGGCATGGGCCTCTTGATCAGAGCCGATTGCTCAGTTTCATTTGGGCTTCGCTCTACTTTTTGCATGCAGCTCTCCATTGCCGGTTGACCAGCAAGGGCATCCAAGTATTTCCAGGTCGCTGATGTGCCTGCTAGCAGATATTTTTTGTTGTTTTTGGTTGTTGCAGGAAAGATGGAGGCCTATTAGCCCACGATTGGGTCTGCATATCAGCAGGCTGCTGCGGCCTTTCTGGGAATATCTGTGACATGCACAATTGGGCTATTTACAGCCATGACAGGTGTTCGGCCATTGCAGTTCGTGGAAGTCATGAGCCATTTGCTGCTAAGGTGCTGGGCGTTTCCATTTGGAGGAGAGGTTTCACTGCCTGTTTGCCTAAAGCTATGGATTCTTTCAATACAATCTATGATTCTGACTCGGTCTGGTTCTTTTGGGGTTTTCCCCTTCTCTCTAATTCGTGGGCTGCACAAGCTTTTTATCAGCATGTCCAGGCCTACCTTTCTCTTCATATCTGCAATTTTACCTTTCACTAACTTTTGCAGCATATATGGCAGGCGGGCGTTTTCTGGCAGACAGAAGGAGCGGCTAGATTCCTGTGTTCCGGCATGCAGATCACTGCCAGGCAGGAGTTCCTGGGCCGCAGATCTGCCATGCAACATTCGGCTCGTTGCATCCAGCATTCTTGCTCTCATATCTTTCTGAGCCTGCCTCATCAAACACCTCTTCTATTGAATGCCTCTTTTCAGAGGATCTGCTGTTACACCAGCATTCTCATCTTCTGCTATTTCTGCTATGACAGTGTCCCACAAATTGCCCATACGTGCTCCATATCGGTATGTCATCCCAGGTGTTTAAGATAGTGTTACTTGACTTGTGCATGCCATCTCAGTTATTTTAGATATTGCTACATGGCTTGTGTTCCAAGTATTCGATATGTTGGGGGTTTTTGCTTGGGGTCAGGTAGACGGTTGTTGTTCACACCTTTACTATGGTAAGTCCCTTTGTAGCATTCTTTTACAACTATTGACTTTTAATGGTTGTTCTTATGAGTGATACTAGGGGTTCTCTTCTTGTTTTCACAAGGCCATCAATTTAATTGCCTCATCATTTATGCATCTAGAGGTGCGTTGACATTGTTAGGAGTAATGGGACCTATTTTTGGAGGTTTCTTGTCTTAGAATGAGATCAATGGAAACATTTTCTGCATCATATGGTGGATACTCCATTTTGCCTAGATACTATGCATCTTTTCTATATGTTAAATGATTTTTATTCTATTGGAATTGGTTCTTTATTGGCTATTCTAGCCTAGGGATATGCCATATCCTATATGTTTGGTGTTTTTTTCTAACTTTCTTCTAGGCTGAGATGTTCACTTGACGAACTTGCCTCCTGGCTCTAGGTTGATGGACCGATATTTCTGCCACCATTTCATCATGTGGTGGCCCACTCAATTTTGTCTAGCTACATGAATGTGGGTGTTTTTCCATTTTCTATAGAGGGATTGGTTATTTATCGTGAATTGACTCTTCTAGACTGTGTAGAGATATGCCATCAATAGCAACAATGTAGAGACCATGTCTTGTGTCTTGTGTTTTGTGTTTTATGTTTTATGTTTGTAGGAGTGTCTTGTGTTCCTCCTTTTCACATTGACTTTGGATACTTCTAACCTACCCACAACCATAACTTTGGTTAACATTGCATTTCCTTACCCCTTCATTTTTGTTAGGCCTAAGGCTATTGTAATGGCTTTCCATCTTGTTTTGGTTTGGGGGATCCATTTCAACCCATTATCTATATTTGCATTTAATTTTGTGTTCGGTATATTATCATTCACATTTTTGCTTATTGGAACCCTTCTATTCTATTAGCTACTTGTCATTTACAAATATTCATTTGACCCTTTTTATCTGAGTCCCTTCTGCTTATCTCACGTTGATCCCCTATTTTGAAACCCTTTGTTTTTCAACCCATTCAACTAATGCATCGTTATTATTTCAGACCATACGTATGGCCCTAGCTTTATTCATACTACGTCACTTTACTTCGTCATTGTATTTTCATTTGTCATTTTCTACTATATGGCTCACCCCCTTGCACTCCACCCTGACCTAGGCACTTTGACCTCCATCTTCTCCTTTTCATTGGCCATAATCTCACCTTTGACTACTTAAGACTCATTTTTGCTCGATTTACTGTGATTCACATTAACCTTCATCTCAATTTTCATCTTAACCTTGCTCTTGAGTTGCGCTAACATGTCCACAACCTCTTTCTCAATCTCGTCCCTCGTTTGTCAGAGTATTATTCATTTGGGGCATTTTGTCATGGTTTTAGGCATGTGGTATTATTTTTCTTATGACATCCACACACATTTCTCCGCTGCTAACCTGAACCAGACCTTTACACCCTCGCTCTCCTATTCTTCTTCCAAACCATTGCACAGATCTTATGACCCTCTTTGCTAGGGGCAGCCGAGTCCTATTTGGCACCTTGTAGTTTGGCGTCGTGTTCTTGAAATTGTTCTTTACAGTTTTTCGGTTTTCTGGCCCTATCATTAGACATCATTTGCATATTTGCTATTTAGCTTTCTGTGGATACGCTGCATATTGTGTTTGGCACTCCCTTATACTCATTCCACCTTTGACATTCTTCTCTTTGCCACGTTTTTTGCACTTTGTCATGTTTCGCATTTGAGAGCTCCTTTGCAATATATTTATCCTTTGAAGCCTATTCACCTCGTTGTTTTAGACTTCATGTAGTATTCTCATATTGTATATTCTTTCCTTGATTTTTCAGTTATGGGGAGCTTCATCCATTATTTTGCCTTGCTAACTCGATCATTCTTCGTATTCTGCTTTTTCGTAGGTATATAATCTAATGAGGTTTTGGGGATTATAGCATTGTTCATGTTGCTATTGAGGCGATCGTATTTTAGACTTTTTCTGGCAGTTGGGCTCTTGTCTGTGGTTATTTTCTTGTTGCATTTGTTCATTGGCTTGCATTCCTCTTTTCTCGTATTTATGCTTGAGCTTAAAACATATAACTTTGTTGTCTTTTTCGGAAACATTGCTTTGAAATTATCATTATGTTGGCGATTGTCATTTATCATGTAACATTGCAGCTTCGCGAAGTTGTATTCTCTGTTCTTGAACATGGGTGACATGTTATGTTGTTAGGTGGTTTTCCATTTTTTACGGACTCGGCATAGGTTTATTGCTTATATAGCTGGGTGATCCTTTGTTTATGTTAGCTCCACTTTGTCATATTCACATTAGGCTTCTTTTTTCGTGCATCGCTTTACTCACAATATGTAACATTACATACTCATTGTGTTTTCATTTCCTTTAACATGTATATTCCCTCATTTGCTTTCTTATTGCAGACCATCGGTACGGCCCTAGCTTTGCTAACAATATGTCCTTCTACGTAGTCATTCTGCCATATGGCTAACCTCCTCGCACTCCTCTGTGACCTTGCCACCGTTGACTTTCATTTCCTCTTTTCTCTTGGCCATAACCTCACCTTGACTTTGGCCTCACATTTGCCATAAATTGCTTGTGCATCGCCATCCTACTTTTTCAAACTTAAGCCTCGTTTTTCTTGATCCATGATGTGATCCAAAACTTCACTCTCATCTCCCTTGACCTTCCTCTTGATTTGTACTGACATGTCTGCCACTTCTCCCTCAACCTCTTCATACTCACAGTGCTATATTCATATTGCAGCATCCCTTTCTCGCTCCAAATGTCGTATTATTTTCCTTATGACCTCTCATTTAATACTATCATTTCTCTTTTATTCAACATTCACATATTGTTTAAAAAATATGTTGCATTGCATTTTTTGTCGCAAGCACGTTCTATTTGGCAAATTCTAGTTTGGCATCGTGTTCTTGAAGTTCTTTAGCATTCTATGGTTTTTCTGGCGCTATCATTATACATCATTGGCATATTTCCTATTTGGCTTTATCTGGATATGCTGCATATTGCGTTTGGCACTGCATCGAGATTTTGCGACATGGGTTTCTATTGCATCATCTTTCATTTTTATGCTTCTCTTTATCTAGATGTGGAGTATCTTACGTTATTGTACACAAGGTGTTATATTGGGCACATTCTAATTTTGTGTATGGTGCTGGTTCTGCATGATTCTAGTTATCTCGGGAAATCCATTTCTAGCTATCTATTGAGAGCTTTTTTGCACTTATAGTGGATCTTTTTCTATTTGGTATGGCTCGCTTCCTAACACTATGACATCCTTGCGAATCACTTATTCCTTTTTTCTCATTCTGCCGCATGGCTAGCCTCCTCGCACTCCACCTCGACGTCGGCACTTGACCCCATCGCCTCTTTTACCTGGCTTAATCTCACTTTTGACTTCAGACTCACACTTCGACCTTCTTTGTTTTTTTATAAGCCTCTCTTTGCTTGACCCACGATGTGATCCGAATGTAACTTCAATCTCTTTCCCCTTCTTGACCTTCCTTAACCTCTACCTCAATCTTCTTCCTCGTTCTTTAAAAGTATTATTCATATTGGTGCATCTAGTCATGAATGGAGTGTATTGCATTTTTTGTCAAAACCACATTTTATTTGGCCAATTATAGTTTGTTTTCGTGTTCTTGACGTTATTTTTTATGGTTTTACATCATTTGCCTTTTTATATTTGGCCTTATGCGTCATGCATTTGGCAGTCCATTGAGTTTTTCTGGCTTGGATTGGATACCTTCTAGTTTTGCATTGTGCCTTTATACTCATTTTTTGTTCTAGTTTCCACAACAGATTCGCAGCTTTTTTCGCCTCTCTTCATCATCGTGGTATATCTTCCTCGTCGACTACTTCGGCCTCGGCAGCAATATCCTTTTTCGTCAAAATTTTTTAACCTTCCAAATTCCATTGTTTTACCTCTACCGTCCTTGGCTCGTCAATCTACCTCTCGTCAGGCCCTCGCCCTCGCACCTTTCCTCCCCTTCTGCCTCAGCATATATGCTCTTTTATGTTCGTGCACATAGTCTCTTCCTCTCGCTATGTATTTTGCGATGTTGCTCGACATTTAGACGTTTCCCGTCGGCTGGGCTTGTAGGTAAGGAAGTTCTCTGGTAGTCGGCCAGTTTTGTGTCCTTTGCAAGTTCCTTCCCAGAATAGCATCGATCCGAGCCCTCGGATCGTTATTCTGGGATGGGACGAGCAGCTATATATGTGCTCGTCCTTCTTGTGGCTCGCTATCGGCGTCTTCTCACATCAGCATCTCTTTCCTTGTCCCTTGCTTCCCACCCTACCCGCCCTTATATGTTATTTTGAGTTCGTCTATTGTTTATATGTTTTTGTTCAGTTTTGACCACCAGTTGGGTGATGCTTAAACCCCAAGGGTGATGCTATCTATATTTTTCCCCGTTGGGTGATGCTAGATGATCTCCACCTGATGATGATGCTATTTTTTCGTTTTCCACCTCTCGGTGCTGTTTTCTATTTCTATATATGTTGTTTACAGTTCCTAACGTCTAACGGGTGATTTTTCATCTATTTTTGGTTCATGCACTCTTTGTTGTTGTCCACCTTAGGTGTTGCTATAATCATGTTTTCTTTAATAATATTTTTCTTTTTTCGGCATTATGCCGCATTATTCTCTACCTGCGGGTGATGCTGTTTATTTTCTACCTCGAGGGTGACGCATATTTCTTTTCACATAATTGTTATCCACCCGTTGGGTGACGCTTTTCTCCACCCTATGGGTGATGCTATCTCCACCTGTGGGTGATGCTGTTTATTTCCACCTCGAGGGTGACGCATATTTCTTTTTACATAATTGTTCTCCACCCGTTGGGTGATGTCTCCACCCTATTGGGTGGTGCTCTCTTTTTCTGCTACATGTTTGATTTTCTCTAACCAGTTTTTTAGAGTTCTTTGTGTTGCTTGCAGGTTTTACGCCATCTTCCGAGGTCTTGTTTTTTTCGGCTTCGCCATCGACCCATCTCCTTCGGTTCTCCAGGCAACACATTCAAGGTTGCTGGCGACCATTTCTCATTAGGGTTTTCCTCGAAAACCCGAAAGGGCGGGGTTTTTTATCCTGATGAGAAGTTGTCGCCATTACCCTTCTATACTGCCTGTGCACATTTCTTTTGTTTCCGGGGTAGCCCAATATTGTTCCTATGGTCGGCTACCCCTCTCTATTCTTCAAACATTGTATACTGCTACTGTGATGAATGACATGCCTATCTATCTATGGCCGGTTTTGTGTCCTTTGCGAGTCCCTTCCCAGAATTGCTTATGAAAGATATATACATTATATGTGGCTTAAAATGCAAACATGTGGTGTAAAAATAGCCTTTGATTAGTGACACATGTCGCCTATCTAAAGTCAGGAAAGAGAAATATTCGCAGCGGGGAGTCAGGAAAGAGAAATGTTCGTGGCAGCCTTGGTCGTCGCGATAAATTTCTTGTATTTATAAGCACGATACTAATATAGTATTATAGAGCATCCCACATTCTAAGAAATTGAACCATTGAATTAACTCCTCCCTCCCCCAAGTTGTTTTTGCTGATATTCATGCAGTGCGTCCATCGGTAGGCTCGGACCGTTGGATGTCGATTTCAGTCGATCCTGGCTATCATTAAGAGCGACTCGGTTTTTAGCAAGTTTTAGTTAATGGTTAATTTGAAATACAGAATTAAAGCAAAGGTTGGAGGGAGATTGCATTATATCATGTACTACACAAATATAGACTTAGCACTCCAAACACCAAGCCAGGGCTCCACCCTGACCTATGAGGTGTTAGACCCATACCCGGCCTATATACGGTGACCGACTATAAACCTAGCCCACTATAAGGACACCCATAGCCGCGATCAACAAGGTCCTGCCCTTCACAATTTCATTGCCCACTGTATGGTGCTCAATGACAATACAGCATTCACATCTAGGTGGGCTCTTATGCATAGGCTGAATCTAATGGGATTTATAGGAATTTCCCAAGCACAAGAGGTGCAGAATTGAACTATTACACAACCATCCAATATAACATAACTAAGTAGTAATGACATGTAATGTCATATGTTATAGCATAATGTACTGCATGAGTTGAAAGCATGTGCATACTTCTTTGGAGATGCCCTCCTTTTCCACTTATTTCTCTCCAAAGTTCGTCCTTATCTTCTCTTTCATCTTTGCCATTCTTTGGTCCTTCAATTACGTCTCCCGTGCCTTTTTTTAAATATATGTATTGCCACGTGTAGCCGAAATCCAAATCTCACGATTTTCGGGCAGTAAAAAACCATTCTTTATCTGATCTATTATGCTCCATCTCATTCTTTGCCCTTTCTAGCTTCCACTTCAGATTATGCTTCATTTTGTGATTGGCATCTCGGGTCCTCGCAAAACCCTGTATGTCGTCTTCTTTTTCACGTTTGACCTCCGACCCATTCGAACCTTTTGAACCTACCAGTTCAAACAACCATGCTTCTTCCCCTTTTGCCTATTGTAAAGAGGATATGCCATGTTCGTTAAGGGGGCCAACAAAAACCCTCCCTTATATGCCTTATCTAGGGTTAAAAAACCCCTTTCCACATAGATACTACACTAGATTGCCCTTAAAAACCTCATAATCCCATGTATATACATACAACTTAGGTAAAAAATAATTCCACCCCCGTTAACTCATATGTACCACCTACACTATGTGGAACCCCAGGGTTTCTTTCATCTATGGTTCTCTAAGTCACCCCTTCACCTATGCACCTGTGCACTCACAAATTTTTAGATCTTAATGTCATATAAATACTCTTTTGTCTGCCCCTCTAGTTTTCATGATCACCATGCACCTCCAGCTGTCTACCGTAATTACTCGTGTGAAGGATGGAAATATAATAGTCAGTTGAATTTGAATATAAACAGATGAATATAAACTTTAGATGATACGGTGTAGATAACGTCCTGGCCCGAGGACGTTACCTAAAAAAAAAATTGAGGGCCAATGAAAATGCCATTGGCCTGAAATTTTTTTTTTGGTAACGTCTGAGGGCCAGGACATTATTGCCCTTAACGCCCTGGTTCGAGGGTTTGCTTTGCAGTTGCACGCACAGATTGAAGAGAGGAGAGGAGCCGGAATGGGAGCAGAAGGAGCAAGCGGAATGATGGCTTCAGAGGACGCCGGAATGGCGCCATCATATTGTTTAGGGTCTGAATGTGCTATTTTAGATCTATCACCTGAGAATCCTTTGATTTCTCAAGATGCTCTGATGGCTAAACAACAGCAAAAGATCAGCGAAGGGAAGAAGACGCCTGCTAAAATGAGCAAGAATCGCCAGAAGAGGAGCAATGCAAGAGTTGCAGACAAGCTTTGTGCCACTCCCAAGAAATCTCGAGTTTCTTCGGAAATTTTAGCAGTAGATTGTGACGGTCCAAGGGAATATACGCCATAAATACGTATATTCCTGGATCCGTCACCATACAAGTCTATCTTTATAGCCTTGTATACCATAGATTGTGGCACTAGGGGGCATGGCTAAGTTATTCTCATAACTTAGCCAACCATAGGTTAAGCCATTATCCACGTGGCCTTAACCTATTGGGGCACCGCCACACAGGACTCACCCGATTGGTGCCACGTGGCATCCTAGGTGGACCTAACTTATATAGGCATAAACCCTAACCCTAGACCTCTTTCCAGCCCTAGCACCCGTGAGACTCACCTACTTGTTCGAACCCCGTTTTCAACATCGATTCGTTAATGGCATAGGTTTGCGGCAGCTGGCCAGGTAGACCCGATTCTTGGAGGAGGAACAGCAGACTTGTGAGTCGAAGACTATGGAGGCGCCGGATCTGGAGGGAGAGCATCGAGGAGGTATGTAGGATAGTAGTTGTGAAAGCTCATCCGGGATTAGCATTCCAGGTGTGCTAGTATTTTGTATCTAGAGTAGAGCCATCCTAGAACCCATATTCAAGATCTTGAACCCTAATCAAGGAACCCTAACTATTAGTTAGTTGTATGATTAGGTTAAGATGTTCTTCTTATGGTTATTCTCATGATGTGATGATTATGTGATGATGGTTGATCATGTTTGCTCCTCTTGTATTGGGAAGGGGGTAGAGACCTAGAGCCATATGTAGTATGCTCCTAGAGTAGACCCCTTAGTTCCTATTAGTTGCGGCTTTTGTGCATAGGAGCCCACCGAGGCTATTGGGGCTATGATATGACTCAACACCCGGATAACGGGCTAGAGGGAAAGTGGAGGGAGGATCCCTGCCGGAGTGGGGGCCGGGGATCCCATAGCGGGCTAGGGCTTATGGTCGGTCACTGCCGTGGGGCGAGCATGGGTCCGACACCTCTGGGGGCAATGGTGTTGCCCCGCCTCCGGGAGTTGCAAGTGTTGGCTTGGCTCTCGTTTTGGGGGGTTCAGTCGGGTACGAATCGTGTGTCGCCACGATTCTCTAGCCGCCCACGGCACCTCTAGACCCCAGGAAGGGGAGATGCAACCCTTCCTGCCTCATCGGACCGGGGAGATGCAACACCGGAGTAGTCCCGGATGGGTGATGCCATGGGATTGCGATCCAGGAAGGCTAGAGTCCGTCGAGCCGATTTAGCCCATCTGCAAAGTATGCACAGGAGGGGCGGATGGAGTGGTCAACCCTAGCCATTGTTCTATGCCAACCCTCGCCATCGCCATGACTCGGTCTGCTCTATCTTGAGGCCTAGCTGGTCAGTCACCCTCCCTACGGTAATCCGAGGCGGGGTAGGAGCTCTCTGTTTTATGGTTTGTGATTATCATCTATGCATTGGATTATGTGTGATGCACTACCCTTCGAGGTAGTATTTGTATATGTTGATGCTAGTTCTGACGTGTTATCGCTTCCGCTGTTATAGGAGCCCATAGGGGAAGGGGCATAAAGACACCGTGTTCCCTTCCCGCACTAAGAGTCACCTCGAGTGCGGGTAGGCGAAGGGCCCATGCGGTTGTTGAGCCGGATGGGGATTTCGCCGAAAGTGTACGGATGTATGTTTAGCGGTGGAGCGCCACAATGGTATCGAGAGCAATGTTCTTGGTTGACCAAGAACTAGCACTGACCATAACCATGAAGTAGTCTAACAGGCCTATAGGGGTGTGAAATAAACATTTCCACCATCGAACACGCGAAAATGGGGAAAAATTTTTCTCCTAGGTAGTGGGTCGGGGACTTAGGTTAAATGTTAGATGAAGGTTTGAGCGAGTCAAACGCACCTTCTAGTAAATTTGAGTGAAAATCATGCATGCATCAAATTTCACCTAAAATGGGTCAAGAATCATGCCAATCGGAGACCTGTGTGAAAAATTAAATTAAATTCACTTGAACCATTAGAAAAATTCGAAATTCAAGTATAATATCAATTAATATAGGTTTAATATATTTAAAAAAAAAAAATTAAATAACTATTAAATAGGGTGTAATTAATAAGGGGGCTAATAAATAGGGGTAATTATGGTAGGAGAATATTCGGGGACCCTTCCTTTTAAATATCCCCGACACCTCATTTTCCCTCCAAACTTTCCTCCACCTTCTCTCTCTTGACCAGCCTATCCCCCACTTCGCTTTCTAGACCGTTAAGTATGGCAAGAACCAAACAAACCTACAGGAAGCCGTGACAGCCCCCACACTCTCGATGGCGAACCTAGCAATGGACGCCATGTGAAGAAGATCCCGGAGCACCTCCGACCCAAGAAGGGGGAAGAGGAGCTTCCCCTACCAAAGAAGAAGCAGCCGACGGCACCTATCACGATGCCGAGCAGCCCCTCGCCGGGCAGGAACACAAAGAACCGACGAGTCTCGCCACTTGGGGGCCACGCATTAACCGGGCGGGAAGAGCAGAGGAAGAGCTGTGTCCAAAGATGTGTGGACGGGGGCTGGCCTTCGGGCGCCAAGGAAGAAGGGCAAGGAGAAGGTTATGAGTGGCCGTAAGAGAGAGGGCCGCAAGGAGGAAGAGGGAGCGCTGAGGAGGAGCCGCGCGGCAGGAGCGGAGGACGAAGAGAAGAACGACGGCCCCCGCCCAACTGGCCGCGGATAGAGGAGCCTCCCTGGCCAGGGAGGAGCACGCGGGAAGAAGAAGAGCAGGAGGAAGAAGATGAACGGTGGGGAAGGGCGGACCCAAGACCACCTTACCCAAGCAGGGCCCAAGCCACCTAAGGTGGTAAAGAAGCGTATATGGGCGAAGCTGGCTTCGCCTTTGAAGGAGGACTGCCTCACGGGCGGCCACCAAGGCATACCAAGAATACCTTCGCTTGGGTGGACAAGGTATAATGATTGGTACTCGCCGCAAAACGCCCAAATAAGACCGCGTGGAGGGAGGCCGGCCGCCAAAGAACCAGCCCAAGCCGCCCGCCACAAACGAGAAGTCAAGAAGGTCCACCATGGACCTAACTCCCAGACACTCCCAGGTCTTCCCGAGATTAGACACTTTCAACAAAGGCACTAATCTCCTCATTAGGAAGGCACCTTTTGAGCCACTCATGCGGGAGGTGATGCGTACAGTCGCCACCCACTACAGAGTGACGCCGCCACAACTCCTGGGTGTTGCAAGTAGTCAGCCGAGGCCGAGCTCACCCGCTTGTTTGAGGAAGGGAACCTCTCGCACGATCCACGCCAAGAGGGTGACCTTGATGCCCAAGGACATACACTTATGCTGCCGCGATCCGCAAGGAATACCCTTGAGGATGCATTTTTGTTCAAAAGTAATGTAATTATTAAAGTCTCCTATAAATATAAAATTTTGTTGTAAATTGACCTCAATTCTTGTATGAAATTATGTCTAAATAGCTCAAATTTCACTTTAATTTTGACCATTAAAATTGCATTGTTGAAGGAAAAATTAATTAGTTAAAACCCTAGCTTAATTAGTTCAAGAAAAAACCGCCAATTGGCTTAAACCGGTCGCGTCATGGAAAATGGGGTCTCAGCGCCGACGCAGGCTACTTCTCGCGACGCCACCCGATTTCGGCATTTTGATGATAATAAATGTCCAATTTAAGTAAGAAAAGTTGCTAGTTAGGGTAGAATCGTGCTGAAAGTCATGTTAGGATGTTTAATTTTCCTAAAATCCCTCGTAGAAAGTAAATTGACCCGAAACGGGTCGTCGCTGAAAAAACCACCCCCAAGGCCCTCGACGGAGAGCCAATTCTCGCGACGCCACCCGATTTCGCTCAATCTTGCCTAGATTGACCAATTTTGACCCAACAAACTCTCATGTAGTGTTTCTTGCTTTGCTTTGTCTAGAATTGCACTTCATGGTAGCTCATTTGGACACCCAGGGCCATAGATTTGGAGTCTTCCCCATCAAGAACCTTTGTGCACGAAACCCGAGGCACCCCTAGTCTATAAAAAGGGCCCTCATTTGTCATTTTCTCCCCATCAGAACTGCTCCTAGCTCCTGTGGCGATTTTCTAGCCCCTTGCTCAAATTCAGCAGACCATTTTTCATAGCCATCTCGCCAATGGCGCCATCAAGCTTTGTTAGATGGTACAATGACTCTAATCATATCCGTGAACTCCCCTGCCGTGAGCAAGCCTTTCATGTCTTCGATCATCTCTTTGATCTTCATGCCACCTTGACCGGAACCCCTATTACACCGACATCATGTGTCAATATGATCGACAAATTACGCCCTCGGAAGTTAGCTTGCCACCTAGGGAGGGAAATGGGTTTCTCTAGATTCTCTTGCTCAAGCCATAGGTGGGGATCCAGGGCAAGAACAAGTCGTGGGATAGAACTAGAAACATGCCGCACTACATGACCCTGTAAGCATCATAGGCATAGGTATCTTTCGTGCCAAGCGCCTTTAGCATTGTTCATGCAAAGATAGGCGCTTAACCAACCAGGGGAGCCATCAATCCAACCCTTGGATTTGGCACCACTCGACACCCGAGAAGCACAGGTAAGCATCCAGGAGATCGAGACCTCAGCATACGAACACTACGGCTCCACATCGGAAACACCTATGTTGCAGATCGAACACGACTCACTTAAGAGGAGGAGGAAGAGAACCCAAGTTGGGAGATGAGGGAGGCAAGAAGAATGGAGAGGCGTATAGCTCGACAACAAGAAGTTCTAAGGCGAGACTTTGAGCCACCAGTAGGTATTACGGCCCTTACCCCAGTGATTATCGACGGCGAGGAGTACATATTCGCCACCGACATCCTCAACCTTCCCACCGCCGAGGAGGGCCTCGTGGATCGACGAGCTTCTAAGCCTCATAGCACAAGAGCAAGGCGTTGACTTCATCGACTACTCCTACCAAGAGATCCCACCGGAGGTAGCCGAAGCGACACTCCCCATGCGTGGGAAACCATGTCGACATCCGCATATCAACAGATTAGGTACATGTTTCAAAGAAATAGAACCCATCATCCCGTAAGAAGAATTTCAAGAAATCCAAAGCAAAGTTGTACAAGCCGAAGAGGCCCAAGCTCCAAACCCACCGCCAAGGCCCGTAGTATGCGCCAAGCATCTAGCAAAGATCAACTTGGAGAACGAACAACTATGTGGAGGGATCACTTAAGATCCGATTGCATTAGATGTGTTCGGCTAAGGCACAAAGGAAGAGCACGGAGGCACGGGGCAGCACAGGGGCAAATCACTGTGTACTACCTTCCGCCCTTAGTCAAGGTCGATGATAGTCTTCCACAAGGAATTCAGCCCAAGGGGTGAAGAACTGCGGGCGCCCTCATAGCACTCTCGTGGTTTGGACATCATGCCGGGATAGATTTTGGAATGGACCATGTGATACTCTTCAAAAGATCAAGAGCCCTTCATGCCCTCGACTGCAAGGGGCCACCTCGGAGATGCGCACTTGTCAAGGTGGCGGCAAAGCGCACAGAACTCCCAAAGACACTGGTAGCAAGAGCATTGGAGGGGGATCGGCGGCTAGAATCCTGCGTAACATGGGCAAGGGCACGTGGATTCAAGAAAATCAAGAACTTCTTCAAGCGACACCATTGATGGAAGAGTTGCTTGCTAACTTAATTAAAGTACATTGTAACTCCTTTTAAGTATTATCATGAAGTCCATTAAATGTATTTCTATATACTAATTAATGTATTACTATGATTTTGACTTGTAAATGAAGTTTTCATATGATTTCTTTTGGTACCTAACAACAATTTAATTGTAAGCAAAAAAAATGATCATTGCCTAACCTAATAACATGTATTAATGATCAACCCTTGCAGAAGGAACTCAAGCGCGGGATCTCGGGACCAAAGACCGACCACGAATTGGGTTCCAAGGAACTTGTTTGGCGAGAGAACAAGAAGATTTTGAGCAGGATATGTCACCGAGGCGCCAATGTAAGGTTGGTGCGATGATGAGGAACCAGATGCAACATCTCATCAACTGGGCGACACCTCTCATGAATGCACAGGAAGATGGTCCTCCACCTCCACCTTGCCTTCCGGGTGGTGACGAAGTGCCGCAGCAAGAAGGGGAGGGCAAACCAGGGGAACGTCAGGGATAGGAGAAGGAAGAGGAGAACCAGAGTCCATCATCATCTAGCTCCGGCTCATCGGGCGCCTCTTCCAGTGAGGACAGCTCTAGCTCCGATAGTGACTCTGGCACACCTAAGGCAAGGAAAAGGGCAAGAAAGACAGATGATTACCAGAAAAAGGTGGATAGTGCTATGAGCAATGTGTGGAAGACAAGGAAGTCGGGGCGGTTCTCGTGGAAAGACAGATCGGGCATGGAAGTGAAGCATGGCTTGATGAAATGGAAGAATTTGGTAACTCTTACGGTATGAAAGACAAGGATATAGGGAAAGTTGCTACAGCCTAACCTTATTGGACCGCAAGGATCCGGTGGAAGGGATATGCTAAGTCTAACAAGTCAAGAGGAACAATTGCAGATTTAAGACTTTTAGCAAGGCTTTCCCGAAGCACTATGTACCAAGGTCCCATACTAGTAGACAGATCCAAAGAGCTTTTGCTGGGTTGAATCGGGGTAGCTTATCGCTGGCTAAGTATACCCAAGAATTCATGAGACTTAGACTTCATGTCCCGGAGTATCGTAAAGGCAAGCAAAGTGGACACCTATATTGAGGGGTTGAACAAGCAATATCAAGAGGTTTGTTAGAGCAATCAACCCAAGGTCAGTTGCAGAGGTCAAGATAAAGCTATAAGTTTGAAGAGGCACCAAAGAACTCCAGCAGAGAAGCGCCAACCTTCGTGGGTAAGAGTTCAGGCGTGATCGGGGACAATATCAAGGTAAGCAATCGCCAGCCTACACCATCGTGGAGTCAAGAAGAAGGTAAGGGTCGAGCAAAGCTTTTGGGGACCGTGAAGCCACGTAATGCATCGTGGGGCAGCTCTTAAGCCGCCTCCTAGACACCGGGCCAAGAAGGAAAAGAGACAGAATGCATTGAGAAGAAGTTATGCTCAGGTGCTTCCGGCCAAAGGCACCGGACACATGATTGTCCATTCGTCATGCGCAGCCTTGGCGTAACTCTTGGATTGGGACTCCCCCAGAAGCGGGGCGAAGACGATGACCAGCAGGAGGCCCGGGACTTCATAGATGGTGAGTGTTACATATGTGCAAACATTGAGTCGGGATGATATAGAGAATCAGTCGACCGTCATTGGTACCGATGGGATCATAGATAGTAAGCCATATGTAGTCCTCATAGATATGTGTAGCTCTCATAATTTTGCATCTCCTAGATTGGCTGCTCTAATGAAGAACAAGGTATTGAAGTCTAAGCCAAGGCCAAGAGCTATGGCAAAATGGCCATTCGCACACTAAGGGGAGGAGGATCACCTTTGACATAGACCTTAGTGGGGCTAAGTGGCCGATGGGAGCAGAAGTCATGGATATTGGAAGGTATGATCTTATTGTGGGAATGGAATTCTTGAAGCCAGCCAAAACAGTAATTGATTGTGACCGAATCTTAAGTCACCATGACGGCAATCGGATGGCAACAAGTTGATAGTCAAAGGTAAGAAGCTAGATTCTCCCATGCAGTGTATTTCTTTGAAGCAGCTAAGGAAAAGCATAGAAAGGAATAAAGTGGATTACATCTTGAGGTTGGAATCAGTTGGGCCAGGCAAGCAGGAGGGAGGTAACCCAAAGGGAAATCAGCTGCCCAGGCAGATAGCAAGGCTTATTTCAGAGTTCAAGGATGTATTTCCGGATGAAATCCGGCAACTGCCACCCTATAGGGGTGTAGAATGTGAGATCACATTGGCTCCAGATGCGAAGCCTACCAGTAAGGCACCATATAGAATGAGCACCCCAGAATTGATTGAGCTCAAGAAGCAGCTTCAAGAATTGCTAGACCTTGGATTCATAAGGGCAAGTGTGTCTCCTTTTGGAGCACCTATACTCTTCGTAAAGAAGAAAGACGGGAGCTTAAGAATGTGCATAGACTATCGCCAGCTCAATAAGCAGACGATAAAGAATAAGTATGCATTGCCGAGGGCAGATGACCTAATGGATCAGCTACAAGGAGCAAAGGTATTCTCTAAGATTGATTTGAGATCAGGATACCATCAGATAAGAATAAAAGAAGAGGACATCCATAAGACTGCTTTCAGAACGCGGTATGGTCATTTTGAGTTCTGAAGAATGCCCTTTGGATTGTCGAACGCCCCCGCAACGTTTATGCGCCTCATGAACGATATCTTCAGAGACTTCTTGGATGAGTTTGTTATTGTCTTCTTCGACGACATCCTAATCTACAGCAAGTCCCTTGAAGAGCATTGTCAGCATCTCAGGAAAGTGTTGGAGAAGTTGAGACGTCATCGGTTGTATGGGAAGCTCTCTAAGTGCCACTTTGCAACAGGCCGGGTGGAGTACTTGGGGCATGTAGTAACATCCGAGGGAATCTCCACAGATCCATCTAAGATTGAGGCAATAGTTGATTGGCCAGCTCCAAGGAATGTGGCGTAGTAAGAAGCTTTCGGGTTGGCGGGATACTACTGAAGGTTCGTGGAAGGACTTTGCTAAGTGGGCGTCCCCTCTGTCGGACCTCACTAAGGCCAAGAAGATTAAGGATTGGGCTAGCCATTGGTTAGAGAAAGTCCAAGCTTCTTTTGAAAAGCTTAAAGAGGCCTTAACAATAGCACCAGTGCTTGTTCTCCCGGATCCGAGTAAGGATAAGTTGGTAGCAACGGATGCAAGCAAGATAGCAACAGGGCGCAGTCTTGATGCAAGAAGGAAGGGTAGTCGCCTACGACTCGAAGAAGATGAACGACGCCGAGCAACGCTACCCAACCCATGATCGGGGAGCTGCTAGCCATTGTCAGGGCATTGAGGATATGGAGGCATTATTTCTTCGGGAAGGAAGTTTGAGTTAGATACCGATCACCGTGAGCCTTCAAGATATCTTTTCACCCACCCACTCCTCAACTTAAGGCAAAGGAGGTGGATGGAATTCCTTGAGGAGTACGATTTTGATATTATATATAAGCCCGGTAAGCTTAATGTTGTAGCGAGATGCCCTCTCTAGGAGGCCATTTCAGACAAGGACGCATTGTAATGCGATTTCCACTCTTCGAAAGTGAGTTTGGCAAGAAGATTGAGGAGTCCTTGCCAACCCGATGTGGACTTCAAGGAGGTGTGGGAAAGCCTCTCCAAGGAAGCCAAACGGAGACAAGGAGCGGGGAAGCCTTCAAGCATTTTAAAAAAGGAAGGCAACTGTTGTACCACAAGCATAAGTTGTGTGTGCCCGAATCTTCGTGGGGTAAGGAAGTTAATTCTTCATGACACACATAACAGCCCAATAGCGGGGCATCTTTGGCTTCATGAAGACCTATTTCAAGATTCGGTAGTTACTTCTCGGCGGGGAATGAAGAGGCGAGATAGCTGCATATATTCGAATTGCCGTTATGTCGCTGAGACCAAAGGCGAGCAAGCAAACCGCATGATTCCGGTGCTTTAGAGCCATTGGGGGTGCCAAATGCAAAGTGGGAGGTCATAAGCATGGATTTCATCACAGGACTCCCTAGAACTCTTCGAGGCAAGGATGCATTGATGGTTGTCGTAGATAAGTTATCTAAGATGGCACATTTCGTGCCTTGCAAGACGACAGACACCGCATTAGACACTGCCAAGTTATTTGTAAGGGAGATTTTTTAGACTCCATGGCATGCCTCGGGAGATAATATCTGATAGAGATTCTAAGTTCATGAGTGCCTTTTGGCAGGATCTCTTTAGCACCATCCAGACGAAGCTCTCCATGAGTACGGCGTATCATCCCCAAACAGATGGCCAGACGGAAAGGACCAATCGGATCATTGAGGACATGCTTCGAAGCTATGTGTGGAACAAGCAGTCCAAGTGGGATGAGTACATTCACTTGGTGGAATTCGGCCACAATTACAAAGCGGGGAGTCATCTCAAATGTCTCCTTTCATGGTAAATTATGGCTACCGATTGCTTAACCCGGGACACGGCACAATCGTGTCCAAGGTAGAAGTATCCCAGCCAGATGTTAGGGGACATCAGCGACTAGTAGAGGAAGTAAGGGGTTATTTATTGGCAGCAAGAAGTCGTGAGAAGAGTGTAGCCGACAAGCATAGGACCGTGGGGGAGTTTACGATTGGCTATACCGTTTGGTTGAAGATCAAGGTGAAGCAAGCCAAAAGGCTGCTGGATTGGGAGCTGCAAGAAGCTTGCCCCTAGGTGGGCTGGGCCGTTCAAGATTTTGGAGAGAGTGGGCTCTCAAGCCTACAAGTTGGATCTTCCAGCCCATCTTAAGGTCCACAAGGTCTTCCACGTAAGTTTATTAAAGAGGCACAATCCTAACCCTGAGGAGGTTTTGGATACTCCAACCTTGTTGGAAATGACGGAGGAGCAAGTAGAAATAGTGCACGAAGTTACTTCTTGATAAGTCATTCAAGAAGACTAGGAGGTCTCAGTTCCTCCAATATTTGGTTAAGTGGAAGCACTTGCAGGTGGAAGATGCGACATGGGTATTGAAGCAAGATTTGGAGAAGCAATACCCGAGTTTATGAAGGAGTTTGATGGGCGAGTCGTCTCGGGCTTTGGTCGACCGGAACTTGCCGGTGGTTAGCTAGTATGTTGTTAGTTAGCTTTGAGCCTGGCGCATGCATTCTAGTTAGGAGGGTGCATGTGCCAGAACCTTGGATCGTGTGTGCGATGATGGGATACGCCTTTAGGGCATTCTCTAGGCCACACGCACCAAGAGGTGCGCATGACCATTAGGGTCATGTGAGTGAGGAATGAGGCATGGTGGGCGATGATGGGACATTGATCGGATGATCTCTATGCCACGATGCGGGTACGCACACCGGCCGTAGGAGGGTCATGGTGAGGCTTAAGTGATCATCTTGCCGATGATGGGATCGTGAGGCGTTCCCTAGCTCAAACCCTCGGGGCATGATGCTTTGGGGTGTACTCGATCCGGGGGATCGTGTACAAGGTAGCACTTCGATCATGGGCAATGATGGGAGCATCTTAAATGATCCCTAAGCTCAAACCGAAAGGGCCATGATCTTGGGCAAGGTAGTAGGACAACCTTGAGCGATGGAGGTTTGGCTCAAGGAGGTAAGGGGTGGTCCCCTAAAACCACAAATTATTAACTAAACTAACGTAATGTGCTCCTTTTGCGAGGCAAGTAGAAGGAGGACTTCAACGAGGAGCCGGCGTTAGAAGATACGGGGAGCCATAATTAGATTATGAACCCTAATAACTCTTATAATAGTATTTTGAATTATTATAAGAAATAACGATGTTAAGGCTATATAATTTTGTATAAGTACAAATATGGCCTAAAATTTTGACTTGAACTAATAAAACTTGATTGCTAAACTAAACTAAAGATTATGACATGTTGTTGATATGTTGCGGGCATAAGGTAGGTTAAGTCACCTTAGCGCAATCTTGAGGACGACATTGTCCCTAGAGGAGAATGGCGGTCCAAGGGAATATCGCCATAAATACGTATATTCACGGATCGAATCACCATACAAGTCTATCTTTATAGCCTTGTATACCATAGATTGTGGCACTGGGGGCATGGCTAAGTTATTCTCATAACTTAGCCAACCATAGGTTAAGCCATTATCCACGTGGCCTTAACCTATTGGGGCACCGCCACACGGGACTCACCGATTGGTGCCACGTGGCATCCTAGGTGGACCTAACTTATATAGGCATAAACCCTAACCCTAGACCTCTTTCCAGCCCTAGCACCCGAGACTCACCTACTTGTTGAAACCCGTTTTGAACATGGATTAGACCAATGGCATAGGCTGGTGCAGCGGCCCCCCAGTGGTAGACCAGCTCTTGGAGGAGGAACAACGACTTGTGTGAGAGAAGAAGACTATGGGCCCGGATGCGGAGGGAGAGCATCAGGAGGCGGTATGTAGGATAGTAGTTGTGAAAGCTCATGCAGGATTAGCATTCGGGTGTGCTAGTATTTTGTATCTAGAGTAGAGCCATCCTAGAACCCATATTCAAGCATCTTGAACCCTAATCAAGGAACCCTAACTATTAGTTAGTTGTATGATTAGGTTAAGATGTTCTTCTTATGGTTATTCTCATGATGTGATGATTATGTGATGATGGTTGATCATGTTTGCTCCTCTTGTATTGGGAAGGGGGGTAGAGACCTAGAGCCATATGTAGTATGCTCCTAGAGTAGACCCTTAGTTCCTATTAGTTGCGGCTTTGTGCATAGGAGCCCACCCGGGCTATTGGGGCTATGATATGACTCAGCACCCGGATAACGGGCTAGAGGGAAAGTGGAGGAGGATCCCCTGCTTGGGAGTGGGGGGCCGGGGGATCCCATAGCGGGCTAGGCTTATGGTGGGTCGCCGTGTGGGCGAGCATGGGTCAGAGCACCTCCGGGGCAATGGTGTTGCCACGCCTCTCGGGGAGTTGCAAGTGTTGGCTTGGCTCTCGTTTTTGGGGGTTGGTCGCAGTGCGAATGGGTGTGCCGCCCGCGATTCTCTAGCGCCCGCGGCACCTCTAGACCACAGGAAGGGGGAGATGCAACCCTTCTGCCTCATCCGGACGGGGAGATGCAACACGGAGTAGTCCCAGATGGGTGATGCCATGGGATTTGCGTATCCAGGAAGGCTAGAGTCTGTCGAGCCTGATTTAGCCCATGCGCAAAGTATGCGGAGGGGCGGATGGAGTGGTCAACCCTAGCCATTGTTCTATGCCAGCCCTGCGCCGCCATCGCCATGACTCGTGCGCTCTATCTTGAGGCCTAGCGGTCGGTCACCCTCCCTACGTAATGCGAGGAGGGGTAGGAGCTCTCTGTTTTATGGTTTGTGATTATCATCTATGCATTGGATTATGTGTGATGCACTACCCTTCGAGGTAGTATTTGTATATGTTGATGCTAATTACGGCGTGTTATCTTCGGTGTTATAGGAGCCCATAGGGGAAGGGCATAAAGACACCTTCGTGTTCCCTTCCCGCACTAAGAGTCACCTCGAGTGCGGGGTAGACGAAGGGCCCATGCGGTTGTTGAGCCGGATGGGGGATTTCCTGCCGAGTGTACGGCCGGGCGCCGTATGTTTAGCAGGGAGCGTCACATAGATGCATTGCCAGTTGGTCTTATTGACTTTGATTCTGAATCAGAATCAGATGTTGAAGAATCTGATGGTACAAACAGCAAGAAATCAGGTAAATCGGGTTTTCTTGATGCTGATGCAAGAATGGCTCTCACTATCAAGAAGAAGGCCAGTACTGAGAGAAAAGATAATGCTTATACTGAGAGATATTATGAATGGAGGAGAGAATATGGTAGAAAATTGTTTGAAGTAACTTCATCATTTCAGAAACGAATTCAAGAGTTCAATACACTGGAGATCCGTGAGTTTGGTCAGCATCTTATGTATTTTTTGTAGCAAGTTATGCAAAGAAATGGAAAGGTATATAAAGCAACGACACTAAAGGATTTCTTGACTACTTTTGGAAGGTTAGTTACCTGATATTCTAAGTTTGGTTCATTTACAGCTTATATTAGTTTAAGGTTGAGAATTCTTAGATATTTTAAGTTTAACTTACAGCCTTATAATAGCCATGCAAGGGAAAATCGTGGAAGGAGAATGTTTTAAATAGAATAGGCATGTCCTTTCTTGAATAGGCCTTCTTTTCTTTCTATTTAAATGAAAAGTTGAAAAATACTCAAAATCTATGCAATATTTCAGAGCTAAATATGGGTGCATGCATCCGGATACATGGATCTGCACTCTAATGTTGTGAATAGCTGTTGTATTTGCTATTATTGGTTAAAAGAACCACTGGCCATTGGGGAACAATTGAGCATTATCTGGTGGAGGTTTTTGGCATCTTGGTAGAGTCCAGAAATAATAAATAGAAATATAATAGCTGGCTGGCATGCAAGGTCCTTTGCAATGGCTGGATGGCATGTAAGATCAGCATGCTGAAACAAGATTAGACGTAGTGTAGCAATGATTTGAACAGCCTAGTTTCTGCAATTTACAGATGCTTCTTAGAATGCATAAATCGGCTGAGCTACATTGAGGTATCCTAGTGCATAGCAGTTAAGTGCATTTGTGTGGCAGTTAAGGTATAACAGTTAAGACAGTACTTTTTATTGTATTTTCACAATTTATTTTGAAGCTCTTTCAATTGTCCATGTTATTGTTTATGTTCAGATTGTCGCGAGAAGGAAGAAATGACCGTATACGTACCACGGGTCAAGATGAGCCAGACATCAATGTGTTTGAGCATCCGTTTTTTGCTGCAGCGAAAGAGGCAGCTAATAAAGTGATAGCAGATATTATGGCAAGGCAACCAAGAAATCCGGATTCCTTTAATATGATAACTGATAAGGTAATTAGAAGGTTTTCATTTCTGCAACTAGATTAAATAGATGCTTGTATTTACTATTTTACTTGTATTTTAGATGTAAGGTTTGTACTATTACAGGTGATTGTGAAGGTCTTGGCAGCGGAAGAGTTTTCGCCATCAACTCCAAATGGCCTTCTTAATCGGGTTATCTTCTATTGTATAACCAATTTTTTGATTCGTGGGGGAAAGGAGTTGTGGAATGTGGTCTACAGCGATTTTCAATTGATGCAAGATCGTTACGGCCGTTTTGTTAGGTAAGTTTTTTTGTTTTCCTTTTGTGTGTGTTGCTACTGTTGTAATAATTAATCTTTGCTATAATGTGTCCATACAGGTTCATGCAAAGGCCTTGTAAAAATCGTCCAGGAGATCTGAATAATTGCAAGGAATCAGACCTAAGAAAGCCTGTTGAGATGTATGAAACAGTTAACGAAGACTTATATAAGACTTTTGAAAAGTATATTTCTCGACTTCCACTAGTGGACGATGGAGAAGATGTTTCTGATCGCCATTTTCTCAAGGCTAGTAAGACGTTTGTTGCTGGAGGATCAACTTGCTAGTATGCTAAGACAAATTTAGGGTGGAACAAAATTTTCAAAGTTGGAAAGATCATGGGCAATACAGCTGGTATTCTTTCATCCCTTTTGTCGTTGTGAAGTTTTTAAAATTTGAAGGCTAATTTTTTTTGTTTTGCTGATAGGCCCCAAGATAAGCAACAAGACATTGCGTCACTATGCAGTCACAAGAGCTCGCCAACAAGGAATTCCTGATGACAATCTTAAGGATTTAACAGGGCATAAACGCGTCGATACACTTCGTAAATATGACCATTCAGGTAAACTATTGTACAGTGATGTTTTTTTGTATATTTGGCAGTGTCTTATATAGTTATAGGGCTGCATTACAGGGCTAAATTACAGGGCTGAGTTATAGGGCTTAAATTTGAAAGTAGTATTGAAATTTATAGATTCACAGGGCTGAGTTAATTTATAAGCTCTGCTGTGAAATTTATAGGGTCTAGTTGTTTTGCAGGATGTGCGAAATGCTTATTTAGTTGACAAATGTAAGAAATAATTATTTGTTTGACATGAAAGCAAGCTATGATGGCAATGCAAGCGAGCATTATGCCAGGCGGAAAGCCTTACGCTGCCACTCTTGCAATGTTACAAGAAAAACGTGAGTATTTATGACTCATTTGTTATGCCTGTTCTTCTTCTTCTATTTCTTATCATTATTCTAGATTCGTATAGTCAATGCACCAGACGAGAATGTTGAAACGCCCATTGTTGTTCCGCAATTGGTTCTTGCCTTGGGAGAACGCGAAGTGTTAAAAGTGCCTTCTGAGGAGCAGGTTCAGTAGCAACCTGAGGAGCAGGTTGAGGAGATTTTGCATCAATCCTGACAGCAAATGGAACATGTGCAACAAATTTCTCCTCGGCCACAAATTGCAATGGAGCAGGAGGCAACAAATCAGACTGGTAATGATGTAATTTTATGCCTTTGAATACTTAAATTTCATGTGTGTTTTACTTATAGATGGTCAGCTGAAATCTCAACCTAATTTTCGACCACCATTGGCTAATGTGACAAATGTTGGAGTTCCAAATGTTGGATATCCAGTTCAAAATTCTGCATACCCTCCCCGTGGATTTAGTTTTAATTTCTCATTCTATTGGTATGTTTTTTTCATTTTGTTGGTACGTTCTATTGGTGTGTTCAATTTCTGATTTTATTGATTGTAAATGGTTGTATAGGCAGAAAAATCCTTGGATAGATGGCAACGATTATGATCTGTAATATTTGGATACATGGCAGCGACCATGAAGTTAAGAGTTTACAAAACATGGCAATTTACAGTAGTGAACAATAGGTAACAACATTGGAAAGCATGGCAAGTTATAGCAGTGGAAAATATGGCAGTTGTGAAACAGTTTTAGTTACAGCAATTTTAGTTGTGAAACAGTTCTAGTTACAGTTGTAAAAAATATGGCAGTTGTGAAACAGTTTTAGTTACAGTTGTGAAAATATGGCAGTTGTACATCAATTTGTATAGCAGAATTGCATGTCTATGATGTTTTGATAATAATCACTATAATAATCTTTTTTTAATTGAAGGCTGTATAATCACTATAATAATCACTATGATGTTTTGATAATCATTGTAATGTTCATATTGTTCTAGGATTTTATGAGATTATATCTAACACTCTGCACAAACATATCAACCAAAAAGGTAAAAGATCTTAAGGTTCTAGGTTCCGGCTAAAAACGTAACAGAGATACAAGATTTCTGTGAGATTTCTGTGAGGCCCAAGGTTTCTGTGAGACCTAAGATATCCCAAATCCGGCTATCGCAGGGTTTCCACGCTGCCGCTGAGGCAGATCCGCCTTCACGTCAGGCTTATTTGTGTAATTTTGTGGGCGCTGCAGGCACGACCTACAGTAGAGATCCCCCTATAACAGGGCCCTTGCTCTGTTAGAACCTGTTAGAAACGATGCCTGCCCATGCTCTGCTCCGCCGCACCTGCAAAAATAGAGAACCCATGCTGGAAAAAGAAACTGGCCTGAAACACTATCCACGCCCTACAATTTAGGATGAAAACTTGCCAACCATGGCAACAATAAACCAACAAGCTCCTCAAATCCCTTAAATTATACGGTTTCTCATACTCTACACTAGTCAAATCTTAGGCCAGACCACTGAATTCCAAATACAAAACTAAAAACGTGGAAGTTTATGACAGCACTTTAATGGACGGCTGAGATTAGATCTCAGCCTACTTTGGATGAAATATAAGCGTTGGATGATATGAAATAAGTTCATTTTTGTGATTGGGACCATGGCGACAGTTTTACTTATGCAGTGGCCGAAAGGCCCCAGGTGTTCAACCCTGAATACTAAATTAACACGGACGGAAAGTGCACGAAAAGAAATAAAGAGATGAAAAGTTGGATATAAATCTGCCTGCTGCAGCAGCAATGTCCAAAATTTGCAACCGATCTCTTCTCTGGTGAAATAGAAGCGGGGAAAAAGGTGCTATGGCGAGGACTTCTGAGCTCACACCCATTGTCCGAAACCAACTCCTGCATTTTTCACCAGGAACCACCTCACCAAGTTTAGGTCCTGTTCAGGAACGGGCTAACAGCTTTTGGCAAGAATATATTGCAGTTTCGCCTTTGTGGTTTGACGACAGAAGGAACACGGTAAGTTTATTGTTTTTTTAGTGCTTAAGTGTTAGAAATAACATTAAACAAATTATTGAAGTAGTCTGATTAGTTAAATCAATGTGCTCGAACAGACAAATTCAGAGTTCCATATTTCAAACATAAAACTAAGAGGGAATTGTTATGGACAGGCGGTGGCTAATTCAGGCAATGGTAAGGGCATTTTGGAAATAGGAGCAAGGCATCATATCAACAAGTGTGAACCAATGCACAGACGAGAGATCCTTGTCTCGGGTAATTTCTGCTCCAATCTCAAATTAGGCAGAGGAACTAATGCATCAAGATTGTGTAAAGACAACATTGACATCAAGCAGTCACTTAACCTTTTGGACAAGATGATTGAAGAGCCTTCTATTGCTCACATGATTGACATCTTACAAAAATGCAGGAAGTCTAAGAATTTAGAATGTGGCAAAGATACCTATTTATATGTATACAAGACTAGTATTGGCCATATCGACCTGGGAAACTACATTGCACCCATGTTTGTGGAATCTGGGAGTGTGACTGATGCACAGCATGCATTTGACAGGTTGCTTCATAGAACTGAGCATTCCTGGACATCACTTATTCTTGGGTATATTGAATGCGGGCAAGCACAGGCAGGCCTCAGCTTGTATCAGAAAATGCAAGAGGATGGCGTAAATCCTAGCTGTTTTACACTGACGGCTTTATTGAAAGCATGTACTAGATTAAAAGACATTGATAATGGCCGTCAGATACACAAAGAAGTTAAAAAACATGGATTTGAAAGAGATGTATTTCTTTGCAGCGCATTACTTGACATGTATGCAAAATGTGGCTCAGTTGTAGAGGCAGAGGAAGTGTTTGAGAGATTACCAGTTCGAAATGTTGTATGTTGGACTGCACTAATTGCAGGATATATCGAGAATGGTTTTGCTCAGCAGGCACTGAAATGTTTCAACAGGATGCAGACTGAAGGTATTACTCCGGATGCTGTCACACTCCTTTGCAGCTTGAAAGCCTGTAGTAGCATGAGAGCATTAGACCTCGGACGACAAATCCACACTGATATTATACAAAAGGGACATGAAAGAGATGTTATTGTTGGCAATACCTTGATTGACATGTACATTAAATGTGGTTCAATTGAAGAGGCACATGAAGTTTTTGACAAATTGCCAGTCCAAGATGTTGTATCCTACAACACATTGATTGCAGGGTATGCTGAATGTGCACCTCTGGAGGTTTTAAAATGTTTTGAGATGATGAAACTATCAGGTGTATCTCCAAATGCTGTCACATTGGCTTGCACCTTGAAAGCTTGTGGTAGCCTAGGAGCCATAGATGATGGTCGTAAAGTACACATTGAGGTTGCACAAAAGGGATATGAAGGAGATATCCTTGTTGGAAATGCTTTGATTGATATGTATGCCAAATGTAGCTCACTTGCAGAAGCACAGGACGTCTTTGACAAGCTCCCAATACGAAGTATTGAGTCTTGGAATACATTAATTATTGGATATGCTGAAAATGGACTTGGACAAGAAGCACAAAAATGTTTTATAAAAATGCAGGTTGATGGTCTGGCTCCAAATGCTGTCACATTAGTATGCATATTGAAAGCTTGTAGCAGTATGGGAGCTTTAGATTGGGGCCGAGAGATACACACAATAATTGCTCGGAAAGGGTATGAAAAGGATCTTTTTGTTGGCAACACCTTAGTTGATATGTATGCCAAATGTGGTGAACTTAAAGAGGCAAGGGATGTTTTTGATAAGCTTATTTTACGAGATATAGTGTCATGGAATGCTTTAATTACAGGATATGCTGAAAACGGATTGAGTCACGAGGTCCTGAAATGTTTTAGGCAGATGCAATTGGAGGGTGTCTCTCCAGATAGTGTCACCTTTATTGGCATACTGAAAGCATGTAGCATAATAGGAGCTTTAGACATTGGACGAGAGATACACATCAACGTTGCAGAGATGGGTTTGGAGCAGGATTCTTTTGTAGGCACCACCTTAATTGACATGTATTCCAAATGCGGCTCGTTTAGAGAGGCACGGGAGGTATTTGACAAGCTGCCAGTTAGAAATGTTGTGTCATGGAATGCACTCATTGCAGGATATGCTGAAAAGGGATTTGGCCAGGATGCACTAGACTGTTATGATCAAATGCAACAGGAGGGCATATCTGCAGATGTTGTCACGTTTGTCTTCATCTTGAAAGCTTGCAGCAATATATGTGCTATAGATAGAGGCCGTGAGATACAGATTAAGCTTGCTAGTAAAGGATTCTCGGGTGATGCTTTTATTGGTTCCATTTTGGTTGACATGTATGCAAAGTGTGGCTCACTTTCAGAAGCTAGAGAAGTTTTTGACATGCTGCAGGTACGGACCTTGTGTCATGGAATTCAATGATAAGAGGATATGCCATGGACTATCAGGCCAAAATGGCCATCAAATGCTTCCAAGACATGCAAAAGCAGGGTCTTAAACCTGATGCTACTACATTTGTATGCCTTCTTACAGCATGCAGTCGTGCCAACCTGGTGATGAAAGGTCTTGAGTATTTCAGAATAATGACAGCAGAATATATGATCCCGCCAGTAATGGATCATTACACCTGCATGATTGATCTTCTTGCACGATCGGGTTGCTTTTATGCGGCAGATAAACTGCTTGAAGGTGCACCATTTCTTGCATATGAAGAAGCATTGACAGCTTTGCTCAGTGCTTGTAGGAGCTATGGGGAACTAGAACTAGGACTCAAGTACTTCCAACAGTTAGTGCCAATGAATCCTGCAAATTCCTCCCCATATATTCTCATGGGAAGCATCTATGCAATGGCTGGATTGTTGGAGGAAGCAAGTAGAATTGAAGAGCTGAGGAAGCATGCTGGAGCTACAAAAAAACCTGCTAAGGCTTTGATTGAGGTGAACAAGAAGGTCCATCAATTTGCAGTGGGTGATAATCAAGATAGTCAAATCACATCAATGTTAGAAACCTTAAGTGCACGCATGAAGGAGAGGGGGTATGTGCCAAATCTGAATCTTGTCCTGAGGCCTGTCACAGATGCGGAGAAGGAAGAAGCTTTGTGTGGACATGCAGAGAAACTAGCTATAGCCTTTGGACTCCTACATACACCACAAGGGCAAACATTGAGAGTAACTAAAAATTTAAGGATGTGCAATGATTGTCATAGTGCAAGTAAAATTATATCTAAAATTGAGAAACGAGAGATTATTCTTCGAGAGAGCAATTGGATTCATCATTTCAAAGATGGTTTGTGTTCTTGTGGAGATATGTGGTGATTCTTCCATGCCACGTAGATGTATTGGATCCATCATTTCAAGGACCCACGCCACGTAAATGTATATAGCACATTGTGTCTATCCTAGCTTGATTGGGTTGGATTTCATAGGTCAATTCCTTAGCTTGTCATTAAAAGATGGACAAGAAACTGGAAGAGTTTGGAAGCCTGCAAGGTACATGATCAAACTTGCTACTGGCAGGAAATTCGACATGTTCTTAATCATCATGCACATTTCTTGGCCAGGGATGGTCAAGATTTATCAATTTTGTGGTCCTAGCTGCAGAATAGAAAAAGATCGAGACCTGACAATAGAAAAAAATGTCTTCCTATCTAAAATAATAAAGGCAACAATAAAGTTGTTTTTGAGAATAAAAGAAAAAGCTGAGTGATCTCTTTATATAAGAATGACCTGCAGGCATTGTCATGGATTTAATGTTGTGCTGCTATGCACATGCTTTTTACATCATTTAAACCTTGATTTCTATCGCTGCTTAGGCATAGAAAATTAAGCAAAATATAGCAGAGTTGCAGGGTTGTTGCATGACATGTGAGCCCAGTAATACACTATATCAATGGGTGTCGATCTTCCTTCAAGGTTGTGTTATTCAAGCCTATGCAGCATTGTCATGGACTTGATTTCTGACATTTCAACTACAGAAGGTATGTCTATGCATACTTTTTACATCATTTACACCTTGATTTCCATGGCGCGCAGGCATAGAATATTAACAAAAGTATAGCAAAGTTCCAGGGTTGTTGCATGACATGTCGAACTAAACCCAGTACTACACTATATCATTCTTCAAGGTTGTCTATGTTATCATCGCTCTTCTTGTAAAACTAAAACTCCACATAATTTGGCTATTTACAATTTCTACTGAAAATTTTAATTGGAAAGGCTATAGATGCATTCTTGTGAAATGTCATAATATTTCTCAGAAAATAAATAGTAACATGTACGTTACAGCATTCCTCCTAATAGATGCCTTCATAAGCTGCACACATCTGTTATTGAAGAGCCCTTTCAGATGCAAGATCAATATGCAGCAGTCAATTATCCCAAATATACCGTGAAGAAATGCACACCTATGCAAGATAATTCTACAGGTGCACACATCAGATTGCAGCTACCTGGGACCACATAATTGATCTTTATAAGTCTTAACACCACAACAAATAGGAAAAGTCAGAACGTAATCATACCTCTATACTCGGAAAAAGTTGATTATCCCCAAATGCGCCTCCGCAAAAATAAAAGGGTAAGAACTACTGTGCAAACAATCACAACGGGTGCCCATTTTCGTATCAATGCCTGAGATGACAAAAGGTCTGTAGTAACTTGGCCTTCAAATTTTGTAACATGAAATATATAGATCAAGACACCAGCAAAGCTTCATACCTGCCTCTGTAATTCCTTAGCTTTATCCATATAAAGACGAGACTCAAATGTCAGTTTACTTGACATTTGACTGACCTCTATGGAGATGAAAACGAATTCCATCAGGAAATAGAAAAAAGTAATATTTGAACATAAAAGCTAAAAACTTGCTTACTATCAAGCTTGTCACCAACACCAAGAACATCTTGAATATTTCTGGTCATGACCTGCTGAACTTCATATAGCTCATCATTTAGCTTTGATAAATTCCGTTGGGTTCTGGTGTCTAGATACAGTTTCCGTGTTTTCTGAATAAAAGTATCTAAGAAAAAAATGAAACAAGGTTATTCAGCATTGGCAAAGGCTCTAGGGGTGATAGTAGCGCCTATGAAAATGCATAAACCCCATACATAACTTACTGGTGTGATGCCATTTAGAGTAAATGCAGCTAAGGTAGTTAATTCTTACAACAGAAAGGATAGATGTATGAAATAAAGTACTGACCAAATTTTATGAAAGCATAAGGCCGTGCAACAGTCTCAACCTGCAACAAGTACAACTTCTCAAATTCCCGCTGAAGCTCCTCCAAGTATTGGAATGCAAGCTTTTTAGGATAGGATCTATCACAGAGTGTGAGATAGCAAACACGAGATTCAATAATATAGCTTAAGAACATTAAGGACTGCCAGCATTTCAGCTTGCATGCAAGCTAGGAACAACTTAAGTAAGAAGGTAACAAACCCTATTCGCAAAGGATACTGGAAAAAATATGGGCCTGTTTCTACAGACATACGGGATGGTTCATGACCTTGTGACAATTTTTTAAATACAGATTTCGCTTGCTGTTTATAAGACTCGATATCCTTCTGTTCTTCACGTGCGCTATCAAGACCCTCGGCAAGCGGAAGGCCATCTTGTACCCTTGCTATCAGAGTCAATTTAACCATTTTTATGGCACTTGCAATTCAAAACAGTGAAGCACCCTTCATATAAGCGTATACAAGGAACCCCTTCAAAACGCTAACTGGGTCTCCGTTTTACTTCAAATCCTATGCTTTAAAAATGTGAAACTAGCTGTAGCAATGCAAACTCCGATCTCAACGGGCTTACTAGAATAACCAATCAGCTCAAATTCGAAATAAGAAGAACGATCCACTTATTGCTGCATGAAAAGAAAGGACCACTTGGTCCATGAAGATTTCTCAGCAACGGAAAGCTGGATCCGGAGGTGCTCCGGAGCCCTATTTCCTATGCTGATGAGATTTATGTTTTTTCATGACACGATTATAATACTCGTAAAAAATAATCAGTTATTAGTTAATTTAATTAGGACCCTTCTTTGCACAATTATTCCATCCATGTTGGTTGTGGCCAGATCAATGCTGAGAGCCTACCGAATGTTCCCCTTAACGGTAGGATATTTCAAGTTTTCAATTGAAAAATTTGTATCATCCTTATAGAAATTACCTATAAGGATCTTTCGAAAAATTACCTGGGTTTTCAGCCATGGATTCCATGACTCTCATGTTATATGCTATTACAAGTACTTTTCCTCTAGGATCAATGTCAGCATTATCAATTTTAAACAATATTTTAAGTTTTAGGAATTCGAGTCATATACTACTCTTACTATCACAAAAGGAGCCGCATACAACTGCTAATATGCACCAACATTTACATGTTATGCATACTTTTTGTGAGAATATAGGCTTGTGCGTTAATGTCCAAAAGACCAAGCTCTTAGTAGTTCAGTCTTCTCGGCATATCGTTCTAATTTTGAAAACGCACTCCGAGAACAATGTATCACCAAGCATGTGACTGCTGGTTGGAGAGCACTCTATGCAATGGAAAATTATTCGCATAGAGATTGATGATTGATCACGCAAAGATCCTTTCTCACTTACAGCTGATTGAAAACTATGGTGCTATATGTTTTTTTACAAGAGGCAGTTTTACGGCCTCTTCAACATTCTGTCATGAAGCGCCATATACGCTATATTAAAAAGCTACATGATATGGATCATGATAGGTATCATCTTCTACTCTTGCCATGGCTGAATCTCCTCCTCGGCGTTTGAAAAGGTGCGGGAAAGAGCATTGTAGTGTATGGTTTGCCCGGGGGTCTGCGCAATAGGAATAGTGCATGGTGTTTGCAAGTTGTAACCCCAAGCTTTTGGAACACTATCTAAACGGTCATTTTTTTCAAAAAATATGGAATGCACATGCCTTGCTCCAAGTTAAAACTGGTCATTATCATGCACTTACAAACCGCTCTTTGGCACAAGGACCACAAGCTTATTTGCGTGGTTCTTTGTCAGAAAAAAGCTTGTAACTATTGCACTAATTTGTATAGGATACCACAAGCTACGGATGGAATCAATTAGGTGGGAGCGGCCGCAATTGCCACGAGAGGCGAGATATTGTGCATGTTGCCAGTTAGATGTTATTGAAGATGAAAATCATACCCTTCTTAAATGTTCTGCTTTTGTGATTATCCAGAATCATTATTTGTATTACCATTCAATTCCACGCTTCCAAAACTTCTCATAGCACTTTGTGCATGACTTGACATTATATATTCTTGAGGTACTAGATGTCCATCTTCAGTTGCTGAGGCAACAACCCTCTTCTTTGTACAACCTGATTTAATTACGCGTCAAACGTTTTTCTTTTGAAAAACTTTTAGGGCAGGTGTTTTTTTAACCTAGTAGTAAGGGTTGTATTAGCCCATTGTATGGATCTCATGGGGTATTGGTCTTCATGGACATTAAGAGAATCTACCCTACCCTACCCTACTCTTACCCTATTCTATCCTATTCTTCAAGGAGGTTTGAGGAGCTCTATAAGGACAAAGTATAGCCAACAACATAAAAAACATGCATGCTATATTGCAATAAAACAAAGTATTAACACTAGAGTGGTCCCGGGGACCATTCCTGGTCCATGGACCAGAATTGGTCCAGTTGACCCACTGCCACTTAAACCAATATATCTGAGAATAGAAGTTTCAATTTCGCGATATATCGCCACCATATCAAACTTTACTTGATTCTTAATGACGTTCGAGAATTTCAAGACCAATGAACTCACCTATATATTGTTGTGATTGTTTAAATATTAGGGAATTTGACAGTTTCTGCAACAGTAACTGCATTATTGGGTTTTCCTAGCATAAACAGGCCTAAACCTTGCTAAAATTGGAAGTATTTGTTTATTTATGATAGAACACATTGATTTGTATGTTTTCAGCTTTGGGTGCTATCGTGTAACGTCTGTGGAAGCCCACAAACCCTATTTTGTTCAAAAATGCTGCGTGCAGTTTAGGAATTATTTCTCTCTTATTATTACAAGTTTTGGCTTAATTCTTGTGGCCATGGTTTCTTAACTATATGAAGTATAATCTTACATTTTTTTGGAGTGTTCATAAGTTATATCAACTTCAAAATCTCATAGGGAATTTCCTATGCAAAATTTAGGACAAAATTATATGTTACAATGCTCCAAAATCACCACCTGTAAGTATCATGAGGGTAATGAGTGATGCATTCTTCTTATATCGACATAGACATCTACTCTATCAACTTGCATGTAGTGTAATTAGGGTTTAATCTGATGTACAACCATAGGATTAACACATTAGAGGTTAAAAATTTAAGTTAATTCCAAAATTATAGGCTGAAAACTCATCATTTACTAGCTAGTGATGTTTATTGATGAATGAAAGTGAAGATCGTGAACTTTAAGTATAAGAATAAAAAATTAAACCATATGACCTTTGATGCGTCTTTCTCAGCTTTGTAGAGAACACACTACATTTCTTCAAATAAGCCTTCCAAATGGTTCAAAATATGACAAGGGACATATATATACTATGTAGGTTGTGTGGCTTTCTTGGCAAAAGATACAGAGAAACATAGTTATTTTTTACTAGTATAAAACTGTTATATCCATTACTGCTACAAAGGATTAGTGTTTTAGTAGGATAATGTTACAAGTTGGTCATCTTTCATGTACACTATATTTTTCATGAATGCGGGCCTTCCTTTGCAATATAACTCTCTATTTTCATATTGAAATAACATACTATTTGAAAGATATGAATATAATTAAGCATGAACCATTTATGGTCCATAATTGTATAGAGCATATATCTCTCACTAGCCCTATCCATTTTGTCGCCATAATGATACCATGGTTTTTTACCCTTAATAGCATAATTTTTGAAAGGTGTGAGCGTAAATCCATGTACATTCAATTGGCGAATAAGTACCCATAAATTCACAGTTGTTTGTGCTTAAACATTGCCCTCAAATTATGCAAGCTCGTCTAACCAGTTAATTTTACCCCATAGAGAACTGTACGCATAAACTATATTCTAAAGTTGAGATCAAAATTGATTAAGATGTTGCCTCTATTAATTTTCAAACTTCCACTCCTGTGGACAAATAATAGTCTGCAAGTGGAACTGCACATAGCAGTCTAACTTGACTTTTTATAGTCATAAACTTCCATATTTTTCTTTGAATTTTTTGCATTGATTTCGTGACATGGACATTTTGAGAATGTGTTTTTTCAAAGTCACGTCTCGAGGCATAAATCTAGAATAAACATAGAAGACATATTTGAATTTGATGCTATAAAATTTAATCCAAATCTCAAGGTTATGATCAACAAATATTTTTATTACTAAAGTAAATTAGAAGCTATATTCATATCCCAAAATTCAACTTCAGGTCAATCAACATAAGGAAGTTATTTATTTTAAATGGACCTATGGACCAATAATGGGCTCAGGTGCAGAAACCTTTCTTGATTTCTTGTGACCATGTCTTTTGCATTTTTAATGAGCTTGTTTTTGC
The DNA here is from genome assembly GCA_021234155.1 of Isoetes taiwanensis. Taxonomy (NCBI): domain Eukaryota; kingdom Viridiplantae; phylum Streptophyta; class Lycopodiopsida; order Isoetales; family Isoetaceae; genus Isoetes; species Isoetes taiwanensis. The sequence continues at coordinate 8,051,936 of JAJEKV010000019.1, forward strand.
GTTGGTTCCGTATCATTTTGAACTTTCATACTATGATTTTTTGGAGGACATCATATTACAAGTTACCTAAAATTGAGATCAAAAGTGGAAGTCCAAACGTCAAATTCAAGACCAGCCGACATTTTTATAGGATGAAGAAACTTGTCAATTGCTTATATATCAAATATTAGCTCAAAATGCGTTTCCTCATAAAAGTTGTTGTATTTAAACTACAACTGCCTTCTGGGAACTATAATTGGTTCTGAGGAGGCAGAAAGCAGTTTTGACCCTGTCATGTTTGAATGGCCCTATCTTTCTTCACAGACTTCGGATTGACATGTGGTAATCAAAAAATTTGAAAAAATCGTTTTGTCGAGACAGTTTTACTTTATATAAACATGAAGCTTTTGGTACTTGACTCCCCTGAGTTTGCTAGAGCATAACTTACAAGAATGGAGGTGTATATATTTTTAGATATTTTTCTAGTGAACCTTGACTGCCATATATGAACTCCTAGGAAGGGTTCGGATAGATTTTGTACCATTGATTTTATGTGAATTTTAAAGTGAACACTGCAAATGGACCATTTCTGGTCCATCACCTGACCACTCTAGTGTTAAAGAAAGACATGATTAAAGAAATTGAGTGAATTAAAGGCATATTATACATGCATAAAAACAAAATTTTTTAATGAACCTTACTTGGTTCTGGTTCTGGTTTTGTATAGATGAGTGAACTTTGGAGCCTGGAAACTGAGCATTGAAATGATGCCTGAGGTTTCCTCTCATAATGAATGTAGGCGGAAGAGAACTCCTATTTATGAAGGAAACGATGTAGACCGAAGAAGAAACTTGTGTTATCCATTTCTTAGGAATTTGTAGATGGTACGAAGTTCTATTGGCAAAACCTAATTGGACACAGATCTGATAGAACTGTAGAAGTCGGCTTGGCTACAATGAACGACAAGCTTCAAGGTAACTCTAGTTTTCTAGATGGAGGGCTGGAGCATCTCAAAATTTTGTCATATCCTATGCCCTGCCAGCCAAATTCCATTTCGATAAAACTAATAGGAATGACTAATTATACAGTTGAGATTGCCATATGGCGCATGAAATTGCTGAAAATAGGCCAATAGGGATGTGCCATAAGGCATTGATTAAAATTGCATTACCCATCACCTTGTAGATACTTTGATTGTGATGCTCTTGGCATCAAATGTTAATGTCTTTGAAGATACCTAGTACCATTGAGAAAAGGCACTTTTTGTTGAAATTATTATGCCCTTTATTCCTCAATCTAGACCGTACATAGAGATCCTCATTTGTGGGGTATGCATGTACAAGTTTTAGTATACTGTATAACATAGTTTGCAAAATACTATAAGATTTGAGGCAATGTACTATATGGTGTTGATTTTGTACATGTATAATATAATTTTAAGGGCTCTCGCTGCCCTACGTCACCCCCCGTGTGAATATGCACCCAAACCAAAGGGGGTTTAAGGGGGAATTTTATTTTTAAGTGTGGAATGTAATGATTTGTGTTATACCTAAAAAAAAATTTGGCCCCTTCGGGGCCTTTAACAAACTGAAGGGTTCGAATGTAATGAATTGTATTTATTTTTAAAAATTTTGGATCTTGGTTGCTTATTATAGACTAAGTCGTCGGCATATCTTTTTGAACATGCACACAACATGGTTTGTATCCTAAGACCTCTTCAACACATTTATAATATGATACAAGCACCTCTTATACACATTTACAAATATCATACAAGCAGTAAAGATCTCCCGGGAATCGAACCCGGAGTAACCTAACTGATGATGCATGTTGCTTCTAGCTCTAAATTTTGGCCCACAAAGCTACAAGTATATTACTTTGCCCTAACACATAACTACCATTAAAGTAGAGGCCATTAGCCTATTTATTTGTCATGTTAAATAAGGTGGGCAATTGAGAAAAATGCAAGATATATACTTTAAAACATGCATGTGACATTGAGGTAGCACACGTACAAGAGGACAAAGCACAAGAGGACAAAGCAGCATAGGAGATGCGGGTTTAGATCCAAAGGAAAAGATGCAATTTATTGAAATGTAATGATAGCAATAATGTTTGAAGATAAGCACCTTTATGGAGTTCTATTATAAATAAAGGAAATACCTTCTGGGAACGTCAACTGACCTATGATGGCTAAAACACAATGGATATGAAGTACAACAAGCGAAGCGTGTGAAATATATGTGCAAGTAATCAATGTGCACGAGAATCCTTGAATGCAATGTGAATTATATCCATGATCCTCTTTCAACACCTTGCTTTAACAATCCATTTCCTCCAACCAAAATAAAATTGCAGGGCCCGAAATTGAGCGAGAGATTAACCACGATATGGTAAAAACAAAAAGAATTGAGCAATAATTCTCCATCTAGGATAATACGCTCCAGACCACTCTGCACTAATTATTTTGTACACAATATTCTGCACCATAGTCTGCTCCAGACTAACCATGGTTGGAGCTCAATGTGAATATAGTGCTTAAAAATACCTCTTATGACAGAGCGGTCCCAAACCGAAAGCAATATCAATATCTAGCATAAGGTGCCATCTTCAAATCTTCACGCCTAACAAAGTCTTTGCTTTGAATGTAAATAATGCACTATGAGGCCCTAAATACGATACAAACATATGTAAACAAGAAGATGCATAACAGTGGGCAAAGATTAGGTCTTTCGCCATCGAAGCCTCCAATTCCAACCTTCCAATCTTGGCAAGTCCGACTATACTGCGCACTAGATTAAAACCCCCTGTTGGAGCAAAATGTGGAAGTAATGATTAAAAATACCTCTTATGATTGAGCAGTCCCAAACTGAGCAGTATCATGACCCCTGGCTCAATGACTCGTTGTGTTGTACCTCTTAATGAGAGTACAAAGGCCTTGCAGCAAAGAAGCATATTTACCGGGCAAAACCTTCCTCAGATTAAGTTATATTGTCTTGCAATGATTGCAGTTCATGAATTTCATGAACCACAATTACCCACTTGGAAAATGAAAAACATTACAGTTTCAGAATTTATCATGCATTTAATTTAATACCTGCTACGATTGCCATAGAAACTGCTTCAGCTGGAAGAGGAAGACTTACAACAAAACCACGATAGATGGGGCACAAGTGGCCATCATCTCCAACTCTAGTATTATGCTCCAATATACAGAATGTTTGAATCTTGCCGGTTGTATGGTAGGAGATACAAGGCCTCGACAATTTTCATTGCCATGGGCCATGAGTAACCACTTACATGAATCTACTCAGTCAAATATTATCTCATAATGTACCTTTTACCCTCAGCCTAAGGACCGTAAGGAGGTACATACATCAAGAATAGCTACATCGTGGAATTTGTGGGAGCAATACCCGGCTAGTTTCATTTTCTCAAACAGTTGGGCGCCTCATTATGAAGTCCGTTCGGTTCTCAGACTTAATTAAAGGCGGTCCAAGAGAGGCGCATTCAGATTAGGAATTCTATTAAATATTACATGGGTCTCTGTAAGAGTCCCAAGTTGAGCAGAGGCAGTAAGTAAAGCATTCCATGACACTATATCTGGATGAGGCATTCCATCAAAAAACGTCTTTGCAGTGTCGAGGTCTTTGCATCTGTCCAGGAAAAAATGTTGGGTTTGCAGATGTTGAGCCAAGCAATATCGGCATTGTCTTGGGCAGCCCCTGACTTACCAAGCCCGATAGAAGGTGCAACGCCTAAGCTGACCTCGGAATTTATATTCAGCAGGTCACGGTAATCGGCCCTTGACCGAATGCTGAATCTTGAAGCATGTTCGAACCCTGCAGCATTGTATTGCTTTCAATTCTTGCCTTCTTTCTTCCTAACCCTAAAATAACCCTAAAACATGATGCACGATGCTTGCATGTAAAACTCTGAAAATGGCAACTAAAATAAAAAGAGGGCTTTTGTTGTGAGCCCTTGGATGTTGGACCATTGAAAAAAAAAAGCTAAATCAACGACTAAGAAATGGTGCACTCTAGATGTACGCATTAGTACATCCATTCGAATACGCCATGAAATCTTAGGAAAACCTTTGTGAAAAGCGTAGAAAAACACAAAGAAAACCCCCTGTTATTATGCTACATATAAGGAATTTATAGTGGCATTCGGTGCTAACATTTGCCTCTATCCACTGAATCAAATTTCTTTTTGTTGAATGTTATTAGGGCTGCCTCAAACATTTCTCTTTAATTTAATGGTGAATTATGTTATGCACTTTTTTTCATCCCTAATATCATGTAACTATAGCATCATCTTTAGATAAGATAAGATAAGAGTTTTTCAACGTCCACGGGGTCCCAATGGGTTATGGGACTAGAACAAAAAGGGATGGCATGAATAGAACTTGGAGACTATACCCATAGGCAATCACAACAGAGAACAGAGGGACAAACCCCAATACAAGGAAAGACGAACGAAAGAAACAACAAAGAAACATGGATGTGTAGAAGCGCTATAAATATCCCAACCTGGAGTTCTAAGGCCATTGGTCGCAAATGATAGCCGTGCCTCCTTTGTATACCGCCCACTTTTTTTTTTTTTTTTTTTTTTTTGCAGTCTAGCCTCTCGTATTTTGTATAACTCCCCTCTTCGTCCAGTTAGCTGTATCTGGAAGAGATCTTCCTTGATAAAAAAAAAATTAGTAGTCTTCAGGTGGCTACCACATGCTGAAGGACATTTCTATCATGAGAGTTAGTGAAGTGCACAACAATATGACGAGGTCGATCCGGTCTCTAAGCCCCAACTCCTCGGGCTGTGTCAATACTAGTTTGTTGAATATGCATGGTGTTTATGAAAAAGTTGTCCAAGCAAGAGTCTATTTCAGGAATCCCCACTACAGGCTTCTGTCTTGCTCAGGATCAGGTATGGGAGATGGGACGTGCTTTGTCTGCCTGTGAGAATCCGTGTCCAAACTCGGAGGTTAAGTATATATCAATCATTATAGCATCTGTGCATGAGACTGAACCTGAGTGAATAATGACATTCGTGCTCCTGTCTGGCTCTAGATCAGTTTGTGTAATGGCATCCATGCATTGTGGCCTGATCGGGGGTGGCGAGTCTGTAGGACAATTCGGCAGGACCTTGGAAGAAAGCATAATTAAGTTTTGAAGGAATTGCTTCTAACATGATAGTAGGGCCGAGCACCACCTGTTCCAGGCAGGTGATAAGTTATAAGCGGTGGGGTCAATTGGTCTCGAAGCTCATAGAATTGGCCTAAAAGGTTCCTGGTAGCAGCGCCAGAGTTTTGAGATCGTGCATGTCTAGTTATGGCATAGACTATACAAATAAACCCGCTTCTAAAACTAAGCTCTATTTAAAATTAAGCTCTATTTATGTTTTGTTCTATTTATGTTCTATACTCACTGCTACTTCCAGTCCTATTGTCATGTCTAGGCATTGACAATGAACCCAGTCTGATTCGCGTCCCTGGGTCGAACTCAGATAGGCTTGTGGCAAGGTAGCCTGGCTATAACTTGATGCTGGCCTCGGGGCACTTATAGCATCTCGCTGGAAGTGGATGTTGCTAATAGCATCTCGCTGGAAGGGATCCGGCCGAACATAGATATGGACGTGCCTGCTCTGGTAAGAATCAGAGGCTTGAACGCTGCTGCAGGATTTTCCCTCGGTAGACCAGAATAGCTCCAGATGGACCGAACTGAGTCTTACCATAATCTATATATAGGTGGCAATGGCAATAGGTCCTGACTAAATTTTATAATAGTAGCACAAATTATTGAAAATTATATATTTGCAATTAGGAATTTATATGACATTTAGATTGTACTAAGAAGCATAACAATGAAAATTGGTGGAGAATATAATAATAGAATAGCACACATCTATTGATATAAATAAAACCTTGATATGTTATGATTAGGTTTTTGATGGTTCAATTGAATATAATAGAATAGATTTTTTCAATGGAACTATTCAAATCTGTTTCAACTAAGTTGCCCCTCACTAGAAACCCTTGTCTATGACCCCAATTTGCTATGGTAGACACCTTCAAATTTTTGTTAAGACTTGAATGGAACTATACATAGCGCAATTCTGAGCTGTCTCGAGTTACAGACAAAATTGGTGTAAGACTAGTGTGTTATCATTAAGACCAATGGCCCAATCACAATGAAAATCCAATATCATAAATGCCTGAAACATTCTCACATGTGCACGTGACATGCATAAGTCATATGCACTCCCTCTATTGTAGTATATTATCCCAAATTCCTTGAACTCAAGCATACGCATGCCCAAGTGACATGCACGAGTCGCATGCCCGCCCTCCATTGCAATATATGATATCCCAAATTCCTTGAATCCACAATATGATATCTGTGGATAGCCAGATCCGATACAATAAGGGTGATGGGCACAAATGGGTAGGGCAATTGGATGGGTAGAATCGTAGAAAAAGCCACATTCATTTGTTCTTAATGCTCTATTCATTCACAAACGCTTTGATTCATGCTCAAGAGCTCACAGATTCATTTGCAGTCATCAATCGGCCATAAAACCGACAGTGGGACAAGGGCAATGAAAAGATGCAAAAACCTATAGATCTGCGAAAGGACATGCAAAAATTTGTTTTTCTTCCTGTTTGCTTTGCGGGCATGTGGAATGGTTGACCCAAATATCGTTTTGTGATCAAGGAGATACCATGTGGCATTATCATATTAACGTAGTAAAAAATGGCAAGCACCATATTGTAGTACATTATTTGTCTCACACTTCAACCATATGAAGAAAACAATGAGCCAAATATTCTTTTAAGATTTGCAATATTGAACTAATTGGAACAAAAAAAAAATCCAGAAAGCCAATGATCTGTAACCATTCATTAAGATATATAAATCATATTTTTCAATATATAGATGCCATAAAATGGAACTATATATAGCACAACTTTGGACAGTATATAGTACAACTAAAGAAAGTATATAGTACAACTTTGTACTATATATAGTACAACTATATATAGTACAACTTAAGAAAGTTGGTACAGACTCTTTTAGATTGCAACAGGTTATTGATGCTATTCGTGGTCTTGAAGTGGCCCAAATTCAATCAGCACGTGTTAAATCTGGATTAACCTGGCTGAAAGATGGAGATCGTTGTAATAAGCTGTTTTTTAGAGCTTCAAAGCATAAGAGGTATGCAGCTACTATGCACTCTCTATATCTATGGGATGGGAGGGTAATGACAAATGCCAAATGAGATTAAACAGTCCCTTACTCAATACTTTGAAACTTTTTTTAAGGTCAAACATTTGCCTCATGAAGATGTAATGCAATATATTGTGCTTTCTAAGGTTCATGCAATTCTTTCACAAGAGGAATCTCAATTGTTAGAGGCACCACTGTCTATGTCTGAATTATGGCAAAGAACATTTGAGTTGGCTTCAGATAAATGCCCATGTATGGATGGTATTCCTGTAGAATTTTTTAAAAGGTATTGGGAATGGACGCCAAGAAGCATTATGGAGGCATACAAAGATTTGTGTACTTCACATCAATTTGATAGGATTTTGAATACGGGTTTGATTTCTCTTATTCCTAAAGTGAAAGAACCTGTGAGCATTCATGATTGGCGCCCAATAACTCTTCTATCTACTATCTATAAAATTATTGCAAAAGCCTATGCAGAAAGACTTAAACCGGTTTTGGGATTGAGAATAGATGCGGCTCAGTCAGGCTTTCTTCCAGGTCGGCAAATTTTTCATAATATAGTGGCAAAGATATGAGGGAGTTCTTTGGGCCCTATGTTCGGGTCAAAATCTTCTATATTTAAAATTGGATTTTGCTAAAGCTTATGATAGTGTGAAGTGGTCTTTCTTGGATGCCATGCTTTTGAAATTGGGATTTGGGCCTGGTTTCCACTCTATGATGCATAAAATGTTGGGTAGTACTGTATCATGGAGAACCCTTGGTGCTTTTTCCAATTGAACGTGGAATAAGGCAAGGTTGCCCTTTAGCTCCTTTTTTGTTTACTATAGTGGCGTAAGGACTTTCGCTTAACTATTGCATGAGGTGAAAAAGGATGGTTTGGTAAAGGGATTATTATTGGTGGAAGGTGACCAGGTTTTGGTTAATCGGTTTTGCAGACGATACCTTTTTTGCTAGTGGATGGTGAAGAGAATAATGTGTGCGATAATCAAAAAGCTTTTGGATATATTTTCAATTGCATCCGGGTTGTCTCCTTTATTGGGCTAAGTGTAGTGCTTTATGGGTGGGGAAGGAAGCAGTCCGCATTTTTTTATATGAGTATGCACGGAAGGTGGTTGTACCTTACGCAAAGACAAAGCTTCTAGGAGTCCCTTTTGGTCTAGATATTGACATGAATGAAGCATGGGATGAAATTATCTTAAATTTACAAAGGCATCTGATTTGGTGGAGAGGCTCAAAGTTATCCTTGGCAGGTAGAATTCAAGTAGCTAAGTCAGTATTGAACAATACACATATTTATTTGGTTTCGGTTCTATTGGCTCCAGCTTCTAAGTTTGCAGAGATAAAAAAGATTGTAAGAGATTTTGTCTGGTGTACTGATAAAGGAGGCACTGTGAAGGTGGCGTGGAAGAAATGTATGTTGTTAAAACAACAAGGAGGACTTGGTATGTTGGATCTTTCTTTACAGGGTAAGGTCTTAGCTTCTAAGCTATTGTTCAGTTTGTTGAAAGATGATTGTGCATCACCAGGTATGAAGTTACTTAAACAATCAGTGAAGAAGTGTATGGTTTTTCATAAGCGAGGTGTGAGAATTGAGCTCCCTTGGGCATTGTTATATCCATTGAAAGCTTATTCACATGCCTCTCCAGTACTGAAAGGCTTGCTTCGGGCCTGGAAGGTAGTCCAGCAGGTGATTACATTTGATTGGGAAGCTTGTCTTCAGGCATCTTCCCCCTTTTTGTGGTTGCCTTTGTATACTCATGGACAACTACACCCAGTTGTAGAATTTATGCATGCGCACTCCCAAGCAAGGTGGAGGAGAGCAGGTATTATTTCTATTGAACAGTGGTATTTTGGTATTGACATTGCTCCTTGGCAATGGTTTCGTGGAGAAATATGGGTTGTTGGATAAAGATATCAGTATATGGGCTTATGTAGCAAGTGCTCTTCCTTTAATTAAGAAGGTTGGTGACCAGAGATGCTGGAACTTTGTTCAAGGTATTAAAGAAGGCAAGAAGCTAGTAAGTTCATGCTACAGATTGCTTACATCCTCAAGTACTTTATCACCTTCTAAAAAAAATGGCACTTACAGACTTTGCCTTCTCAATGGCAATCCATCTGGAACCTTGTTTGGTCTAAATATAATCCTCCAAAGGTAAATGTTTTACTTTGGCAGGTGATTCATCGCTCTTTGAGAGTTAATGAGATGGTTCATCGCTTTAAGCCGGGAGTAAGCCCACTTTGCCCAATGTGTGAGTGGTGCATTGAAACATTGGAGCATTGTTTATATTTGTGTGCATAGCTGAGTAGTCTTAGATCCTGGTTGCATTCTCCTTTTGGAGTATCTTTGGATAGTCAGCACTTTCTTTTGGGTATTTATCCAAATCAGTGGACTGCTTCTAAAAGGATTGCATTTCACATGGCAAAGTCTTGACTAATATGGAGTGTATGGAAGCGAAGACGAAGAAAGGTCTTTTATGATAAGCATATTTCTTCTCAGGTGGTACTTCAAGAAATTCGTAAGAAGTTGTATAATTGCTTTCAGATCTCCAATTGGCCTGATCGTATTAAATTTCCAATATGGAGTGATCATCTAAAAGTGATTGATGCTTCAGGGATATTTCTTACTTCTTGAAGTACTTTGTAATCTTTTGAGTGTATAATATGAAGTAAAACACGTTCTTCAAAAAAAAAAACTTTGGACAGTCTCAAGCTCGAGATATAGCCGCTCTAGCTCTAGGACACGTGTGTTACCATTAGACCAAAGGCCCAACCGCAGTGAAACTCCAATATCTTGGCTTGAAACATAGTCACAGATGCATGCAACATGTGTATGTCGCATGCGCATGCAACAAACGCATGTAAAAATGCATGCCAAAAGATGACCGAAATTGTAGTAGTAACTTTTAACTAAAAATAGAAATAAAGTAGTAATCGAAATTATAGTAACAAAAAATAAAGATAAAATCTCGATATTCACATGCAACATTTACAGTATTTTTAAAATACTCAGTTATGTGCAAAAGTGTGAGGAGTGATGAGAGAAGGATCGAGCACAAAAAATAATGATTAGAGTTCTTCGATCTGAAAGGGCAAATAAATATTCAATTTTCCATGTGTCTTAGAAATTAGCAAACTTCTCTTGTTTAAATAGTGGAGATAATAGTGAAAAGGGGATACTATGTTCAAAAGATGGAACCCTTTTCGTATTCTGGAATACACTTGCTATTCCTGAATAACAAAACGAAAAGAACTATCAAACTTTTTTTGTATTGCGGAAGACACTTCCTATTTTGGAATAGTGAAAGAAAAACAAAGCAACATTAAGTAGGTTTTTCAGCATTTTCAATGACCTTGCTATTTTTTTTGTTTCAATTTATGTGAATGACCTTGCAATTTTATTTGTTGAGGAGGCGAACTTTTTTTTCCGCCTCCTTTGGTTTCGACAATAATCCTGCTGGTGTTCTAGTGTTTTGAAACCCTGGCTGTTGATGGCAGCTCTAGTATATTGCATTGGTTGCCTGGAATAGGTTCAAGATCAAGATTTTAGACTTAGGGCAGTAATTGTTAGGTAAAGATCGATTGCTAGCTATAGTGTTCTGACCGCCATATGCTGGCTATGGCATGTGAAGTATGCTGGATATGACATTTGAGTATGCTGGCTATGCTGTTCTTCAAAATCTCATAGTGATGAAAAGGAAGGCATGTTCTGATATTGGCATAAAATCCAAAGACATGAATTTGCCAGAGGACATATCTCAAAGTGAGCTTCTTGATAAGGTTTTAGATCTTAATGCTGATCTGGTGGAAGTAAATGGTAAGTATTTATTGGGCAGTGTACAGGGGAGGCGCAACAATTATTCTAGATTAATGGCCTTCCAATCCTTGGACTGGCTATGTCTAGATAATTTTAGAAGCATAAATTTACTACTAGCATTAGCATTATCTTATCTTTTTTTTTTTTTTTTTTTTTTTTTTTTTGAAAGCAAGAAACAGTTTTATCATTAATTATAAAATCTCAAGTACATAGCATAGATGTGTTTGATAGGGAAACACATAATAAGCAAAATCAGCATAGATAATCATTTTAGATATCTTATTCTTGGTAGCCTTTTAATATTTGGTTATTGTGTTTGGTGATGGGGCCTAGTCCCCAGGTTTTAGATGGGCTGTTGCCCTTGCATGTGCCGTCCCATAACCCGTTGGGTTCCCGTGGACGTAAAAATTTATCTTATCTTATCTTATCTTATTGCTTAACTGTCCTTTTTCTAAAAGAATATCACAGCATGTTTACCAGTTTTTTATGATGATTATTGATCCCTGCTTAATTTGCATATGTAAATGTACGCTGAAAGTTGTTGCCTCTACAGTTCATGAAAATAGGAGCTTCCTAGAATAATGCATCGCTTCACGACTGTTTCACCACATTGGGATTATTTGGATGTACTAAATCTTCAATCTTTTATTTGGAATGTGATTGCAGGGACTCTTGTCCAGTTACCACTTGCCAAACATATCAATGAGGAAAAAATACTGAATGCAATAAGCATTGAAAAGGACGTTGATGGATTCCATCCTCTTAACATTGGCAATTGTATGAAGGGAAGACATGCCGTCTCCGTTCCTTGTATTCTTAAGGTTTAGCTTTTTGGTCTAAAAGGCATGGGACATTTGTAACATGCTTTTAGATTTACATTCTTTACTCTGAGAGGAATATGCCTCCTGCAGTTGCATATTGCAACCAAATCTAACCTTGGATTTCAGTTTCCTAATCCTTACTATCATAAACAGAATATGCGACTTCTTATTCTGTGCATGCTATAGTAAATCGTAAAGAGAACATCCCATTTTCTACTAACTTGTAAGGTTACCAACTGTCTTAAACTAGTTATACCAATTACTTGAAAGTAATCTGTCTAGCTGACGCCATACATTTATATATTCTTGTTCATCTTTTCAAACTAGTAGGGCCATTGTGATCAAGGACGTGTGTTGATTGATTGATAGCTACAAACCTTGAAGCACCCAGTTGTGCCATCATAGGTAGTGACTTGGATTTTCTGTTTCTTTAATTAGGGCAAAGATATGTTGGAGAATCCAAATACTTTTATCTACTAATACGTGCACTTTGCAATCATAGTTCCGAAGCATGTGGCTGCCATTACAGTCAGCAAAAAGCATCAATGAAATCCTTGTAAGGGATTTCTAGTGCGATCTGTATGAGCTAGAACGAATTACACGCCCCATTTTCTGAAGCCATATATTTGTTATCATGGATATCTTATATTATTCTTGTTTTGGGTTAATTATTATAGGGGTGCATAGAGCTTCTAAAAAGAAGTGGGATCAAAATTTCTGGGAAGCATGCAGTAGTGGTTGAAAGAAGCAACATTGTCGGTCTCCCAGTGGCAATGCTTTTAAATAAGCTAGATGCAACTGTCACTATTGTGTATTCTCGAACTGTTGAATCACAGAGTACTATGAAAAATACAGATATTGTAATACCTGCTGCTAGTCAAGCACAAATGGTTTTCTATAGAAACTTGTGATGCCAAGATTGTAACTTTTTCTATTCTGACTTTCAGATAAAACAAGACTCTTAAAACATGTTCATATTTAGCTAGATCAACTACATGAAAAGTGGAGATCTCGGAATATTTATGCTACTGCTACATTATACAGACTTTCAAAAGGCCTCCAGACATTAAGACTATTAAGTCTGTTTTGTCTTTAATATTTATGCTTAGTATCTATTATTATATATCTTATAGAAACATTATGTTGCTTATAATGTACTTTTTGATCTTTAATTAATGGAAAAAACATCTCATTCTCCACAAAAAAAAAACCCGTCCTGAACTAGCTAAAACTAGACCAGACATCTGCCTCGGTCAATCCCTTGGCAGTATTATCCTCCCATTACTAGAATGAGCCTTTCTAGCATGGTACCCCATGTTCCATCCACATCAAAGAAACATCAGTCAGCATAGGCCATAAACTTTCTCACAATATTTGTCTTTGAAGCATGTTACATTTGAAATCCCTGGAATATTAAAGCCATTGCCATTTTAGTACACAATATGCCTTTAGACATTGAAGTCATTATACTAGAGTGTAACAAAGTACTTATTACACAAGTTTATAATGTATGCAATCTGCCTTTCTTATTTTGAATCCAACAGCCATGTTCATAATGTTAAAAACATCCATGTTCATAATGTTAAAAATGACATTTACAATTAATTCATGCTACATATTTGGATGTCAACCATCATGCAGCCTTGTCTAAAATTTCATAAAGCTTACCACAACCTGTAGAGTATAGCTCACTATCATTTGTAGAGTATAGCTCACGATCGTTCAGGCACTTAAAACAATTTAAGAGCTATTCAGAGTTACACAAAGATTTCAAGTAGCAAATCTCTGGCTTGTTTATCTTCAAATTCTCCATAGTCCTTCAAGCCGAAAAAAACTTTTTGAAAGCATAAGCTACAATGAGAAGAGAGTTCGGTACCTGCAGCCATTTCAATATACAATTAGCATGATGATGGTAAACGTGCAGGGCCAAAAGGTACATTAGGACTCTCAGTTTATCACTGATCACCCATTGTGCCTTTTGCCCTCAGTTAATTTAAGCAAGAAAGGATATGAAGTTAGAAAATTATGCCTACAGCATTCACAGTTCACAAGAATCACGAGCTTTAATTTGCTCAATCCTTCTAGCTATATTTTAAATAGGCTCCTGCCATTATATAACTATAGAATCAGAACTATAATGCATGCTACAAACATAATGCTTTGATCCTGATTTTCCAGTTGGAAGATTACACATTGCAGTCGCCTCAGCATTTATGTAACCTGGTGTACATGCTTCTATTTCTGTTAAAGCTTCCATTGTCTACTGACATGCAAGGTACCTCTGTATAATTATATTGAGTGGTATACTAATAGAGCAGGGCTGCTTTGCCTTCTATGTACAGAGTAATGAGAGAAGCATTATCCTCTTAACCAAGTTGTATTAACATCATATATAATAGCAAATGCAAAAAAGAACCTGGTAGTTGTCTGGATCCAAGTCCAGGTCATCTTCATCTTGAATTTGCAAGGACAAACTGGGTAGAAGCTTTCCTAGTAGCCATCGGCATGCCTCTTATGACTTAGCTTCGTCTCAACTAAGCTAAAGCCGAAATCTAAGAAATCAAATGAGCCGCTGCAGATATAGAGACGGAATCCTTGAAGCCAGGCAGTCTGCTACAGGCAATCCGCTACAGATAGGCCTTTTGCAAGAAATCGCCTCTACTGTATTGAAGCCAGGCAGTCCGCTACAAGCAATCTACTACAGATAGGTCTTTTGCAAGAAATCGCCTCTACTGTATTAGGTTTCGGTACTCTGGAAATGTTACGTCCATACAATAGAATACATGCTAGGGTTAAATGTAAACCACATACCATACCTTTGTACTCTGTACTTGTGAGTATGGCCCAGATTTTTATTGTTATGCATATACCATGGTATATTTTGTGAAATCTCAAAACCACGACCTTTTTCCAAGGTGCACTCCAAGGGGAATCCTAGCTGTAAGACACCTCAAGGCCATAGATAACTATTCCCCTAAGTGTTCCAGAAGATGTTTTTTTGTATATTGAACGTCCATCATGCTGAACTAAAGTAGAGGGTCCATTCAGGTATACGGTTTCAAAGCATCCCCAAGGTTTTGGATAATAGAACATGCTATACACCATGTACACGTCAACACCCAAGTGTTGACACTATCAGGTTAACATGTACACACCATTATTGTAGACACACCATTTTCTGTTGGTTATACACCATGGTACATTTGTGCCATCCCAAGTCCATAATCATTTTTCAAGGTATATTTCCCTTAAGGCCATATTCTAGAGAGTGATGTTAGACAGAAGCAATCACATTCTGCATCTAGAATTTTAAGGAGATAATCATCTGTAGTTTTAAAGAAACAATTCTTCACTAACGTCCACATCCAATCTAGTTAGAATGTAGACCACTCAATTCCCCAGCCATAGAGCATTGAGGGGACCCATATGGACATATCGTTGGTTTAATTTGTGCAAGTTCTATTCTATATACCATAACACGACCAGTGCTAGTGCTCAGATTTCAAAACACTCCCAAGCTTAGGGGAGATGGAGCATGCTACAGCATAATCATAATAAATAAATAAATAAATAAATAAATAAAATAAAATAAAATAAAATAAAACAAGACTAGATTAAGCCAGGTGCAGCAATAACCGATGTGGGAACAAATGTAGTGATTGATCCAAACAAGAAGTTGGGATATAGAATAGTTGGTGACATAGATTTTGACGAAGTAAAAGATGTAGCAAGATGGATAACACCTGTTCTTGGTGGTGTTGAGTGCATGACCATTGCTATGCTACTCAAAAACACTGTGAATTTGGCAAAGCTACAATCAGAAGCAACAGATTCAACATTGGCAGCACCCTTTGTGAGATGAACATATGATTCGTCTAGAAAATGACCTGTTATTAGATATTCTGATGATTTCCAGGGAATTGGGAGAAGGGAAGTGCAGGACTTCTTTGGAAAAAAATACACACCTTGTAACCTCACGTGTGCAATTGTTGGGGATGTAGATCCACATGATGTTGAAAGAATGGCAACAAAATTATTTGCTGGCTGGTCTGTTCCTTGTGATAATGATTCTCAACCAAAATCCCTTGTGATTATTCCTTGTGATAATGAAATGAATGATTATTTTTTGTGATAATGAAATATTTTGGTGGCTGGTCTGTTCCTTGTGTTAATGAATTTCCTTGTGTAATTTTCTAAACATTGGACTAGGTTTCAGAGGGCAAATGGGTATGCAAAACTAAAACTCAATGTAGAACCCTGGAGGGAATGCAACTCTGACAAAATATCAGTATGTTTTTTATTTACTTTTTCTCCTTTCCTTCTTTTTATAGTTTACATCTTAATACAGGGTACAGACATGCTACATGTCTTTAGTGCATGTTGCACATACCACGTTTTCTTCATAATGCATATCACCATGGGCATATAGTTCTACATCCATGCCCCTTTTTTCACAAAGAGCAGGAAGTAACATCAACAATGACTTAGAGTTTTGAATATCTCAGGTTCACATCAAGTCGCCATCCATTCTTCAAAGATTTCAGGATGCAGGATGACAATTTTAACAGGTGTGGGATGCAGATGATTCGAATATATGTCTTTTGATTTGTATTCTGGAATAGGATAAGAATGCAAGGTCCTATTCCGGAATAGTCTAACAAAATAGGGCTTTTGATTTGTATTTCGGAATAGGGTAAAAGTGCAAGATCCTATTCTGGAATAGCCTAAGAGTGCACGGGCAACCGAAAATCCTATTCTGGAATAATGTAGGAATTCTACAAACACTGACTAGGTTCTTCTCTAGATAGATTTGACATGCTCTGGTGATTTACTTCCTCTTCACACCACGAAGCTTTACATTTACTTCTTTTTGCAACTTCCGTTAGTGTTTATAATTTAACTTGTTATCCGTTAGAAATCAACCTCTTTTCGTTGGTCCGGTGGCAAAAAGAACAAATATAGTTGAATAGCATATGCTAAATTATAATCACCATAATGTTTTGAACTTAATCCCTGAAATTGCTATTTCTAGTTATTGGTATTTTGACTCGGTAGTCACTTTTTTTTTTTTTTTTTTTTGGGGGAGGGGGCTAAAAATAGCACAAATTAAATCGTAATTACCATGGTTTATTTCCTATCTTATTCCTTCATAAAACCATTCCACAGTAATGTCCATGAAAATAATCCCCATGTTTCACTACCTGAAACATATTTAAAAAGCCACTGCACAGTAAAACCGATAAAGATAGGTCTTACCAATTCAATTGTGGTTTTTGATAGCTTGAATCATGGTTTAAAAAACATGTGGCTCTTCTGCAATAACCAACTCTGCAACCACGACCTTTGCCTGCAACCGGGCCTCAACATTTCTTCCTATTGGATTTCCACTGTCTGCACATGTACTACAAATTCCCTTTTCGTCACACTCTGTGTGTGATTTGCAATTACCTATCTCCCCCACGGAGTAAGATCGACCGAGGCAGAACTTCACAATGAAACCCTAAAGTAGTGTTTCTTCCTGACTGCATGCGAAGCAGAGAAGAAGATACGGTGAAAGTACATCAAATAAAATACATACATGGCCCAAACCATAGGAAAAAGGTAGCTCAAAGGGAATAAATAGTGCGCGCGCTATATAAATACATACTCTATATGGCAAACTAGATACATGCCCCAAATCATACGAAAACCACTACAAAAGGCCGTATAAATGTATATTTTGCATGACAAACCATTTTCTGTGATATTCGAGTACAGATGTGTGTTGCCATAATCTTCTAGCTGCCCACAATTTCATTTTGCTCCTGGATGAGACTTGTCTCGTTCCTGCATCATTGGACTGGGGAGTTGCAACCTAGTATGGTCCTGTGGGATGAACACTTGAGATCACATTTCCAGAAGGCTACAATCACGGTGCATCATGTTTTAACCTAGCTATCTGCTAAGTGTGCATAGGAGGGGCGAACAGAATGGACTACCATAGCCAATGTTCTATCATAATCAAACTCATTGTCATGATTTTATCTGTTGCTATCTGGAGGTCTTAACTGCCAGTTAACTTCCCCATGGAGTCTGGACTTGGTAGAAACCCTTTGTGTGCTAACATCATCTTTATACACTTACATAGTGTAGGATGTTCCAAAGGAGGATTGGGCCAATTTCTGTCCTACGCTTGGCCATAATAAGTGATCCTAGCTAGATAGAGGGCTTTTTTTTATGATAGTGGTCACTGGAAGAAAGATTTCCCAAATTATATGATGGGAGCCTTGTATAAGTTCGAGGCATGTCACAATGGTATAAGAGCAATGATCTTGGCAGGCCAAATCATAGCATTGGCCAATTTGATGAGTTCAGTTTTGTTTTTTTTCTTTTAGCCCCTTTTTTTTTTTTTTTTTTTTTTTTTTTTTTTTGGGGGTAATATTTAAAATTGTGAAAGGGTCTTGTTGCTTGAATAGTAGCATTTAGTTTTACAATTATGAGAATTGTAATGTATATGAAATTAATGCTCAAAAAAAAATTAAACGAAAACAAATTGAAGAATGGGCAAAAGTTTGAGACAAAAGAGATCATGTACTTGAAAATGACATAACTTCTTGAGATTAACCCAAATCAGAAAGTTTTTGAGCTTCAAAAAGCCTCAAAAATCCCCTTGATTGGATCAACAATCAAAAATATTTTTAGGTTCCAAAATCAACTCTGAATTCGAATTTAAAATCCATATTTATCCCTACGTGCCGATCCTTATAAGCATATGGCGGACAGATATTTTAATGTGCATATCATTTTATTTCTTAGGTTGGATAATATTTAGGGTTTTGTCTGATCTCTTTCTCCATTGTAGTTGCCTAGTCCCCGTAGTACATTCGCCATAATTTTCTACCTTATCCTTCCACCTTAGCTGACCAGCAACACTTGTCTTTGACAAATCCTAATGGCCGAGCTGGCACGGACCAAATATACTCGGAGTGCTAATGCATATACTATTCTCCAGTTGTATGCTCTTATAAGAGAGGGCTCGGATGGCCCTCCAATGAGATTGAGCCTCCAATGAGAATGAGAGATGGCCCTCCAATGAGAATGAGAGATTCATGGCTGATAACGCCTTACCATTTTCCATTTTCTATCTCAACATAAGGTTCTTCATAAGCTTAATGCTAAGGAGGCAAATCATATCCCAGCTGACTTTAAGGATGGCATTAAAATCACTTAGATGATCAGCATATTGTTATCCATTATGCGTTGCTTTATTATAGCTTGCAATTAAGCCCTAATCATAATTGATGTACTAATTATCTAACAGGAATTCATATGTGAAAATTATATATCTGCCATGGAAAAATGCCAATGCCAAGTTAAAGCTTCACACAAAGCATACATGTCTCAAAAAACTTTTAAGGATGTTATATTTTTATGATGAATAGGAAGCACAAATCAAAGTGGAGATTGTGTATTGCCCCTCTTGTTGTGGCATAATAGCCTAGCGAAACTTGCTGAGGGTTGCCACCAATAAGATGTACATAAAGCTTAAGCAATCCCTTATTTCTTTTTTAAAACTAAGGATCTACAAAAGTTTTGCTACAATAATTTCTATACTGGCATAGGTGTACATATTTTTTTTACCACAAATGACAAAGAATGTCTTATGCTTCCTTACTAGACATGCATAATGGATTAAGTAAAATTTATCTAATACTCATTCATTTTTTTGACGAATATAACTTGGCTCTAACACCATTTCATTTTATTTTTTCCTTTGATAACAAGCCTTGCAAATTAAACGAGAGTGTTGCAACACTCCCGTTTCAAAGATTCCCTTTTCAAAAACACCATGCTCCTAAAATTGATATTTTTTGAAAAAAGTTGTGAATTTCAAGAGGTTCGGTTTGTTTTTCCCTGCATTTTGGATCATCATTAGGTGACAACTTTGTTTTTGTAAGAAACAAAACTTGAAAATGGCAAAATATAGACATGAATATAAAACTACTAAAAGCAAGATAAATCTGCAGGAATCCCTAGGTCTTGTAATCTTGCCCACATCTTTTTCCGAGGCATCGTGTCAAAAGCCTTTGCGAAGTTCACAAAGCAATAATACAGATCTCGACGATGGTTCCTACTATCCTCAATCAGGGTCTGCAGTGTAAAGATGAGATCAATGATTAAGTATCAAGACCTGGACCCCGCCTGTATTAGGGTCCAGATGCCTGATGTCTCTGCCCAGGACGTCAATTGCTGCTCTAGAATGCCGGAAAGCAGTTTGCAAACACCAAGCTGACCATGATTATTTGGTAATTGGCTGAGCAGTGCAAGTCACATGCCTTGTATATGGGGACAACTCGGCTAGTGGTCCACTACGATGGGAAACCATTCTGTAGCGCCCTGTTGAACATGGAAGTCAACACAGGTAGTATGGATGGTCCTGCCCACTTGAGCATCTCCGCATGCATACCATTCAAGTCTGACACTTTTTCATTGGCTAGACGTTGTAGACCCTGGTCTACATCTGCCTCTGTGATTTCTAGCACTAGGCCATGTTGTGGGGGCACTATCGCCGGTGCTCCCTAAGGATCATAAAGTTGTTGCGTGTATTGTTCCCATTTTTCGGAAGCGATGTTCCCTGTAGGCTAGAATGGCTTTCTGATGGCGATCTAGGAGACTCGACGTTGTAGGCCCTGATCTACATCTACCTCTGTGATTTCTAGCACTGGGCCATGCTGTAGAGGCACTATCGCCGGTGCTCCCTAAGGATCATAAAGCTATTGCATGTATTGTCCTCACTGTTCAGACGTGATGTTCCCTGGAGGCTGGACTGGCTTTCTGATATCGGTCTAGCAGAAAGAACATTTTTTACTAATGGGCTGCTATGTACCTGGCCTCCTTAGCCTTAAGGAGAAGGCAGTATTGTCTGACCACATGTGGGCATAGAGGGTCTATGACCTGGCAGAGCTAGCATTTGTGTTCCTTGCATTCTGCATCAAACCAATGATTACAAGAAGGTCATGGCTCTCGTGGTCCATCGGGAATGGCTTCTCACAAACACCTTGCTGCCACTGCCCCGAGCACATCAATCCGCATGTCTGCCTGTTGGTCTAGTATAGGGGATTGCAAAATGTCTGCCAAGTTGTCTGTGAGCATCAGGGCATAAGCATCTGCATGCTCATAGTCCAGTCGCAGCTGAGGCATGCGAGGTGGTACTACATAAGAGGTTGGGACAACCTGCCAAGCTAGTTCCAAGTAGAGTAGTAGGTGGTCCGAGTCCACCTCGTCATCTCTACTATCCGTTCCCACTCGGAAATGGTTGACAACATACATATCATGTTCTGCCACAAACACATAGTCCACCCCACTAGATCCGCACCTGGTTCTCCTAGCTGAAAACGTATTTGCAAGAGGAAGACCACTACGCTAGTACATTGCAGATTACAAGATTAAAGATACTGCACAACAATACCAACTACCTACTATATCGCGTGACCTGATTGTCACCTGACACCTGTGCCCAAGATCCCTCTAAAGGGCATAGTTGCAACACATTGTCAGCCAGGAGATCAAACCTCATGGGTTGTTCTGTGCAGTGCGCGCAATGAAGGCTCCACAAGCATGACTCTACCCAACTGTCTGTGTTGCATTGAGTTGAGATTATCTCCCTTCTGCCATGGGAAGCCCTGACAATTCCAGGAGACAATGCGAAAGCACAATCCCTATTTGTTGTTAGAAGTGCTGCGGACCGCCGATTCCGGCACCGAGGCAAACATGTGGTATCTGGTGCAAAGATCCGCGGTGGGGGCATTGGAGGTAGAGACTGCATGTGGCATGGAGGTAGTGGCAGGTATGGCAACAGGGGCAGGGTGTGCGCTCGGGGTGGGTGAAGCAGTGGGATGGGCTCGAGAAGCTGGGGCTTCAGTAGTAGGGGCCTGAGGGTTACAGCACGTGCAACGACATTTGATGGCTGGAAGATTTGCATCTTGCTCCGGATCCGTCCTGCAGCTCCTTCCTGCTTTTGGATGGTCTTGTTCTTGTCTAACTGCCTCTTATCTTCTTGCTATGCAGGAGTCAGACCTCAGTCAATGTACATGGCAGTCCCCTGCAGCTACCTTCCCTGACGCAGATTGTGACTCCTTCGCCTCTGCTCTTGGAGCTCTCTGATGGTCGGATCGATGTTGGTTGCCGCGATAGGTGCTGCTCGTGGCTGGTGTGGTATTGGCTATAGCCTGCACTGGAGTGGTGGCAGTATTGTGCAGTTGTGGATGGCCTTGACTGGCGTCATGCAGGTTGCTGGGCATGTTGGAACTGCCTTGGCCTATGCATTAGCCTCTCCTTTCTGGAGCCAGGAGTTCAGTTCCTGTTGGACTTGCCGGTATCTTGCCAGTTCATGCATACATTGCTGTTGTTGCTCATGAGCTTCTGCATGGGGGTCCTTGCCTTATTGGACGACAACTCCCCACAGCTCCTGCAATTTGCGATCTCGAGCAGTGGAGTTGTGCTCAAGGTTCTGCAAACGTGTGTTCAGGATATGGTTTATCTCTGGTGATGGCACTTCCCTTGGTCTCGATCCTATCAAGAGGACTCTCAGCTGTGATTGGCTTTCTTGAAAGGCAACCTGGACGGCTCTCATCATGATGGCAACCTCCTCAGCTTCTGATTGAAGGCGGGAGATGGTTGCCATTGTCTCCTATTTCGCACGTTGCATGTCCTATGTCATGGCTTTCATAGTGGTGGAGATGGAGTCCACATGAGCCCATAGATCGGTGAGACCCTGCTTCTTCTGTTGCCGCTCAAAGTGCACTAAGCCGGAACCATCTTCCAGCTGTTGTATGTGGATCTTCAGCTCTGTCACCCGCTGCTTCTCTACTGCCAACTGTCTTCTCAGCATCCGAGGTACTGAGTTATGCACCTCTTCTTCAGGCCTGCAATTTGAGTCCTCTTATCCTCAATTCTTGCCTCCACATCCTTCAAGGCCTCAATCGACACATGGTTTGCCATCGGGTCTGAGCGGCAGTCAGCTCCCTCGCAGGCTGATCTTGTTGATTAGGCCTTTGCCCATGCCTTCTTCTGCATGGAATAGGCCTCTCCTTGTCTTGCCATCTGCTTTGGGCCATTTTCGTGGTGGCCCACCCACTTGCTCCTCAGGAGAGCTCGTCATGTGAGGGGGCATCAGGTTGTCGGTGTTTTTGGGCATGAGGCGAGGTCACAAGGTGTTGGGCATCCAGACTGGGATTAGGTAAGGGGTTACACAGTGGCTATGGCTGTTTTTTTTTTTTTTTTTTTGGGGGAGGGAGGTCGGGGGTAGGAATTAGGGCAAGAGGGAACTGTGGCCCTGAGGACATTTTGGACGCTTAGAATCCAATTTGAGGACTCAGCAGCACAACATTTTGGAAGTTGGAGGCAAAACCCTAGTGAGAGAAAGGGCAAGAAAGAACTATTGCTATGTGACATTCTGGATTCCTAGAATTCAATTTGGGGACTCAAACACGTCGTCAACACAACAATCTGGGAGCTGGAGGGAAAAGCCTAGTGAGAGAAAGGGCAAGAGAGAATTGTTGCTTTAAGGACGTTCTGGGCACCTAGAATCCTATTTGGAGACTCAAAAACGTTGTCAGCATAACAATTTTAAAGATGGAGGCAAAACCCTAGTGAGAGAAAGGCAAATCCTAGTGAGAGAAGATGACAGGACGCTAGTAAAAGAAGGTGGCAGGGCACTGAGAAAGGACAATGGATAATTTAGGAAACTATTGAAGCAATCTTATCTACCCATTTTACATCGTTTATACATCCAACATTCAAGTACAATAACGTAGAAAAAAGTCTATATTGACTAGTGAAATAATAAAATAGAATGGAATAGAGTTTTTATTGTCCACGAAAACCAATTGGCCTATGGGACCCAAAAAGGAGGCGAAACAAGTGTATTACTGTCTGGGTTAAAAAAATCCCTGCCCCGAAGGGTTTTTGGGGGAAAAACCGTGACAGGAATAGGGTTGATGTCAAGCTGTAAAAACATCTATCATGGGGGAAAGAAATATGTACACATATCAGTCATGCCATAAAAATGTTGGCATAAACAAGTGCAATATGAAATGTATATTTATACATTTGTTTGTTTTGTATGCGTGTCTACTTTATATTTGTAAGCATTTATTGAATGCTTTTTTGAGTGCTGATACTAAGATATTGCTGTGTAATATATTAGATCATAATATACTTTGTAAGGTTTTCACGAATCCATTTGGAGCAACTCGACCTAAAGGATCAAGCACTTTATAAATCACATACCTCAAGACATTATTCACTAAGACGTGCTAGGTATTTCAAAGATGTGCTAGCTGTTTTATAGAGTCTCAATTCAATTCATAGAGTCTTCATGATATTTGATGGCATTCAGATACCAAATATGACTATCCAAATGTATCTTTCATCTACTTGGTTTTAGATAGTCAAACTAAACTGTTCAATTCTAGATCAACAGTATGAAGCACCTGAAACATCCAAGTATGAAGATGAAAAGCTTGCATTGTTCCCAGTAGATATTAGCACACCTGCAAGAGAAGCATTAATATAAGCACAATTTCATTAATTATGGACAATACCTGAATTTATGGACCATTTTTTAGTACACTTGCATGAATGACTCTTTTTCATACACTAATTGACATCCCCTGCGAGTGCTGCATATGCCTCAGCAGCATGCACGGGTATCTTAATAGTATTAGGTATCTTCTTCTTGTTTGATGGCTCCCAAGCGTAGTCGATAGTCTCCAGTTCTATGCGGTCACTTGCAGTCGTTGGCCTCCATCTCTTCTTCCAGCAATTGGCATAATTAGCTAGGTAGACTTGATTCCTCACCGGGATTGGCTCCCACCAAGTCACCAGAATAGTCTCAAAGTTCTCCTTCTTATCATCCATTTGTGGCTCCTCAGTAGCTAGACCTACCCAAGTTGGGCAAAGCACATCATCAGGCCGTGCCATAACAAACATACATTTCTTCAAATCTTTGTATGGATTGAATTCCGGTATAGGTTTGTCCTTCCACGGACTGACATAAGGAGGTGTGATAGTAGCAATGGGCTGCTGATGTTCCCCAGTTCTTGCAAGAGTTTCATCCAATATTTCAATCGTGGATGTGAAGCTGTCTTAGAAAGTACTTGGGCATTCGAGCACCCTTGTTCTTGGTTGAACAAGCAACCCAATGCAATATATGCTTGTGGATCTTGTTTTCAGCCAAAGGCCAAGGTCCTTCACCGATTTCTTGGGAGGAAGCAGCTTAGGATATCCAACTGGCATCATGGGCTTCCCGTCGTCTTTTTCTTTCCACATCTTTATTCCTCCAGCAGGCAACCAATCCACATAAGTGGGTCGAAGTTTTGTAATACATGGTGGCCAATCACCATTCATAGCGAATCCGAAAGTTAGAGGGGTGGTGTGACGGTCAATCTATCATCCCCATCACGGTATGTAGCCTTCTATAAAACCCTTCCAATCCGGAACTTTGTCAACAACATAGGGACACAGGTGTATTCAAGTTGCATTTGTGGAATTCATACGATGGATTTCGGCATTGTGAGCACCTCGGCCTTCTTTAAAGATGTGGAGAAGTTACCAAACAAGCCATCGATATCATCATGTGTATGTAGGGCATCATGAACCCTAGCTCAATCTCTTCAAACACACCAAGATATACTAGGTAAGAAAGATAGGAGAAGACATACCTATTCTTGTTCGTCCGGATCGTTGTCCGTACCAAATAAAGTATCTTGGGCGAGAGGCTTCAATGATGGTCCCTCGCTTTGTGGCAAATTAGCGGTATCTTTGCTATTGGATAGTGACAACGTTGACTCCAAAGGCCGTGGTGTCTCGCAAGGAGGACACCCATTTTGGAGCAGCTGATTCAAACACTGACAGGTGGCCTCCTGCATACTCGTGCCCCATCTCTAATCTCTTCAAGATGCTATTCAAAGAACCTACATGGAAGTTAGAGTCATCTGGCCATAAGTCCAGGGCAAATTTCCATAGCTTCCATTTCCATGACCATGAGTCAGTGCACCAGTCAATAACGTTTTGAGCTTGTCAAGTCTCCGGAGAGACTTCATAGATTGTTGCAATTTCGGAATCATTGTTTTCGCTTGATCCATTTTGTCGTGAAAAATTCAAAGATATTGGTCAGGATACCTGCGGGAGTATAATCTCCACGACCAGTACTGTGTGCGACACGAGGCCTGCTCTAGTCTATGCGCTCTTCTTTCATCATGCAGCATCCTCCTCTCTCCTTCATCCTTGGTCTTCAGTAACTTTGTACGGATCACTTCACACGTATCGCATTTGAAGAATGCAATTTTCTTTGCGATACTGACATCGCGGAAGCTCCGCCTCCACGTTCTATGAAAACCCGTCAGTGATACCTTCTTGCCAGTCAATGCCACAACCTCTGCATTAACCTCTTCTAGAATGTTGGACTTCGTAAATATTGCAGGCAACTTCCTGACGTTCTCTCTTATCCCCTCCTCGTTTCTCCTACTGCGGTGGGGCAAAGATTCACAGTTTTCCCTCACAAACATGAAAAACACGGCCTCACATGCCAATGTCGAGGAACAAGGCTTCAAAGGTGCCGGCGGTTACCATGTTCGCCTTCTTGGCGCACCCTTAAGGAATTGGGCCTTCCATTTCGGATATGCCGACTTTGAGATCCCACGAGACCAAGGTACCCGCCCCCTCATAAAGCGAGATTCCCTTGCAGCACTAGTCGTCCCACTCTTCGACCTTTCATGTTGTTGCCGAACATGTCATAAACAAAAGTAACCCTATCACTAGATTTCATGGCAAGGAATTCCTTTCGCATGTTAACAACTTGATTCGTAGAGAACTTGACGCAACACCTATTCTTGCAGCACAAGGTCCTCCAGATGGCGAGGATAGCATTCTGAGTGGTGAGACGAACAAGCTTTGGTGGCCTTACATCCTTCCTGGGCTATCGGGAATGAAAAGTGTAATGCCGTTTCTCATAATTTGGGTGCTTCTGATGCTCTGAGTTACCCTAACTGGACACTATATCTGCTTCCTGTTGCGGTTTGCGGTCAATATCTCCGAGACCTTCATTCCATCAACACGGACGAGGTCATTGTTCCATCTCACGAGCATCCCCAGTTTCGGCAGCTGCAAGCAACCCTGGCAACGGATGTTCACTTCAGAAAGGGAGGGGAAACCTTCAGTTACAGATACTCCCACAAACTTAAAACCCAGAAACTGGTCACAAACTGCATCATCGGGGCCAGTGAATGATATGAATCCTTTTCCGACGATAATGGAGTCGCAAGAGTGCCATATAACCACCATTCATTTAAATTGGATTTATGTCTGTTCCAAAAGCACGCCACTTTTGCATACCCCTTTTTGAAAGTAGCGTTGTGGTGGTCCATCTTATGTTATCCATATTCAGTAGGCGTTTTGACTATTAATTTGAATATAGTAAGGAAAGATATGTTTGATTAGCATTTGCAGGCAGCAAACATTCATATACATAAACGTTTTTTACAATGTATTGGACTGTATATACAGATTACATCATGAAGGGACTAGACCCTTTTTAGTCAAATAGGACTCATTATGAGCATCTACGTTCTTAGTTTTTTCTAGTTCTAGATGCATTTTCACAACATTTGCTAATGTTATAAATGTAAAGAATACTGAGAAACATTGGTATATAAGGCATAGCAAACCACGCCAAGCGTGATTTAATGTCAAATGGCAATGCACCCCATGAAAAGAATTACCTATTCTACTTATTTTGAATTGCAAAACAACTATAATCAATATGCAAGTTGCAAGCATTATGTACATTTCTACCAAGGTGAATCTTCAATCCGTGCCGTCCTAATAGGCAACATAGATAATATTAGACAAATTAATAGACAATAATAATAACAAATATGAGAGACATTTAACTACATGGCAAGATATTCAACAGAAAGGATCGTGGAATTTGACCAAGGATGCATGAGAGATGCAGATCATAAGCAGTCGGGAAGATCTTGTTCGCAGAAGGCCGATTGCTTTTTTGAATGCAATCATGGCTGTTGTTTTAACCTGTAGTTAATTTTGTTGCAGTCGTGAAAGATCCAAGGAAGGTCGTGTAGCTGCAAAAGTTTACTCTGCAGGAGAAACTGCCAGATTCTAGTTTGTCTACTGAATCGGCTGTGGTCAGAGAGATTTCTCGGGTTCAACATTAGAATTTGTTTCAGAAATTGACAATCTATTGTAGGACCTCAGAATTGTCTGGACTGTGCACCATCCTTGTAAATTGCCGAGTCTTTTTTAAGGTTAAAATATCAACCACACTCTCATAGCCAATCAAAGGCAAGGAGCAAATCACGCCTAGCGTGTTTTAAAAAAGAGAACGCTACCCTGGAGTGCAATGAAGATGCCATAAGTGTCAATCTCTGGAGCTCATAAAAAATGATTGTATCTACATTTGAAGTGCTGCCTGGAAGTAGTTAAGGCTTTATCCATTGAAGAATTGTCACTAGCTGCTGAATCTAGCTTCTTATCATTTATACGGAAGGAAATCGGCAACGAAAATTTAGATGCATCAGAATACAGATCATGCCAATATACGACTCCCAAGCATTTCTTACTGCACATTATTAGCCTAGTAGAATTGTTTGCTTTGATCTTCTTCATGACTGACTTATCACATAAACTAGCCACTCATCTCTATTGTTTAAATCTACCTTATATCTATCAGTGGTGTAAACTTGTGATGGCATTTCAAGCACAATAGACTTTTGTGAAGCCCCTCCAAGATGGCTCCATATATGAATCTGATTTCTATATATCACTCAAGAAAAGTCTTAATTGTTGCAAAGGCAAAGAGCAATCACGCTTAGCGTGATTTAAAAGGAAGGGCTACAAAAAAGTCTTATAACTGTTGTTACATGACTACTCAGAAACTAAGAACTGGGACTGTTCTTACATGACTACTCAGAAACTAAGAGCTGGGCTTATTATTGAGAGAAAGAAGGCTTTGGGTAAACGACAATAGCTTATAAACTTCAAACATCCAAGAAGTACCTTTCAATTTGTGCATTGACGAATTTGCTTGCTGAAACAGACTGAAGGATTGCTTGCTGGAATAGACTGAAGCATTACCGTGGAGAGATCTGCTGCATCGACAAGATCATTGCTGGAATTCGACAAGATCATTCTGTGGCACGGTCTTTCCTGTTGCGCCTCAATCAGCGCCTCAATCAGCT
Source organism: Isoetes taiwanensis (assembly GCA_021234155.1). Classification (NCBI taxonomy): domain Eukaryota; kingdom Viridiplantae; phylum Streptophyta; class Lycopodiopsida; order Isoetales; family Isoetaceae; genus Isoetes; species Isoetes taiwanensis. The sequence continues at coordinate 8,081,019 of JAJEKV010000019.1, forward strand.
TCTACAGAATGTGTTTCTACAGAGCCATCTCAGAATGTGTTTTTTAACAGCTGACGGTAGCCGATTCCAGCTTGGTCTTGCCTCGCCATTCCTTAGGCTTGTCATGCCAAAACTCGTCTTCCCACTGTGTTTTATTCCCACTGCGACCTAGATCAGAGGATAAAAGCGAGGAGGGCGGATTCAGTTGGAGGATTCGGCCAGAGCTTTTGTGGGAAAACCGCCAGAGGTTGCCGGATCTTCTGCCAAGAACTCTCCTATGCTGCCATAGTCTGTTCCGATTATGTATTCCTAGCCATAGTTTTATTCCTGCATCGTCCTCCCTAACTGTGTTTTCTTGCTGTGTTTTCTGCAGGCATCAAAAGCAACCGATCCATATCATGTTCATTCAGAGGTATTTTCTTAATCTCCTATATTTTATCAACTTCATTTTCACATGTCGAATCCATTGAGCACATCTGCAGCATGATAGGATTAAAGGAGAGGCCATGGATCGACCAAGAAGTTGCTGGAGAAAGCACAAAAAAGAAACACAAAATGGGCAAAAGATAAAATTTGAATTTTGAATTTTGAATTTGGTCGTGCACTTTTGAACTGTGAATTGGAGGAGCATATCTGTAGCATATGAAGCAGAAGAGCATATGAATCGAAGGAGCATTATGAATCGGAGGAGCGTATCTGAGGAGCACATGAATCGGAGGAGCATATCTGTATATGAAACGGAGGAGCATATGAATCAGAGGAGCACTATGAATCGGAGGAGCATATGAATCCGAGAAGCACAATGAATCGGAGAAGCATATCTGCAGCATCAAAGATAAAGAGGAAGCCACGGATCAACCAGGGACAATCAAGAAGCTGCAGCGGGAAGCACAAAAGGAAAAGTCAGATATGCATCTGGATAGAATTTGAAAACGCCTTTGTCACGCAATGCTTCGACATCTTTGCTGAAAAAAACTTGAGCTCCAAAAGTAAGCTGCAGCGACATGTCAAAGTACTCAGGCAACGAATTAAGGGCCAGGTAAAAATCCATGACATTAAACTTTCTCACTTTTCTGTGTGTTGAAACACCGATCTAAAAGTAGGTACAGAAAATGGAATGCAGTAGGTCACATTTAAAAACAAAAAAGAAATCTTAAAAAGGTATACTTTTTTTGGTCACGCCAAGCGTGTATATTTGTGGTTGTTTTTGGGCTATTGTAAGCTAAACTTGATACATAAAAGAAAAAGGTATTGTTGAGATAAATTGATATTTTTTTGGTCTTTTCTGGGTCCTCTTGTTTAGAGCACGAAGTACACTCTTTTAAACCATTCATGGCATATGCCCAAAACATCCATTTTTTTAGTTTCTTTTTTTTTTCTCTTTTGCATTTAGACCCTATTCGAAATAGATGGAACTTTTGTTTTGGAGTTTGGCATGTGGCTTTGAGTTCATATTGCATCTTAGTATTGCACTAGCTTAGAGTAATTTTTGTGTTTTGGTTGGTAGTTCACTCTTCTCAACCAATTTTTGTATTATGAGTCTCATTTTTCATGTCAATTTTATAAAACTAATACTTGTTTTGTGATACCTGTAGCTTTGATGTGGAAATAACATGTGCTATTATACGTATTTTGGACCACAGAAGAAAGCGCAATATGAGTAAATTAGAATTCTCAATCAGGATCAAGTCTTTGTGCAACATATGAGCTGTAAACTTGCCATATGAGCTCTGAACTTGAATGAGAGTATTACAATTGGATGTGAGGAAGAAAGCTATGGTATCTCTAGGAGTTGTCTTCTGAGAAGTAATTGGCATGCTGTCTGAAGAGATACATATGTAAAAATGCAATCACGTTGTGCTATTATAAAAAAAAAATCACATTCTCGATGCGAGTTTACTAACCCGAGAAAAAGTAGCAATCCCAAAAAGGTCCAAAATCATGGCATAAATCCAATTTAAATGAATGATGGTTATATCTCACAATCCTTTTCAAGAAGGGTATATCTTGTCAGCGGTTGTGCCTCCTTTCCCACCTCTGTCCGCTGTCTTTTGCTGGGGACGTCATTAGCAGACGACTCACGAGCATCTTCACTTCTCCAGAGAACGAATGAGCCCCTGGCTTCTGCTATTGTGTTTGCATCTAGAGTCGGCCAAGGAAGGGTATGGTGGCCTTCGATCACTTCCTCCACACCAACGCTCACTACTCCATTCGGTATTTCCTTGAAGTGGCATTGTGTCATTTGCCCCACAACTCCTTTTGCTACTAGATGTTCATTAAGGAAGAGATACACAACCTGCACAAGGATTTCAGTAGTGTTAAAACCGAATAAGGAAGACGAGAAAGCAATGCAAAGGACATGGGGGGATGGCCATTCAATGGTTACAAGGACAATGAAATTGGGCGGGTGCCCATTTTTACATATGAGGCCCTTAGATTCCCCTCGTTGCAAATTGGGCGGACGCCCAATTTGAACCGAATGAGGCGCTTGTATAACGTTAGTATTGATGCAGTCAGTGTCACACTGGGTACAACAAAAAGTTCTCGTTCTGAACATGCCATGATCGCGGACAAATTGGGCGCCCGCCCAATTTGGCCGTGGTTGTAGAAGAACTTTTAAGAGGGTAGAGACTCGGAAGGTTATGTTCGGCACCCGCCCAATTTAGCTACCAGAACTCCGAACAGAAATATAGGCATTCATGCAGAAAGCACATTCCAGTGACAGAGACTAGTAGAACGAGTTGGAGATCCGCCCAATTTGCCCACGTTGGGAGCTTGTTTCAACGTCGGTAAAGGGCGTTGGCTCAACTTGAGAGACAGTTTGTCCACCCGGCCAATTTCACCTTTCTGGGCTTGTCTTCATGGGAACAAACTGGGCGGCCGCCCAATTTGTCCCCCTCTAATAGATCTTGGGTGCCCCCCAAATTTTTGAAGGGGGGGAGGGTAGGACTGCACACCTCAGTGGAATTATCATTGAGCTACCAGGACAAAAACAATCGAGCACTGGAAGGGCCTGACTGCAAACAAGGGTGGACTTATTATGGAGGTTCTTGGGGACAAACAAACAAGCATGGAGAAAATAGCATGCACACATTCCCTGCACACCAATTTCAGGAAAAGGAAGGACTGCATCGAAACTTAGAGTATATCTAAATGTGACAGTAGCTGTCAAAGTCCAAACTTCATAACTTGACCGAATTACCACCCCAGTTCTTCTTGGTTACCAGCCAAAATTTTGTAAAGGCGTGAATGAAGAGGAGTGAATCAACAGGCGCCATCGAAAAGGCGTGAATGAAGAGGTGTGAATGAACACTTTCAGATTAGTTTCATGGCAATTACAGATCGAGCTATGGCGAGTACAAACTGTGGAGGAGCACAAACCTTTGGAGATTTAGTCGCCATGAGTATGAAGCCAAACAGAGTAGTGCCAGAAAATCAAAAGGTTTGATGCGCATCTACATTTAAACCCAAATGCCCCCCAAAATTTGAATGTAATTTCCCCCCTATTTTCAAAATTAAATGTCCCCCCTAATTTCGAAGTAATATGTCCCCCCCAACTTTTAAACATATATTTCCGCCTAAAAATCGTGCGCAAGCGTGCATGATTAAAATTAAAATTAGGCGGGCTTTAAATGATGATTTGAAATTCAAAATCTCCGTGCATTTAATAACGAGGTCCACAATTAATTCCTCACACTCGAACCCTTCAGCGGTCCATTTTATTTGAAAAGGTCCATTTCTTACATGCACGACACTTGTCATGCGTGCATGAAGCAGATCCATAGCCCTTTAAAAGACCTTCATTCTCCTCATTGCGGTTTTAGAAAATTACATGTACGCCTTTGCGCTTTACGCTCCACTTAACATTGTCGCCTTCATATTTTTTATCCACCAAACTCATTCTCGTCCCTATCCTGTCGGCGCCCTATACTCCCGAACCAGCTGTCGGCTTCGAATCGAGCACTTGGCGCCTGGTATTTCTCAGCCGCTTGTCGCCTTCCTGTTGGCGCCTTCCTCTGTTGATTGTCCTATCGCCTTGGAACCCCTGTACACCAAGGAATCTTGCCAGTTGATGGCATCTCGCCCCACCACAGGAGGCAAAGGTAAGCTGGACTACTTTCTTAATATAAACTTGGCAGTATCTCTGAGCGCCTGCCTTAGGGTATCCCACCTTTGCTTTGAGGAAATTGGGCTGTGGCTGACAAATTATGCATTAACCTCTGCATTAACCTCTTCTACATGCCTCACTGGTCCCCACAAATGCATATCTATGTGCAAAAATTTGTTGGGCGCCCAATTGCTACCCTGAAGGGCCTGATTTTGCACAACATTGTCCTTTTTCTCCAGAAGGCTACGCTTCCAATAAATTGGGCGCCCGCTCAATTTATTCGAGGAGTATCCTAACTACTTTAAACTTCACTCATGGGCCATTGAACGAACTTCTCCCTCGCAGCAAATTGGGTGGGCACCCAATTTGGTGTGAAAAGGGATCCCCTCCGTCCAAATTGAGCGGGCGCCCAATTTGGCCTTTATAATATAACCGTTGCTTCAGCCCCAAGTCTCCCTCCAGAATAGAGTGTTAATAGTTTCACCATGGCCCAGCGAGGAAATTGGGCGGACGCCCAATTTCAGCTCGGCAGAGTCTAAATTCCCTGGGAAATTTTGCCAGGCCCGTGTTTTAACACTTCTTTACGTTATGTAGGAATTCTGGCGCGAACAAAGCAGACTGCTCGAGTTTTTCGTCCCTCACCGAGATTTGCAGAGGCTGTAACAAGAGAGGAAGCAAGAACAGAAGAAGAGAAAGAAAATGCACTCAGCGGGTATCGTCATCGACATGGAGGTCTCGCCAGATAACAATGATGACTTCCAGATCGATGTTGAAGACAACATAGATCGGGCTTTCGTCCGTTATAAGCTTTCCCTTTCTAGCTACGAGCCATGTATGATGCAGGCAAGTATAAATGAAAGCCCACAATCTTGCGCTCATAGAGGATGGATGCTAGACTCATATGAAAGTTTAGAGCGCTCGGGCATCAAATCAAGAACTGATATCTTGGATGGCTACTACGCTGTCAGGCAGTGGATATTTGAACACAAACAGAACAGGTCGAAAGCATTGTTTACAGAGTATCAAGGCAAAAACCAACCCAAAGTATACGATACTAAAGATAGATCTATATCTAGATACTATATCTAGGCTTAGGTCTAGATACGGTGTAAAGAAGGGTGTGACAGCACAAGCGCAAGCGCAAGCGCCCATGGAGACACCGACAGTAGCAAAGAAGGCGAGGACACCTGCTCCGGCTATTCCCAGTAAAGCTGTCCCTAAACTTTTATTGGGTGGAATGTCGAGAACACGAAGGTCGCCCCAAGTCAGTGCAGAAGAGGAACAGTCGTCTGAAGAGGAACCCGGTAAGCGAAGAGGACAACATGTAGCTGGTCCGTCCTCCAAGAGGCACAAGCGGGACATCTCACCAGAGAGCCCAAATGGTTCGGAGAGGGAGTCTTTGTCTGCTTCTTCAACTGAAGAACAGGAGACTACCCGGCAGATCGTAAAATTCACTCCATCTGGTGGCGAGAGCAGATATGAGTTGTCACAGAGTGCCATTGTAAACATCAAGCACAGGGAGAGAATCTACCCTCTGGGGGTGGGCTTCGAGATTGAAATCGATGTGTTCAAGATGCACAAAGCCCCGGCAAATATGACTTGTAGGGTCATAAGTCCAGAGCACTTGGACACTCTGTATGAATCGTTTATCAGCCATCAGATGCACCCTCCCTGTGCTGATGTCGTACCATTGGATCCACAGACAGGGCGAGCAATTAAATGGAAGAAGGCAGAAGACCTGCAAAATGCAGAATTTTGGATTGTCAATGGCAACCATACGACCACGGTTGCTCAACTGCTTGTCACACAAGCTTTGGCATGGCCTCCTGAAAGAAAGCACTTGGCAGAACTGATATTCTTTTTTTATGCCAAAAGGAAATGCCGAGTGCTGGCAGGAAATCTCACAGCAATTGAGTACGTTCATGTCAGCCAGGAGAATAATGACATAACAAAGAAGACTATTCACGAAGAAGTATTCTTCGAAGAAATTCAGCAGCTTCGAAACCAGTGGGCATTCTACGGGAAGCATAAGAAGGGGAAACGCGGGCACTCCGCCGGTGGAGCTTATTCTGTGAGTGCTCTTCAACCATTATTTTTGATACTTCGTGCTATCCCGCAGTGGCAAATCCGCCCAATTTGAGTGTCTGACACTGAACTCAAATTGGACGGGTGCCCAATTTGGCTAATGTGTATGGGCCTTGTCTAATGCCTTCTGTGTCATGTAGGATTGGGTGGCTGTGGCGCTGCAAACAATTAAAAAGGCAACTATGCGTGACTACGACTACTTTGTATATATGGATGACGAAATGTGGTCAATGTGCACTGAAATTGCCCAGTTATTTTCCGAAGACCGTTTGAAGGATGAGAAGGGAGAAAAAATTGAAGTGAAAGATAGGCTCAGACTTTTCACCAACAATTCCTGTCACCCATTGAAGTCCATGCATCCTCTAGATCTGCAGAGGCTGATGAAGGAGATCAAGGATGGCACCACATTCCTGAAAGGAAGCAAGGATTATACTGGAAGACGTACCATGAAAGTCAGAGCCCTAGAGCTGAAGAAGATTGGAACAATGGAGCGGGCGCTTGTCAGATACATGAAGGAAGTGAAAAAACTACCATTTCAAGACATGGCTGCCTTGAGGCAAGCTCATCCCATATTCACGAGAGAATTTAATGCTTATATTCGCCATGTAGTATCGAGTGGATGGGCGGGAAGGGCTTAAAGAGATGGAGAAGGAAAGCTTTCCGGGAGTCCCTCTACGACAAAGTAGAGCGAATATCTTCTTGGGGCGAGTTGAAGAGAGGGGCAAACCGTTCAAGTGTTTCCACGTTAGTCCATTAGGTTTGTGCGTAGGCGTGGTGAACATACGCGCGCCGTTGGTTGCGACCCGGATATACAAAGAAATGGGCAAAGGAAGATTATCAAAATTCCTTGACCAGCTTAGCACGATCTTGGGACCAGCGGCTTTCTTGGATAGCTATATTTATTCGGCCGGACCGCCTCAACGAATGCCTATCCGCCATGAAGACAATAAGCGGTGGCGTAGCCCGTGTTTGGGTTAGTTCCTACCGGGACCCCAGGCGAAGTGCTTCTACCTCTAGAGTCAGAGAGTTGCAATGTCTTGTCCGCTAATGTATGTTGCCGAGAGGCCAGCGGCTCCGCCATCCGTACAAGAATTAAATATTTGCTTTGCCAATTCCGACCATCTAAGCAATATGCTAAATTTCCCAAGCATTTGCGAGAAAAGCGGGGACATCGAAAAGAATTTGCACGATCATGAGTGTGTGCGGCGGTATGCATTTGAAATTGGGCGCCCGTAGAATTTCGTTGTTGACTATGAATGTTTCTAACATTTGTTTTCCCTATGGCTTATATGGTACATATCGTCCTTAGTGCGACAAAGGGTGCGGCAGTGGGGAGGAGTACTCGTCGAATCGGTTGGAAAGTAGGGCGTGCACCTATCTAATCTGAGAAGTTGATGTTGGAAGGTTGCACCGTTCTCGACTTCTTTTCCGGTGGTGCTTTTTGGAGCTGCGGTGTCGCGAGGACTATAAAATGTTGTCTTTGAGGCGGATGAGAAATTTGGAAATTAAGCTTATACGGATATTCGAGCAACTTCGATGTCATGTTAGGCGAGAAAAAATCAAGAGCTCGGGCACTACAAAAGATCAAAGAGGGAAAGAAGAAGGCCTCTACTTCCAAAAATATTCCTCGACCTCGACTTCTGTTCTGAGACACCTTGTCCGTTCTCCTCTACAACTATAAGCGAAGTGCAATCCCTTACGAGGCGGGGACAAGAGCTCGATTTGACAAGAGCTCAAAAAAGGCGTGACCCTTGGCTCTCGGGATTTTCAACTTTTAGGAGGAAGAAAAGATACCATTAACGACTTTGGCGGGGGACCATTTGGTGAATACTCGGGACATGATAGAGGGACCTCAAAGTTCGAAAAAATAGATTGCTAGGGATCCCGAGTCTGCATCGTTGTCATGGAAACTTCGGGGAAGGGGACAATCGGGATGGAGAGAAAGTGGTCCCCAACACATTGGACAATCAAGATGGAGAGGAAGAGGTCCGAACCACGAAGACAATCGGCTGCGGATGAGGAGAATGAGGGCGGGGGTCACGAAGATTTTATGCGAGAGAATGGAAAAGATCAAGGAGGCAAACACAACAACCTCGCCCGGATGAAGAACCCGACAAGGAGCATTCGGAAGAGGTGCCTCAGGGCGCATGAGGGACTTTGGTTTCAACATATGGGAATTATTTTACGAACATTTGTAATTATTTCTTTTTGAGAAATGATAATTTTCCTTCATTTCCTTGTCTTAAAGTTCTCTAGTTTACTTTGCTACCCAAATTGGGACGTGAATTTGGTTCTGCAAATAGAAACTAAAACCTTTAATTAAATTTATTTGACGCCGTAATCTAGTTCTTTGTTAACTTGAGACCTTCGCTATCCTCGTAGAAAATTGGGCGGCCCAATTGCTAAGCGTGAGGTGAAGTGGAAGTGCGAGAAAAAAGGGGAGGTCAAGCACAACGTTACAAACTACTTTCGGGTTCGATGCATCCTTATATCATTATATCATTACATCCTTATATCACAGATTCACTCATCATCAACACCTGCTGCTGTGATGGCATTCAGCTCATAGATCTCCTGATCAGGTAGCCAGATAAGGTGGATCACAACACGAGTTTGCCCGAGGCAACGAATCTCAGGACCATCCGCTTTGGATTGCAGATAGGGATCAAGTTTGACACCGTTCATCATGCATTCACAAAGATCCCGGTAGATCATGGAGCACTTGATGGTTCGCATGTGCTCTGGATGAGGAGGCAAGGATGCCATGGGAGATGAATGACCTCTACCGAATGGAGCTCCTTTTATAGTAAGGTAAAATTATTGATGTGAATTATTGGTGTAGATTGTAGCGTGTACAAGTATCATATACGTGTACGTCATGTACACTCCATCATGCATTCGAATGCAAATTGGGCGGGCGCCCAATTTCAGCGCCAGGAATGGATATTAATATTGTTTCACAGGAGTCATGTACAAGAAAAGTGTAATAGTTTATCTCAGAGAACTGTGTATTACATAAAGAAGTGTGATTGCGTTGGATACTAACACAATCTGATTACAACAAGATGACAAGTATTGATTTAGGGGGACTCTTCTGAGTCATCGTCACCAGCCCACCCAGTGATCTTTTCTATCATGAACATTTGATGCTCTCTATTCCATATCGGATGGATGATGACATCGAAGGGATCGGGGATAATGGCGAGAGATTGAGTCAAGCGGTGGTCATCCGGTCTTCCATGGGTATATCTCACTCGCGGCACTGCTTGAAGTTTTCGTGATTCATCTTGCGGAGGTAATAGAATCGCGTTCGGGGAGGACCGAATGAGACCACATTGCTAGGCGAAAGGCAAATTTGATGGACAAAATTGGTTTCATATATATTTATATCCACCAAAATTATTGATGGTATTGTACACACAAAAATTATTGGATATACATACCACTCATATATACACCCAATAATGTTGCTACAGTGGTCATCAATAATTTCATGGCTATAAGTATAGCCGCATTCCAGTGCATAGCACATTGCTTTGCTATGTCTCGCCGTCCTGCTAGAAATCTTGGAGGTCGCGGTTGCCTCCTCCCTCCAGAGCATCTTGACACCATCACTTGCCTTATGACTTTCGACGATCTTCATGCATGCATCTTAAAAGGGATCACCCTTGATCCCTGGCTGCATGGTATAGCTATTGGTCGACCAAAAGACTCCCCCGGCGAGTACCATGTTACTATCCATATTGTTTGGGTTCCGGAGCGCGACGCTTATGAGATTGATAAAATCACCATTAATTACAATATACGAGTCATGTATTTCATAAGCTTTTATGATATAAATGTGTTGTGCATCATTCAGTTGTTTCGTATCTGATCTAGTTTTTCTCATTTTCCATTTGCTTGTAACTCAAGGAAATTGGGAAGCCAATTTTTCGGGAGAGATCTCCATGGAATTCGAGCGAGCATTCCCAAGGCAAAGTGGGCGGCCGCCAATTAAAGTACAGGAACCCTCCAAGGAGCTTTGTTGGACAATTCAAAGGAAAAGTGGGCGGTAGCCCAATTACTTACGGAGGACTCGAGGTAACTTTCATCGAGACCATCTCCGGGACAAAGTGGGTGCCAATTTTCGCTGGTGGCCTCGAAAGCTTTGATTGAGACTTTTCCCATAGCAAAGTGGGCCCGGAGGCAATTTCCTCACGGAAGCCTCGACGAAACTATCTTCAAGGCATTTTTGGGGGCAAAGTGGGGGTGCCCAATTTGTACCACAGGGATATTACTTTTCTAAAATTGCCGTTATGGGCTTTTATCAATGTAGATAAGAACCATTCTATTCATACAGGAATGGAGTACATGGATGGAGTACATAGATAATAAAATCAACTAAATATCATGCCTCGAAAGAGATAGTTCAATGAAACATAATAGATAATAATAGATAATATTATACATGGAGGTTTCATTCATTGCCCAGTTCCACCGCATAATTAGATCCCCGGATCGAACTTCTGTAATGCCTTGTCGGCTCTCTACAGATCCGACCCGATCATCAATTCTGCGATCGAATGGGGAGTCTTGAGGATGAGCTTAGTTACCAAAGCCACACGCTCTCTTTTTTCCTTCTTGTAAAGCTTCTTAAATAGCAGTAGGAACTGTTGTGCGACCAAACATCCTCCATTTTCAGCGACCTCTTTAGAGCTTACGCCTGTAAATATGGCATTTCAATGAAATCGAGCTGACCTTCCAGCTCCACCTGGCGAGGTGATCCAGGCTCATTGCCATCCTTCATCAACTCTCTCCCACGGAGGAGCTTCATGAGTTGGTGTCTCATTTCTTTTGTTCCATTTTGGTTTATCTCGTTCTGCACCTTAACCTGAAGCTGATTCGCATGAGCTAATATTGGCTCATGAGATATGGGACTGCATTTCGCTCGTTGTGAATCCCTCATTGCTTTGGTTAGGACCATTAAATTTGTCCGAGCTATGAATCTACACTATCTGATTTGCGAATCGCGGCTCTGCGGCAAGACCGCCTCTAGTGAAGGCGGCTTGGAAGGGACACAAACTTGGATGGCACTTCTTTGGCTTAATAGATACAAGGCACGCCATCTCACCTACACTGCGCTTCCCAAAATTTTGCATCATTCTAACAAATAAAACCCTTATATTCTAAAATTGCAGATTCGATTTGGGAGTCATTATGGACTTAGGGAAAGTCCATATATAATGAAATTATGCTTATATGTAATTGCTTTGAATCATGTGTTCATCCCGTGTAGCTTCATAACAAGGATTCTTCTTTGGTTTATTATCTTGAGAAACAATAGATCGATAGCGTCAAACACAATTAAGTAGATCCTATGCAAATAAAAGAACTTGGTTGCTTTTGGAGTTCATTTCCTTTCAAGCGCAGATCGCAAAACTACAAAGCATGTGTTACTTGAATTTTCTTTGTCTCGATTCGCATGGATTCAGATTACATCACAAGGTGACTAAATAGTTGTTTAAAATGCGAGCCATCCTACTCTAAAGATACGCACATAAAAGCCTTTCAAGGAAGGAGAAACTAAAATTTGAAACCACATGCTTCGTTTGAGAGTTAATATCACATAGTTCTTTATTGTGATAGCCAATGCCGAGGTTTGAATCATAAATAAATGGGCCATGTAAGATAAAAAGATTACGGAGGATTTGAGATAAATAGTTTCCAATAGACAAATTGGAAATACATCTATGTTACATGTTTCAAAATGTGTATACCAATCAAACTTTACATGTATACCAATCCAACTTTATCACGGATTCATTTTGGCGGAGCCCGGAAGTGTTCAAAATATGGTTCAAATGCAAGCAAATTTCTTTCTCAAAGAAAATATATAAAACACAAGCGTGTCAAATAAAGCCAAAAGAATGGCATGTACCTTTGCATGAAAATATAAGAACCGATTCCTATTTGATGAAAACAAAAAAAGACCGAACTTCAATAATTGAGTTCTACTTACTATTTTTCTTGGTTTTTGTTCCAAAAAGGTCGAGTTTCTCCTACCCTAAATGTACCTTTTAGAAGAAGCAAGACACGCGATCCGCGATTAAACGCTTGCATCTTATGACCACACATCCACACATTTAGGCTGCGGCGACAATGCATCCTAGATGCCATATTTGGGGTTTGGGCTAACCGAATCCACATAGCCGAGATGAAATAAAAACAATTCTATTGCTTTCATTCTTAGTGCGAAGCGGTGAATAGATCGTTACCAAACCACGCGCGTCGCCAATGGGTTTGGATTTTGCATTGAAGGCGACAATTGAAAAAAGGGATAAAACCACGTGTCTTTGCCACAGTCCTAACAGAGGTGACGGAGAAAGAATAAGTGCAGCAGGAACAAAAAAAAAAGAAGGAAAATTGTAGACTCGATTATATATGTGTAGATATTGAAAACATAATCACAGAAACAAATAATATTCATCTTATCCTCTTTATCTGTTTGAAGTGCTCAAAATTTGTTTGGTGCTTCCTTTCAATTTTATTTCCACCAGGTTATTTTTTATATTGTGATAAAATTACAATAGCCAAGAGATGAAAGAACTTAAACACTATGATTGCAGGGTCCATCGATCTTGCCGACTAGAAGTTTCGTGAGATATTAAAATTCTATAAGTCCTATTCCCCCCTCCCCCTTCAGCTGCAAGGGCTTTGCTCCAAGATTGCCGGAGACACAAGCAAAGCTCATTTTTTTAAGGGCTCCAACATAATTCTTTCTCATAAAAAAGACATCAAATGTGGCTAATCTTTTGCTTCAACAATGATATCACTTTTGCTTTCATGTGATACCAACATGGCTAGTTGTACTAATGCACACAAGATACAAGATATGTACAAATTGATATTGTGATTAGATTTGTAACCTAGTACTCTTTTATTTTGGAAGCAATCTATTAGGTTTCAATTGAGTTAACCCAATTCCATCCATCAAAATCTAATAGAAGCCCTTTGACTAATAGTCATGGCATTTTTTTTGAATATATGAGGCTGATTTTACCTGGTTATAATTTTCTATTCCTCAAGCAACACCAAAAAAAAAGGGAGGGGGGGCAAGAGAAGTGCATTTATATAGATGAATCTATTCATTTGGTGACACTCATACATCTTTATTTTGTGTAAGAAAATAATTTCAGCCAACTCCATGCAAAATAGAACAAGTTCGTAAACCACTTGAAGTTTGAAACATGGGGTTGCATGTAAAGAATAGAATAGAATAGAATAGTTTTTTTAACGTCCACGGAGAAACACACTGTAAAAGAAGCGAGTTGTTTTGAATAACGAGGGAGTTCCATATCCTCATCCTCATAAGCTACCTTGTCTCCTTCCTTCATACAGGCATGGATAGTTTCTCTATCTTACATCCCATTTTGCACCGGTGGCAACAACCTTACCATAATTTATGCAAAAATGACTCTAACTAATTAATCTAATCTGGGATAGTGTTAAGATGAGCAATCTTCCACCTCAAGTTGATTAGTAATCATATAAGATGGCGTGGCATATAGTGATGTGGCAATCAGAACCGGGAGATACCAATACCATCATCCAAAAGAGTTATGTGCTATCATAGTAGTATCTATTCCATACTTATATATGTGAGCCATGGATTGGGCTATTCAATCAATTTTCTATACAATCTCTCTTATAGTAATATTCTCTCTCTAGATATTTACATGGTATCGAGCTCATGCTCTAACAAAGAGAAGAGGCTGCAGGTAGGGTAGCCATACCAAAGATCCCGTGTGTGTGAGAGAAAAACAAATGCAAAAGCCAAAGCAAAAAGCAAAGGCTAAGAAGATACTAGAGGTAACTATAGTATGCATTGGGATATTATTACAACTAATATTAGGATTCATAAGCATTTTAAGCAAAATCCTAAAGAAAAAAGATGGAAGAGATATATGCGGTCTTGTATCAAAAAAGTCCTAAGCCAAGAGAAGCGATTAAAATGTCGTCAGAAGAATGGCGACTATAGTTTGAGGTGGGAAGAAGTGGCGAAGAGGCACCTTCAATGTCATGTGTCAAGAAGGGGACACAAGGACAAAGGGAAGAAGCTGATTCCTAGGCATTGGACAAATCTGGATGATCCATCTCGAATTCCTCAAAACGCGGCCGGAGCTGAGACAAGATACACCGGATGGTGTAATAAAGAGGGAGGAAGAAGGACTAGAAAATACGGTCGAGCACAAACTCACGGATGCTTGCTAGATATGCCAATTTAACCTCTGAATTGAGGAAAATTAAAGATGCACTTATTGCATTTGAAGCACATGAGAACCAAATGAAGGCAGGGTGCTTCAAGGGGAAACCGCAAATGAAAAGGAAAAAGAGATGGCGTTTTAAATTGGTGACATAGCAAAGAAGTGCTCAATGCCGGTTCCATTCAACAAATTGAAGAAATCTTTTTGGGAATCCACTGAAGAAGAGATGCGAAGAAACTCTTGATGGAGGAGTTCATTGTCCCTAAAGGCGATAAATCGCGAATTAAGCGAGAAAGGCAAAACAAAGGCAAAAGGAGGAAATTCGTGAAGTAATAGATCTGTTTGGAGGATCACGAGATATTACATGCACTTATTCAAGATAATGGTGCGGCGGTTAGCATTGGGCGAAATTACATTTACGGATAATGCACACATGATGCAAGACAATGGTTCTCATAACCAACAAAATTGGGAACAACAAAATTTGTCGAGAAAATTGAAGCGGCGGTTATTGAACGGCGCAACCTATGCAATCTGGCGAGGCGACACATGCGACCCTAAGGGCGGCGGCTGTGTGACTGAAAAGTGACAAAGCCACCAAGCACATGCGAGGAATTGAAAAGGGGTGTTCTTTGGTTTCGGGGATCAAAGGACCCAAAGATCATGCAAAAGATAGAAGAAAAATGTCGGTTGGCGTTGTGGTGATCTATGGAATAAAGAAATAAGGGCCCTGGCACCGTTGGATCAAACGACCAAGACAATTACAATGTCTGCGATAGCAGAATTTGGACAAAAGCGCAAACAATTAGAACAAAGCATCATGCTATGGAAAAAAGAATGGCGAGGAAGTTGAGAAAATGGATACGAATGTCGGAATCAAAGGCAGATTGCATGCCATGGGGATCTTACATGGCGAGATGGTATGGAAGCAATATTAAGGAAAGTCATTCTCGGCATCAACGAAATGCAAATGCAAACAGAATCATCACCAATGAGATAGATTTCGCCGGTGATAATTCTTTAAAGCTGATGTAATGAAGCCGTTACATGAATGGCTTGAATTCTTTGGGATGTATGAAAGGCCATTCCATTATAGCACTATTGTCAAGAATGCATTGGTAAGATAGTGGTGTAGAAACCGTTCAAATCCTACGATGAGCATCTGTTGAATCAAGTTGCAGAACTTTGATTTGAATACAATACCGATGAGAAAGAAAGTAAAGAGGAGAGTTATCAGGAAATAATTGAAATCTCAAGTGATGAAGAGGAAGATGTACTAGCGGCCTATGATAGAACTCAACAGGATAAGAAAAATGAAAGAATATATAGATCTGGAGTTAAGAATAGAAAGATAGACTACATTAATAATGATTCAAAATATTGGAGGCGGTGCATCTAACAATCTCGAGGGGATTATTGGATCAAGAAGGTGAAGGACTGTATAGAAAGAAAAGGGTTGGATAGTGCAATGTTACAAGAAGATTAGAATAAAGAATTATGAAACCGAGAAGGATTGAATGTAGACATCGGTTGAGTCAAGAGAAGTGACTCATGAGCGGGGCATGGCGATTATGGTTGGGAGCTTGAGTGTGAAGCTTGAGGGGAAGTGTTAAGATGAGCAATCTTCCACCTCGGCGGCTTAGTCATCATATATGATGGCGTGGGTGATGTGGCAATCAAACCAAGGGACACCATCATCGAGAGTCATGTCCTATCATAGTAGTATCTATTCAATACTTATATATGTGAGCCATGGATTGGGCTATTCAATCGGTTTTTCTATACAATCTCCCTTATAGTAATATTCTCTCTCTAGAATATTCTGAGATAGACACAATAATACCTCACAAATGCTGGAGGAAAAATGGATCAAAGCTTTGATGAAGATCTTGGAGCATTTTCTGCATTTTCTAGTAGTCTAACCTATGTACAGTACTCTGGTCCTTCTTGGCATTCCTAGCTCGGCATAAAAGGTAGTCAAATTGATATTCTAGGATTTGGTTAGCCATTGTTTACTCAAGAACCGAGAAGAGATGCAATATGCCATTCTCGTTACATGTCAAAACTCATGCCATCATTCCAAATGCCATTTTGAACCTCATGGACAGGTTTCATGAAGTGTGCCCCTCAAACAAGGATGAACAACTTGCTCTTGAAAAATATCACGAGTTCAAATGTACGATCGGGGATGCAACTCACAACGAAGCTCCAGTTACTCTATTGATGCGAAGGGGGTGAAGGTAAGTAAATTTCTCCAATTTTTGTAATTTTTCTGCATTTGTAGATATAGAAATTTGAAGATCTAATAGTGTAAGTTGAAACTAGTTGAGGTGGAATGCAACGCGTGGATATGAGGAATTTAAGAAAATTGTTGGTTGTAGGGGGGGGATAAACCTGCTAAACATATTATGCTAATATATGGACACATTGTGCTACTAAGCATTGCCGAAGATGCTATTACAAACTAAAAGACCTTATACTTCTAAGCAGCGGTATTGATGTGGAGAAATTCAAGAACAAGGAAATGTTTAAAGATATGGCAGCAAAATTTCAACAACAAACAATTCACATGGCAAGAGAACATTTTCTTTGAAAAGCTAGATGATATGAATGGAATGTAAACACTTGTTTCTTGACCGGAGGTGCTCTGGATGATAACTATAAACAATTAAAGAGAAAAAGGAGAAAGAATACAATTAAGTTAGATGCATGGGATATTTTACCAAACCTTATTAGGTACATTGGCAGCCTATATATGGAAGGCCAAAATCTAGAGTGCTTGAGTTCATGAAAGGATGGTTTTCAGAAAATCATCATATTTAATACGTATCAAGTTCATAGTCACTACTTTCTGCAGCATCTTCGAGTTCTGCAGCATCTTTGAGTTCTTCATCAGATAATGTATTATATGGAAGACTCTTTGGAACAGATTCACAATCTTCAACCTCTCTTTCAGCTTCAAACCGAGCACTGCTATCAAGCTTTTATTTTTCTTAGCCAAATTTCTGCAAAAGGATTTTGGTCCAGCAAAATTTGTGTCCTTTAACATGTCAATATTTCTGCAACCACGGAACATCACAGGACTAGGGACAGCAGATGCGTACTTTTGTTGATACTTTTCTAGTCTGTTCTTGAGATGCAGCTTTTTTTTTTGATACTGTTCTGAAGCTGTTCTTGAGATGCAGCTTTTTTGATACCTTTCTGGCGTGTTCTTCATGCAGATGGACGTAATGTCTTGAACTTGTCATCATTTTTTCTCTTTTGCTGGCGACTATGTGATGAATCTGTGTCCAAAACTGGCAGCAGGTTGAGCTGCAAGGTTTAAAGCTCGTCGGAATAGGATTGTGCAGAGTTCTGATGTAGAAGTGGCACCATTGGCACAACCGGGAGCTTTCTGGATAGGATATTGGAGAAATTTGAGCGGACCCATTTGGGTTTGCTTGAGAATGTGGTTCAATTTCGAGGCAGCTCCGTGGATTTTTGAACGACGATCCATGCGAGAAGGGGCATTTTGCGGCCTTTGCACGGTAGCCCTGCTGATAATAATAACAGGGGCTGATGCCTTGCCTGGAGGCCTGGGTCTTGCTTCTTTACTTGCTCCCAAATTTGCGGCCATAATTGCTCCTCTTGGCAGCCATTAGAAAGACGGATGCAGACCTCGAACAGGGCACGTTTTTATCCCCTGCAGTTTGGACCTGTTTTAAAGTACTTTCCACCCTTTCGATTTACCTTTTTGATGACCCTTTACATTTTCGGAAAGGGTCTACCGGAAAATTTCGTCACTTTAATAAGCTGAACTCACATCAAGGTAGTAGGTATTGGTTCACGGTTCAATCAGAATCATTCTATCAAAAATCTTACAGGAAAACTCAAGAATACTGAGGATTGAGCAGCCCTAATACCTCCAGCTCAAGAATACTTGCTGAAACTCCAAGAA
This sequence comes from Isoetes taiwanensis, assembly GCA_021234155.1. Classification (NCBI taxonomy): domain Eukaryota; kingdom Viridiplantae; phylum Streptophyta; class Lycopodiopsida; order Isoetales; family Isoetaceae; genus Isoetes; species Isoetes taiwanensis. The sequence continues at coordinate 8,099,371 of JAJEKV010000019.1, forward strand.
TGTTGAGGATTCAGCGGCCTACTACCTCAGAACAAGGAATACTGCAAGGATACTCGCTGAAACTCCAAGAATACTGAGGCTTCAAGAACACAGAAATGAAGAAATTTCTAGAAATCGGCCAGCTATCCAAGAATCCAAAATCAAAACTCCTCGAAATCATGCTGCACCATTTCGCCATAGCTGCACCATCTGCACCATGGCCGGATCTAGTCTATTTAAGCGCCATACTACCCTGCGCCAAAATCTCGCTGCCAAAAATCAAACTCCTTTGTTCTTTCTTGACGTCGTGGAATGGGAAAAAGGCCATTTCTGACGGTAACCCACGTCGGAATATGGGCTCTCTTTTGGCGGTAGCCAGCTGGCCCTGCCACGTCAGGATTGAATCCCTTTTCCCATTTCACATCACATAATGTTTGTCACATGTGCTATAGCAATCCTTTCCTTTTTGTCTAAGGCCCAGATTCCACTACGCCGTGGGTTGCTCTTGGAAGGAATCGGGACAATTGACTTCCTTGTTGCAATTCCATTGCGGATTAGTGCGGGTGGAAGTTTCGACGTGGGTGAGTTATCTGAAAATAGCAGTGAGGGATCTTGCGAGGAGTTTGAGGAAATTTTGGCGGCTTCGGATGAACGGCTTGGAATCATGAAGTGCAGTACACCAATGGGAAAATATAGATGATGGTAGATAAGCCATGTTTTGTTGCGTCGCCCATCTAGTTCTTACCCGGCGGATCGAAGCTAGCAGAGTTAGTGGAATCTGGGCCTATTAATTCAAACCTATACTGCAATTAGAACATCATCTTCGTGTAGCATGGACGCCTTTACTTTTGTTCTAGATCATTTTGTTCCAACTTAGATGATGAAGCATGGCAATGTTTGGTCCCCTCATGAGAAGAAGGCATTTTAGCATCCAACACAGACCAACTGGTCTAAATGCGTTGTCTTTTGCTTTGATTACTTCCGTTTACAATAGAATGAGAAGACCACAACTCAATGTTCCTATAAGCTTTAAGGCTTCAGAAGTGGCGCAGAATCCCAACAATATATAGATGTAATAGTCCTCTCACTATAACATCGTTTTCCCTTAAATTGGTACATCCATGACTCTAGCTCATCATGAACAATGTAGATAGTAGATGCTCTTATCTTCCAACTAACTTTCAAGCAAAAAGATATTTCTAGGCCTTCAACAGCCCGTTAATTAACATGCCTAACTTTTATTTTAAAAAAAGTATATCTAGGCCTTCGTGAACCCATTGCATTGAATTAGCATGCCACTAGCGTTTATTTTTAAGTGGAACAAAGCTGGCATTCTAGAAAAAGATATAAAATAAACTAATGAGAAAAAATCACATAGGTTGAGATGGCCGAGGTTGGTCAAGGGGCAGTTAAGAGTTTGGTCGAAAGGCGTGGGTTCAAATCCCACTCTCAACATGTTTTATATTGTAATCTTTTTGTGTGTTGACCCACATTGATGTTGAATAATTTTTGCATTTTAAATTTAGTAGTCAACACCTTCACAACTAAACTTTGAAAATGAAGGATGTTGATAGATGTCTTTTTGCAATATTACATTGGCTAGCATCCATTGCCATTACAATACAATAATTGCACTTTTATTGCCACTTTTTATGTCCCTTTGTAATATTACATTGAGTAGTATTCATTGCCATTACAACTCGGCAGTTGCACTTTTATTGCCACATATTATCAGGCTTTCTATTGTCACATCAATATGCAAGCCTTCTCTTTTTGCATGTGAGGGATCAACACCCAATACATAGGTCAAATTCAACAATCCGAGATGTCTTGTTCATCTACATGCTAATATTCTACTATTTATTAAGCTCTTTTTAAAGCATTGCTAGTGATTATTAGCACTTTCAACAGAAAAAATAGGAAAACATGAGTATTAAAGATGTGAACATTACATAATAGCAAGAGCAAATAATGGGTTCTATCATGTGAAGGGTTGCACGGGTGTGTTCTTCTACCAAAGTATCGAAAGAGTTGAAAGTTGTTTTTTGCTAGAATTAGAGGGAACCTGCTTACTACTAACACTTCTTGGTAGAAGTTGTTGAACAGAATACATAAGCGGGTTAATGACATATTCTAGGTTCCATCATACTATTTCATGATCTAAAAAAAGGGACAAGGAAAGGCTTTCTAAAGTAAAAGATGGGGAAAAAAATTAAGACAATGGTAAAAGTACCATTCCACTACAATACGGTACATCGCATGTCGCATGTAGAACGAGACATTATTCTATGCATCATCCAGTTGTAGAAAACGAGTTGTCACAATTGTACCATAAGAATATTTCTTATGTTTCTACTATGTTATTTAATTTGGAAAAAAGTTTATATATCTATTACGCTATAGAATACTAGTACGGGTGCCCAATGTCTTGGGGCATAGGAGTTTGGGAATCTCCTAAAATGTTTTGGTCATGCATATTGTTGAATGGTTTTTGTTGTTAATGAAGAAGTCCATACAAAAGTATACTTTGGCACGTGGCATTCTCTTCATATGCAAATGCGAACTATAATCATCAATTATTAAGTGATTCTACAATTCCAATGCTTGGATTGGTAACTCATTTGATGAAACAATATTCGATATTTGTAGTTAGTTTCTAGATCTAATTTTTAATAGGCAAAGTACATGTACATCTATGAGATGAGCATTCCAAAAGCGACAAAAGAAATTTAATGTTAAAATCTATGTTATTTGATTAGATTACCGTGTTAAGTCCCAAGAGATTGATTTCCTTAGAAGATAGTTTATCTCACAACTATTTCATATTATGACAACCTTTCTAAATTAAAATTGAAATCAAAGAGTTCATATGCTTACCGGATATGAGACATTGGAAATTTATGCACATGTCGATCCTTCAATCTAGAAAAAATGCAAAAACGTAATGTGATTTACGTCCAATTCTTAAAGAATATCTTAAAATCACATTGATTACAATAACATTTACATTTATTTATGCCCTTCTAGAATTTGATGTAGTCTTCTTTTTGTTCAACATGCATTGTACATAACATTGTTTTGCATCCATTTCTGACATTTGTTTTGAGCAAGCTTAGAAAAAATATCCTTCTCTAGTATTGACATTTGTATTATTGAAATTATTATAATTACTCACCTGCACTATAACCTTATTCAATGTCATGCCAAACTTGTTTATAACTATGTTGCACATGCTCCTGGCGGCTTTCTCCTATGTTTCTAGTTTCTCTCTCGAGCATTTTAAAAGAAAAACATTGCAAAAGAAAAACTAGCATACTTTTACCCTCTTATTAATAACTTTGTTTTGAACAATGCTCTCCTTTGGATTGCTGCTATTGCATGCAATTAGCCTTCCTGCCATTCCTTCAAAATTGGAACAATGCCAAAGTGCTCATCTTGCCAACAACAATGTAAATCTTGTTCACAATAACTGTGGATTTCAAGAATATAGTGTGTCCCAAGACCATTCTAAATGTTTTTATATCTTCTAGAGACAATATGCAAGAAGATTTTATTTCTTTGAGAGATTGAATATGAATAAATGGGCACATAACATGCTCATCTATTCCATTTGAGAAGTTAGCATTAATAACACTGCCACAAATTTCTTGTTATAGATTTGTATATAATTTCTAAATCATTAGAGTGTATGGTTGTGGCTATCTAAGTTTTGAAAAATTGACACGTATCTTGTGGTACAAAGTATTTGATCGAATCTATACCTTTTTAGTCTATGGCAATATATTCCACATTATTATTTGGCTTAAGCTTAGGAAATGCAATATTTTCTCTACAAAATGGACTGCCCTAACAATAGAAACCTCTGATGCAATCAATCAGTACCGGAGATGCCATTATCTACCCAAGTGTCTTGTACTTTGTGAAAAGCTAGAGTAAAAGTACATCAACAATATAGAAGAGAATACTGACAGAATTGGGACACATAGAAAGCAAAAAAAGAATGCCGGGGGTTAGCATTGGTAGGGGCTATGAATGAGAAAAAATCCCTCTGATTACATCACTAAGAATACAGAATTCTATAAGCAGGAAAAAGGCTAAAGTAACATTGCTAGGAGTTGTGGATAGAAAAAACCCTTCACAGTAATTACTAAGAACATAGAATTATATATGTGCAACTTGGTAGACTGCCGGTCTTGAAAAGCTACACCCTAAATAAATCATCATGAAACATCCATCGAATCAAATGGACCAAGATGTCACTACAAAAGCGTTTGAGCCTTTCGTCTATATACGACTGGAGCAGTACGATGCATGCGTCGATCAATCGGCGTTCAAAGATTGGCGGTAAACCTCTATATCGGCCCGGCGACGTCACGATCATCGATAAACCCGTCGAAATGCGTGTCAAAATAGCGGCGTCTGATGTGTTAAACGATGGATGGTGGCGTCGGCGATTAAATGGCGTGATGGCGATGCCGGTGATGCCGGCGTCGGCGTCACCGCCCCATGACGCGATGGTAAGGCGTTTGTGAGCCATGAATGGCGTCTGCGGCGGATGGCGTCGCGGTCTGCGTGCCATGGTGGCGATGCCATCTTGGAGGATTAGTTCAGCGGTGTATTACCCGCGGTTATTACGGGTGGGCGTCGTGTCGGCGATGATGAAGCGTTGATTAGCTTTCAAACCACAGCGCTACCATGCGGATGGCGTGCCACTGATTGGACGTCATCATCATCGTCTCTAAATATTAAAAAATTTAAAAATTTAAAAATTAAAAAATTTAATGGGTGCAATTTAAGACGTATTAAGTTGCCAAAGACTTGATTTTTATTTATCAAAATAAAATATTTGGAGAAATCTAAATTAATCGATTAAAATCTAATTAAAATCAACTAAAATCTAAATTAATCAATTAAAGATGGATTTCTTAAAATAGACTTGGAATTATCCGGTACCGTAATCAAAATAAAAAGTGGTGAAAATATACTTTCAAAATCATATTCAACAAAAAGTTAATGTATCATTGAACTACAAAATACGTAAAAGTCATTCACCACACTTGGAGGTTGAATAGCGAGACATAACATAAAAATCGAAGAGTTTCAAGGCTGCGCTACCGTTATGACCTCGTGCTTCCTGTTAGTTACCGCCATGAAAACATATACGAAGCTTAAAATAAATACTTGCACCAAAATTATGTAGTGAATAATACATACATCCTGCCCTTTTTGCAGGCGATTGGGATGGCGTGCATTACCCAATCGATTAGCCCTTCGCGATCATCTCTAGTATTTGGCCGTTTAAAGTTGTTTGGCACAAAGCTGTTAAAATTACTATAACCACCGGATCGGTGTCATGTTGGTAGCAGCAGCGGCTGGAGTGCGTGTTACCCAACTGGCGCCAAGTTTGAGGTTTACCCTTCTCTCTCGGCGGACAATATGTTGGCCTTGCAGTACAACCTTACAACACAGGTCCTTAGTCCTTTATATTAATCTAGATATCGTCCTACTTGTGCTAAGCATTAGGATGTTTTCGAATGACACTGGATTCATCCAATGGAGTCGGGAAAACTTCTTCTCGGGACATTTTCCATGTCGGCATGTTTTTATCAGTCTCTTCTTAAGGTTAATGTCATAGCGTAAATCAAACATGATGCGATATTGATCCGCGTTTAAGAACAAGGAAGGTAATACCTCATGGCTTTAACATGTTGACCAGCTACGGTCATCCGCGGTTCGGGGACATCTCTCGTTTTGAGCTCGAGGGATATTCCTCCTCTACCATTTATTCCCTTGGTTCTATTTTCATCAAAATGAGTCATCCTCAAGTACCTTGTGGGCGTTGGTAACAATGTTGTTAAGTGAGGGGCATTAGGTCTCCTATGAAATTCCTCTCTCCATCTTTAGTAGATTGCCCGGTGAACTTTGGTTAAGCTTCACTCAGCAAAAGAAAATGCGACTTCGAAGTTGTACATTGAATGAGTGTTAGTGAACCATAAGTGCATTGGTGAAGGCCGAACTCACTCATATAAAATTGGTGTGCCGTTAGGTTAGTGGGTCCGAAGCCTCTCTAGCTAAGCTGAAGAGGAAAGTGAGGAGGACCTTATTTTGCGTCGGCGGCTCATTCGCAGAAGCGGCTCGGGGAGGGTTCGAGGCTACGCCCGATGTGCCGCCCAGGCAAAGGCATGTCGGCGGGAACACCCTCGCCCTGAAGTTGCTGAGGGGCCCTTTACGCAGCGCGGCGAATTCTTGGCGACAGCGTTGGCCTCGGCCTGGTTTGTCGGTCGGGTGTGCTTTCTTCCCAGTGAAGGCGCGTGATATGCGGGTCCATACCGAAGAGATCGTGGGATCTCGTCCTCCGAGATGACCCACAACCTCTTATTCTTCTTGGGCGCTGCGGTTCGATTTTGGGGTTGGTACCCAAGCGGGCCCAAAATATAAGGGGTGCAGCAAGCACGAAAGAACAATGGTGGATATGCACCACATTTGAAAAAATTTATTAGAATATATTAGAAATAAACTACCAGCTTTAAACTGTTTAACCTAGCTAATAATGCATACCAAATCCATGAAATGGTTTGGGTGGATTGGCGGGACTTCATCCAAACCAAAGTACTTCCCCAGCGTGGGTGAGCGCCGGGTTTGTTGTGGCGTCGAGAATGTTGTCAATCCACCAACAAAGCGGGTTGGCAACCCATAGTAGGTCCTTGCGACTAAAGCTCATGATTTGGACATACAGTACCCTAGGTTATTAATATTGAGTGTGTTGAATGACATACCAAAAATTAAGAAACCTTAATTACATAGAAACTTCATTGCACATTTAACAAGCTTTGTTTTATTATATTGTGAGAATAAAAGTTTGGCGATATTAACATGGCTCGACTTACAAATGTCTTTAAATATTTTAGTTACACAACTTACGTTCTAGACAAGATTTATACAATGTCTAATTCATTTCTTTAAGTCTTTGCAAACAACAACTTTTGACATCTCAAGGCATCCATGCACTTCATATGCCGTCTTTGTCTCACAACCATGGTGGAAGATATTCCCAACGGAAGCTTTGCATGCGTTTATTTGTTGAACACATGCAGCGTGATGAGCCATCATTCTTGTTTTTGCTCCCTCCAACTTGTCAAGGCGTCGTTGTTTTTATATGTGTTGGATTGATAGCGGCCATTATTGATTTGTTAAACCCTTTCCATTAGATGCGCATACGCACTTGAATCCAAGGGAGCATGTCATAGATGTATCCCAATGCATAGACATCATGAATTTACCGTCCCCCAAACCACGATCATCATCCTTGATTTCTCAAAGACACTTTTTCGTACCAAGGATATTTGCGGCTTGTCTATCGAAAGGTGGTATTGGCTCTTCAACATGTAGGGGACGGCGTTGCTTTGCAATAATAATGTAATGACATGGGTGGTTTTGCAAAAGAAAGAAAACACTCCACCCCTCCCACGACGGTATCCGCATCCCATCCCTAGGCAGAAGGTGACTGGTGATGGGAAGTGAGCTACTCTGGCTTCTTGGAGGTCGGGGTGGTCTTGCGGCCGCGGAACTTGGTCCCGGGGGCAATGTCGCCGTTACGAGTCCATTGGCAGAGCCAAATGCGGTCGGAGAGGGGAAGTGCAGCCCGTCAGATCCCGAGGGGGAGCCTTGGGGAAGTGGAGACAGAAGCAGCTTAGGGGGATTTTGGAAGTGCGTGCTCACGGCGTCCAACACCCACTCCCGCGTCAAGTCACGGCCTTGAGTCCCCGAGTCGACAAGGGGAGAGGGCCTCAACCGTAAGCCACAGTGGGTTGCAGGGTTCTAGAAAGGTTTGCGTTTTGGGGGCATAATACGTTGCCTGGGACTGGCCAGAAACTGCGGCCGAGAATACGGAGCAAGAGGCCCAGCGGAGGCAAGTTGAGCCTGTCCTCCTCCCATAAGCAAGTAGAAGTTGGGGAAAACTTTGCGGTGATGCAGGACATTCATAATTACCGCAATTAATGCATTTATGCGAAAATAAATTCTGATTTTTACCGGTTTGGATTCCTAATCCATCTCCGGCCACCTGACAATTTTCGATTCGAGGAAGGGTCTAGGTCAAGGGGTTGGCATTAGGCTTGATGGGGCAGGGGATTGCTTGGTTGGAACAACCCTCCCCCAAGTCCAACGAGGGCGGTTGCGGGGATCCCTCTGAAGGGGAAGTCCCGGGACCCCAGGCGGGATCAAAAAACGTTCGGCGACCCTTCTGGCGGCCTCCCAGAGGCTGCATGGCCACCCTCGGGAGCAGGTTCCCCTATCCGACCATTGGATCCCCTCGGATTCCAGAGGCCCCTGAGCCAGGAATTCAGACTCGGTCAGGAGAACTTGTGCTTCTTGGGGCGATCGAGGTCGGCCTTGTAGCCGCGGTGTCTTGTCGTTCGAACACCCGAGGAGAGCTTTCGGGAATAGCAAATCAACCACACCAAATCATCCAGAATAGGCGAAATTACCACAGGGAGCAAGTTACGCGAGTGGGTTTGCAAAGAAACATCGCCGATGGTATCCGCATCCACATCTATAGGTCAATTGACTATGAGTGTGATGAGCGAAGCTACTTTGGGCGCTTCTTGGAAGTCGGTGGATGTACGGCCGCAGGGACGGTCCCAGGAGCAACGTGCAGTCCCGTGGCGAGCCAAATTCATGGGAGGAAAGGTCTAGCCGTCCCGTCCCAGAGACTATGGGGAGAAGAGAAATTTAGGGAAGACTGGCGACTTAGGGGGATTTTAGGGTGTTGTGCTTTCTGGCGTCTTACCCCCCACTCCACGTCCAAGTCCATGGCCGCAGGTCCGCCCGTCGGCTTGAGGAGAGGAGCCTCCAAAGCGTAAACCATGTGGGGTTGCCGGGGTTTCAAGAAGATTTTGGGGCGGAACTGATACGTTACGCAGGACACGGCCGGCGCGTAGAAGTCGTTGAGGCCCGGCCGAGATGAGGAGTTTGGGCTTTGTCCTCCTTCCGATGTGCTTGAAGTAGAGAAGTTGGGGAAACTGCGTTGGCGAGACATTCATAAATTAGCAATTAATGCATTTATGCGAAAATAGAAGTGCGATTTTTTGCCGGCTGGTTCTAATCCATCCCTCGAGCCTACAGGCCATTTCGAAATTTTTTGGAGAAGGTCTAGGTCAAAGGGTTAGCGTGGAAGCGATTCGGGGCAACCCGCGTTTACAAGGTAGCGACACCTCCCAAGTCAAGCAGACGAGGACACGGGGATCCCCTCGAGGGGAGAGTCTGGGACCCAGGCGGGGATCAGCAGTTCTGGGGCGACCCTTCTGGCGGCCTTCCCGTGCCATTTAATGTCGACCACCCTCTGGGGCGGTGCACCGTTGTTGGTACCCTTCCCAATTCAAGCGAGTCGGAACTTTAATTGGAGCCTCAAGGGAGGGTAGAGGCCAGCCACCCAAAGGCAGGACCAGGGTCCAATTTCTCAAGAGGGTACAAGGCCATTCGGTGGTCGGTGATTGGACTTCCCTTATATGTCCAGAATGTCTGGTGGCACTATGTTTGGAGCCAGCGTGGAAATTGCTTATGGAAGTTGCAATATTATTATTTGCCTATAGTATACACAAATAATCGTGTCAAAGATATTTTCTTATTCCTTATGTGAAAAAATATATATTATTACAAATTGCAAGTTCAAGCAATGGTGGTCTCATGTCATAAAATAATTACAGCGCTCCGTATTAAATCATCTCTTAGCAGCCTCAAATATGCGTGAGGGCTTGAGAGCCTTGCGAATTACAAATACAAGTATCTTTGAGATGCGGAATGAAGGTGACCTACAAAACCTCTATTACATTAGCTCATTTAGTATTGGCATATATAAAATTTATCAAATCTAAGTAGTAAACATACTTGTTCCACATTGCTCAACCCACCAGCGTGTCTTGACCCGCGATATGTAGGTTGAATCTGAAGTGGTCTGAAACCACTATGATAATAGCATTGTCGTGGCATGAGCACGGTGCAGCCTGAATCCGACTGTTCTACATCCAAACAACATTGCTTTGAATGCGCTTCTAGGTACTCGACCTCAATGGTAGATCTCGCCGTTCAAATCCATTTCAAGCATTACTTATTTGGATTCCAAATCCTCTGATCGAAAATAGCCTTCGCTTTCTTGATATACCCTGATCATAAGTCGTTTTCATACATCAGGTGCTTTTTCAGAATTTGAAGTGTGAGCACCAGGAAGACCACATTGATGCATATGAATTATACTATAAAGAGAAACTCATGATTCAAAATAACAAAGGGAAAATGATAACTATATATAAAGTTGCACTTACACAGCGGACATACTTTAGTATATGCCAATTCTTCACTAGAACTTATATTCAGCGTAGCGTTTTAAGCCTCTAGTTGTTGGGACAACCAAATTTTGTTTATATCACTTGACATAGCCCATACAGTCACATTTGGAAATGGTTGTTTTCGCGATACTTTTTGTGATGGCGATATGCTTCTCTCATCATCTTCTTTTTGTTTTTTTTTTTACTTCATATTACCTTTTAATATTTCTCCATGAGTGGAGTTATAGTAAAACTTATTGACTTTAAGCTTGTTCACTCTATTGTGAAAAATTTACTTTCGCGGTCTTCCCAACCGGGAACTTCTCAATTATAGTGGGTTATCTTCAGCCGGTCCCATAATGCGTGAACATTAGGGGTGTAAACCGGCTAAAATTTCGGTGACATAGAATGTGATGACTCTCGGGCTAACCAACCCAACCGACCATGCATCCCTCGGGCCTTGCCTTACGGTACAAAGTCCTTGAGGGACCTTTAAAAAATTAAGTTCTATGAGAAAAACATCCGCCAGTTGGTTGTGCACGCAAAAACTCCGCCGTTCGCTAAGTGGAACTGTGGGTGAGTTTGTATGCAGAGAAACTTCGTTGGAATTCTTTCTCGAGCATACAACATGCTTCCAACCGCAACAGGTTCGCGTAATGCGCAATTTATTATTGGAATCTCTTTTTTTAATCCATCTACATGGCCGATGGGAGAAAAACAGAATTTGGCCGAGTTCAGAAATCCAAGTCAAATAAATTTCAAAATGCGTACGAACCTAGAAAACTTCGATGGGGTACCATTGCAGTAATTGGGCTGAGTCGATGAGAGCGGCCCTCTTAGAACAATAGGCATAACAAATTACACGTATTAGAATACGGTATCTTTGGTTAGGTGCTAACGACATACAATGTAAACCGCGATAATGAGCGAAGCGCACGCAGTATCTTTATGCCAATCATTGGGATTTCAACCCTAATAACCCCGTTGAAAAGCAGTTGCATAGCGAATGCATATATCCCATCGGAGTCTTTATAGCCTGATGCATCTCGAGCGGGCTTCATACATACTTGCAAACGCAATCAATCGACGTAGCCTTGTTCCTTCTTCTACATTTAGCCATACTTTTGTAGCGATCCGACTCTTGTAAGATCCTCCCTTGTACATCGTGTCCCTTCGTCTGTGGCGTGCCTCAAATGGGCAACCGAAGCATTTTGAAGATATACCATAGGATCAAGAAGATGATGGATATCGAATCTGTCCAATATGGTAGAAGGAAGAAGGATGATTTCCACTATTCCCGACTTGTTGTCTTCTCATGACTTTTTTCCTTTGTTTTAGCGACATCCATTGGATTTACTAATCTTTCATTTGTCAACCTTTTGGGAGGTTCTTCGGTTAATGTTTGTCTCTTGAGCCTCACATTATCGAAGTCGATTTTCAGAGTGGTAGGAATCTCCACGAAGTTTGCATGAACATTCTTGTTACAATCACTAGTTGGCCGTGAATTCAATTGTTCAAAACCACACAGAGTGGCATGCGGCTATCAGACACTTGGAATTAGATTTCGCCTGGCCAGACCAATCACTTCGTTGTCCACATCGAGGTTAGCGCTCTCCAAGGTAAATCTTTGTTCATGGAGTTCTGCCCGGACATCATAGCTTCCAATACACACTCCACAGTACCAAAAGTTCATCAATAACTATTTTGAGGTATGGATCTAGTGTATCTAGCTTTTAGGTCACGAGGTACTAGTAAAGACAACCATTAAATGCTTCGAATCTTCATGCTTAACCATAGAGGTAGATTGTAGTTGATTCTTCCAGCAGCCACGTTGACCATCGGTGGCCCGTCCGCCAGGATTAGCGTACGTTTGCGGACCTAATCTGAGATTTAGGTGACTCGCCTTCCAAATTCGGCCATGTTTCATCAATATGCTTCCATTGCTTGCGATCACTATACACGAAGCATATTGATACTTTGGCGTGTGACACATAACCATGGCTTGAAAATGGGAACTCACATCGAAACAATAGCTTTATGTGGGATCAATAAGAGTAGCGAACCACCTTTATCAGGACGGTCTTTCCCATAGCGTCTACATTGTACCCTAACAGCACACCACATTTAGGGCACGTTTTGTGTCCTTGTAGATGTCATTTGGATAATGTACCATGTCATCCCATTTGGACAACATGAATCCTATGGCGCATCCCAAACCTGCACTTGTATGTTTTTTATTTCATCGCCGGATAGTGTTCCCTTGTGGAAGTATTTTCTCTTGTAATAGCTTGCGTGCGGTCTTTGTTTTGGGATGCGATTTGTTCGTTGATCAATTCAGATTGGCGGGTGGGTTTCAGGTCGGCCTTCTTTGTAACAAAGCCATTAGCGACGCTCCATTGGTGGCGAAGGTTTAATATCAATAAAGGAATGTTGCCAATCACAGATGCTTGTTGCCCCTACATATAATGCTTTTGTCGCCTCCTCCAATAAATCTTCATGGCCGGAGTCAATAGGTATTTGCTTTAATATTAGCCATTAGAAGTGCGTTAGCCGAGAATCGGTCGAGAGCATCTAACATGTCGACCATGGGTTTCCGCCAGCCTCCCGTGTGGCCGAAGCGATAGTCTTCATCGTTGTGCTTTCGTTGTCTTCATGCGTTATTACTTTCGTCCTCTTCGATGTTGTACTCTTCATCATATGTTGTCGCGATGTTTATACCATATTGCTTTCGATGTATTCATATTTTGCTGGCGATGTGGCCAAGCCCATTAAAATGCAGCTTGAGATGTGGTCTCATATCCACTTTCGCCCGGCCCCTGATGCGAATACAAAAATATATTGCGTGAGGCATTAGCTTGATTGGGTTCTTAAACGTGTTTGTGATATGAAATATGGAATTTCCGTCTTAAGCAAGCCACTTATTGATGATAATAATCATATGAACCATTCCACAAAGTAATAATTAATGCATGGTAAGACTCCCACAAGGACAACACAACATATTAATTATAGTTGATGCATCATCAAAGAATACGGTATTGGTCTCACAGGTATTCATCTTGAATGAACAATTCATCACCAACAAGACTCTTTATAGCATCTACCACCAATATATCTCCCTTCAATTTTCCGCGCCTAAAGAAATCTTCTTGGTCCTTTTGCCTCAGCCGAAATCCTGATTAGTAGCTTAGCGGATTCCACCGATAAATTTGTGCTCGCGACAAGGTTTCCATGTCTCAATGCAGACTGACCATCAATGTATTTCAAATCTTTAACATTTATCGGATTACGGCTATTCTTCATTAGAATTTAGGCCATAGATGAGCATGCATGCCCAGTGCTTGCTCGAATTTATGCCAAGCCTAGAGTTTGTATTGAGTTCCTTATGGCATCAGGAACACTGCGTTGCCGTCTTTGACTTTTATATTTGTCGCCAATATATAATCGGACGACACCGGGGACTGACTGGTTTTAATCAAGTCGCCTACCCCAATATGGCAGAAATGACCGCAAATGGTGGCTTACCTCTGGGCCATCTTGAATTTTCACGATCACTTTATGCGTAAAAGGCTTTAGCAAATGGACTAGTTCTGTGGAATGCTATTTTCTTCCACGGGATCTAATTCTATTCAATTAATGATGAAAGCGTTATTTATTTCTTGAATCGTAGCTTC